>OX439135.1:21963485-22203772 GCA_949318235.1 Ecdyonurus torrentis
GAAAACCATGCACTGCATAACGGGTAATCACATGCCTGTCTGTACAGTTTGGGCCCTTTATTCCACCCATTTATATTAAATGCAGGGGTATTATAAAAGGCCAGGCTGATATCTTCAGTTTTACTTAATATTTTCTTAACAAATTTAATATAACTATCTGTTTTTAAAAGTTTAAATTTCAATTTTGCATTATAAAATTAATGCCTTTTTTTTTTTTTTAATTTGTTGATAGTGGTGTCAGTTTTTTTTTTTTTTTTTTTTTTTTGTATCTAGTTGCGTAGTAAAATAGTAATTAATAGTACAGCCGTATTTCGTATTTAATATGCCCATTCTTTACTTTAAGTTGTAAAATACCTTTGAACAAAAAACTTTCTAATATTCTAACATGCGTAAATATCAACGTGGATTTTGGCAGGAGTCATTGATTTCTAATTTATTTTCCATTCACAAAATAGCAGCTGCGGGCTTGTGACGTCACAGCTAACTAGCCTACGGGCGCGAAAACAGGTGAACTGAGACGTCATAAACCCGCAGCTGCCATTTTGAGAATGGAAAGAAAAATTAGAAATCCATGACTCCAGCCAATTTAACGTTGATATTTAGGTATGTTAGGATAGGATGTTGTTTTGTTTAAGTTTAAGGTGTTGTACGCCTTCAACATTACATAAAAGGTAGGACTTTACCTAAGTTTAACGGGTAACCGGAAGTTAGCCATTAGTAAAGTTAAAGGAATTGCGGGTACAATAATATTTCTTTAATCGCTATAAAGAAAATAAGTAATTATTTGCAACATATTTTATTACTTTTTTTTTATTAACATATTTTTAATGTGTACTGTATTATATTATAAAACAAACTGCGAAATAATGCTGATTTATTTAAAAATTATAAATATTGTTACTTTTGAATATCATTAATAAAATAATGATGGGTATAACAACAGAGTACTATGATACAGCAATTACAGCATACATATTGTGCATTTATTTTTGTCCTTGCTTGAATAAGAATCCTATTGAGGGTTTCAATTTATGAGAGAAAAAATGCAAATCAATTACATATGTTTGCTTTAGGTGAATATAACTTTTATATCTAACTAAGTCAGACAAAATTGAACTAAATATTGCCGATGCGTCTGCAATATTTGTAGATAGGCTTTTTGCTTCACATCCTACTATCAGTTTACTAATATTATATAATGTACAGTTACGACTAAGGTAGCATACTCTAGGAGTGCAAACTTTATAAATGTTCAGTATCATGTGGAGCAATAAGCCTATCTTCAAAACATGCAGGCGTACTTATTATTTTTAATTGTTACAATTGTTACAATGTGTGCATGTGCGTGCGTGCGTGCGTGCGTGCGTGCGTGCGTGCGTGCGTGCGTGCGTGCGTGCGTGCGTGCGTGCGTGCGTGCGTGCGTGCGTGCGTGCGTGCGTGCGTGCGTGCGTGCGTGCGTGCGTGCGTGCGTGCGTGCGTGCGTGCGTGCGTGCGTGCGTGCGTGCGTGCGTGCGTGCGTGCGTGCGTGCGTGCGTGCGTGTGTGTATGTGTTTGCAATATTAACGTTGTAGGGGCAAATTTGCGTTTTTTTTTTTTCGTTTTTTTTTTTTTTTTCGTTTTTTTTTCTTGCTTGCTTGCTTGCTATATTGTGATATCATGCTACTGCAGTTGCAGTCAAGACACTGAGCGCTTATGTTTACTCAAATTGCGGAAAAGGAAATGATCGGAACAGGAAACCACGTTACGTTAAAAGTGGGAGAAAAGTTGGTACTAGCAGCAAGCTAGGCCTGAGCTGCCTCCCACTTTTACCGTCACTTGGTTTCCTCTTCCGGCCACTCCCCTTTCCGCTTTTTGAGTAAACATAAGCACTGATTACCTTATCGACAGGTAAGGACTTTTCAATTAATGGAAAAGCACACACTGGCTGGTAAACTCGCAAAAAAAAAAAAAAAAAGCATGCATGATGGCAAAATAACTCGAAGCAAAATGAGTGTGTCGTTGTTGTTGTTGTTGTTGTTGTTGTTGTTGTTGTTGTTGTTGTTGTTGTTGTTGTTGTTGTTGTTGTTGTTGTTGTTGTTTTTGTCACAGTAAGCAAAATGTGTAACTCGTTTTTTGTCATGACAAGCAATATGTGTAAGTCAAACGTCATCTATACATTACGTTGGAAACGATTTACACATTTTGCTTCACGTGACAAAAAACGAGATACACATATTTTCCGCTACAACACATAGAGTTAAAATGAATTATAATTCATTTTCAAATCATAGGTTTTGTTCCTGTATTGAAGCAACATATAAGTTTAAAATCTAATTTTATTACATGAAATCAATACAAATAATTATGAATAATTTAACAGATAAATCCAGATATTCTCGCTTTAATCCAGCTACAATATTTATTAATTCTAACATAACCAGCTGGGTCGCGTAATTCACAACCGGCTGCTGAGTTGAAACTTACAATGCCCACCAGGTATGGGGTGGTACCAGTGATTACTAGAGGTCCACCTGAGTCACCCTGAAATCAATCAATCAATCAATCAGTCAATCAATCAATCAATCAATCAATCAATCAATCAATCAATCAATCAATCAATCAATCAATCAATCAATCAATCAATCAATCAACCAACCAATCAATAAATCAATCAATCACTCCTTCGATCGATCAATCAATCAATCAATCAATTAATCGATCAATCGATCAATCAATTATTCAATCACTCCTTCAATCAATCAATCAATCAATCCTTCGATCGATCGATGAATCAATATTTTTCTTTTTCGCCAATTTGAAAACATAAAAAGTGTTTATAAAAGAAGTTTAATTTTTGAGGAAATTAAATTATAATTTTTATACGTTGTTCCAATATTGAATTGACTAATAGGAATAAAGGAACAACTGATTTAAGGTAGTAGCGTACCGACGTCGGCCATTAGACTCAAACTTGTTTCGTCAATTTTTTTTGAAATTTTGCACAATGATACTTCAGCTTGAAACAATTTCAAATATATAACAATTTTGGGGGGTCACCGTGCAAATTAATTTTATATGTTTTTTTTGAAATTTTAAGCGCATAAGGCCCAATGTTAATTTCAATATTATTTTGTTCTTTTTTTCGGGACGGTCGAACATCTTGAAATTTTTATCACGGCTAGGTGTGACTTAGCTACACAATGACACCAAATTTAGACCTAAAACACTTCTAGTTTTTGAGATATAAGGTCAGTACCCTACTACCTTAAAGCCAACTATAAGTGATTTCACTTACATCCGCTTCCGTTTCGACGTACTGCGCAGTTGGCCTCAAAACAGTTGTTCCTTTATTTTATTAGTCAATATTAGATAAGATAATAATAATATAATAATGGATAATTTATCTAATACGCGCAAAGTATAAATTGCTTTATTTATGCTGTAATTATGTCATTATAGCATAAATAATGCTAAATTAGAAGTTAATCGTTATGCTGTATGACATAATATCAAAGCTGTGTTACAATATATATATATATATATATATATATATATATATATATATATATATATATATATATATATATATATATATATATTAGAGCTGTAAAAAACTCGAAATATTTTTAGCCCGGGCTGAAATTTTTTAGCCCGGTTTGACTTGAAACCCGGGTTTAGCTTGAAATCGAGCTTAAACTCGAAAAACGAGCCAAAGCTCGGAAAGCTCGATATTTGAGCCGAAGTTTGAAAACGAGTTTTCGAGCCTATGAAAAAAAAGCTCGATTTTCATTGCAAAAAAATTGTTTTTAAAGGGTAAAAGTCATAAATAAAAGAAAATAATTTTTAATAATATTTTAAACAGCTTATTTTTTCATGATAGAATATTAAAAACACAATTTTAAACAAAAATTACAAACTTTTTTTCTTTGCTTTTTGCATAAAATTTTCTTTTGCTCGATTTATTTTCAAAAGCTCGTTTTTTTCACGAGTCATTCTCGAGCTTAACTCGAAATAGCTCGTTTTCGAGCTAAAAGCTCGAAACCCGGGTTGACCATTTTCAAAAAAAACGAGCACCCGAAGATTTTGGCCCGGGCGGGTGCTCGAACCGGTTTAAATTTACAGCTCTAATATATATATCGATGCTTCCGCGTCAAAAAAGATTATCTGCCGATTCCACAGACCCCACGAACAGATTAACTGCGAATTCCATACTTTCCACGAGTGGAGTAACTGCAGATTCCGCCAGCGCGACCCGCAGAGCAAGTGCAAATTTTTTATTGCTGGCGAATAGACTATCTACACTTTCCACAGGTTCACTTGTCGTGTTATTGATAGTAATTTTCTTTTTCTTTTCGCTATGTTTGACTTTAATAATATTGTATTTAAAATATATATTAATAGATTTTAAAATTTCACAAAATAAAATAAAATATTATTTCCTTTGCTTTTGAATCATTTAGTTATTTAAATAATGGCAATATGTAATGAAAAAGTTAATACTCGATAATTATTATTATTATATTATACTACGTTTATTGTTATTTTATATATTTTTTATTTTTAAATTTTGTTTAATAGATTAGAAATTTCCAAGAGTTTTACAGAATGCCATTTTGAAGGTTCAAAGTCCACATTAGAATAACGTAATAAAATATAGCCTTTATCCTGCCCAATACTATAAACTAAATTACGATGTTTAACCAAGAGAGCTCAGTTTTCATTCAGTCTGTGTTGTGAGTAGTATGCAGTATACTGCTAATTTTTTTTACTGGCTGCTGGTATTGATGTATAGGAAAATAAGTTATAATTTTATTAAATTTTTAGGTCGTGAAGTGAATTTGAATTTCAAACAGAAAATTTTATTTCTCAAAAGCAGTTTGTTCTCTCTTTTATTTTTAAGTTAAAAATAATAATAATTCGTATTTCGCCTTTAAAATTATGAAGTAAGTACTACAAGTATTAGAAAAAAAAAGTTTTTACAAGGAAATATCATTAAAAAAAGTGTTATGAATGTTAATTTAGAATATTACAGCTAAATAATTGACAAAATAGAGCATTTAAAAAAAAAAGTTGTTAACTATTAGCAAAATTAGGTAAAGAAAAGTATATTTATATTGTTAGTTTTTTTTGTTTTTTTTTCATCCTATAGGACAAATATTTTTTTAAGGTAGTAATTTTAATAATTAAATAATCAATCAATGCTAAGAAATTAAAAATAATAAAAATAAAATTAAGTGTAGCAATGCAGATAGTCTACTTGCTAAATGCACATGATCTCTTGGGGAGCAATAAAAAATTTGCACTTGCTCTGCGGGTCGCGCTGGCGGAATCTGCAGTTACTCCACTCGTGGAAAGTATGGAATTCGCAGTTAATCTGTTCGCGGGGTCTGTGGAATTGGCAGATAATCTTTTTTGACGCGGAAGCATCGAATATATATATATATATATATATATATATATATTTACTTTTTATTATGTGAAGGATATATCTAGCATAAATTATACTGTGGAAAAATTATGCTGAACATGAGCTATCATTATGTATAATACTTTTATCTGCAAATATATTATTTAAATTGCATCATAAATTTTAAAACTTAAGTTTCAAGTATAAATTCAGTGCAAGGAAAATATGATACATTTATTATTATTTTAGTTTAAGCCATAGACCACATATAAAACAACATGTGCTTTTCAATGAATAAACAAGTAATGGGATCTTCAAAACTGATGAAAATTTTTACCAGAATTCTAATGTAACCCTACGAGAGAGCGTGAAAATACTGTAAAGTATGCAATTTGCGTGACTATTCATGTTTATGACGTCAGAAAAATACAAAAATTAGTATTTAAATGTTGTGCAGGTTGCATAAATTGAAATTTCTGATCACTGCTACGGAGCTACAGTTAGGTTTTGAGACAAACTATAGTTATATTTATGTAAGTCCCATCAAGTGTTTTGTGATATATATGCTTATGTTTTTCTCTGGTCTATTCCTTTAACTTGTTACGAATGATACTTACACTGCACGGAGATTGCTTGGCACTGCCAATAGTACACACTGTGTTGCTGGTTACCACGTTGCTACCGTAGATGTTAGAACAATTTGTGTTTGTGATTGCAGAAACCACCGCAGACATTAATTGTGAGGCAACATAACCTATAAATTATATATATATATATATATATATATATATATATATATATATATATATATATATATATATATATATATATAAAGCAGTAAATGCAGCAAATTGCGATGCAATGTGGCGCAATATAGAAATTATGAAATGGAATACAGTGACAAAGTCCTACAGTGGTACTACTCCATTGAGTTTACTGCAGTTAACGAAGGTGACCAACTAACTTGGAACGGTAGTAGTCAAAAGAGAAACTTTATTTAAATATCTAATTCTTTTTACGTTTATTTATATCCACCAACACAAATATTATAATTTTCAAATGAAATTTATTTTAAAAAAAATATTTTCTTAAAAAAAAAATAACAAGCTTTAACAAAATTATTAATTTTAAATGTTTTTTAATTAATTTCCCTTCATGACCACATACAACAACAAGTGCTTTTTAATGAATAAACACGAAATTGGATCTTCAAAACTGTTGACAATTTTTGCCAGAATTTTAGCCCCACGAGAGAACGTGAAAATACTGTAAAGTATGCAATTTGCGTGACTATTCATGTTTATGACGTCAGAAACATGCAAAAATTAGTATGAAAATGTTGTGCGGGTTGCATAAATCGAATTTTCTGATCACTAGTACGGAGCTACAGTTGAGTTTTGAGACAAACTAAAGTTATTTATTTATGTAAATCCCATCAAGTGTTTTGTGATATTAATGCTTATATTTTTCTATAGTCTATTCCTTTGAACTTTTAGCCTGCGCTGCACCCTAATTTTTATTATATAAAGTCTGGTTCACATGGTGAAATACTTTCAGTGTTCAATTAATTTTATTACATGCAATCTTCATTTTTTTTTTTAAAAATTCAAAATTATTGCATTGATCATTATGTGTGTTTTTTAAACAGGTCATAGATAGGTCTAATTTTACAACTTTAATCTAGAAATAATTAATTAAAAAATACATATCAATACTTACATGAATCACACGTTTTTCCCCAGCCACTAACAGTCAGTGTACTGAATGCCATTGCTGATGGAAGTAATCTTATAACTTTTATATTTGCTGTAAATAAAAATAATAGTTTCTTTACATATTAGAAATTTTAATTTCAGAGCTAAAAAGTGATAAACAAATGTTTTATTTTGTCTCGATATAATTGTAGAATTATGTTAAATGTGATGTATAGTGAATTAGTGATAGAATGACCATTTTAATGATGCATATCGTTATTAGAATTAGCATTAAAATTTCATTACGTATTTCAAGATTTTCTAGATATCTAGCAAAAAGATTTTTGTAAGATAAATTTAAAAATCAAATAAATCGTATTTTCATTGCCTTGTAGGTTTCAATTTATACCATTCGATATATAAGACATATATATATATATATATATATATATATATATATATATATATATATATATATATATATATATATATATATATATATATATATATATATATATATATACATGTATGATAAAGGCAACAATATAATAAATCTTTAATCAACCCCTTGCTGAGTTTCTCATCAACTTAATTAACAATTTAAAAAAAAAAAAAAAAAAAAAGCCTTTGGTTTCCAAAGCACCTTCTCCGGCATAACATTTTTTGTTTAACTATTTTATTAATATAATATTTCTCCTCTTCTTTATTTTGATATAAAAATGAATATTATATATTAAAATTAATGTACAAACCATACAATTAGTTTATGAAACTAAATATAAATAAAGGTGATAGACTCATAGCTATAGGTAAATATAATAAGAGCCCTTGATAACACAAGAACAATTTGCAACCAAGGTTGACTGGACACAAAATGTGTATGGATTCCCATGAGTCTTTTCCGGTAACCTCATGGGTATTAGCTTCTCTCCTGTATATCCCATGAAAGATTGTATAAAAAACTACAATTACAATATTATAGCTAACTCTAATATGATTTATAACAATGGTTTATTCAGGGATCCCCAGACAGGTCTGAAAAAACATGGTTAAGAGCGAGATATTTTCCCTCTTTAGTCTTTACCCATGCTCACTTTATCCTGAACGTCTCTCGGACCCTTCTTTTAGCATAATACTGTACTGACTACGCTACTGAATTTTATCAAATATAAAATAATGTCACGTATCGTGATGGTCACATATTTCATAAATTTTATGTTCTTGATTTACTCCCGTTTTTTCAAACCAGAATCCCTTTAAGTATTTTGTAAAGTAATATTTAATTATATTTACTACTTTGCGTTACGGCAGAGGGTAACTTGATAAGGCCGATGTCGTTATTGGCATTTGAAGCAGTAAAATTAGCATGTGTGATGATATTCACTTCCTCCTTCGTCGTAATTCAACGTTCCTAGCCGAACACTGACGCTGATTGTGCTGTAAATATTCATTGATTGATTGAATGAACGAATGATTGAATGACTCATTGATTAATTGATCGATTGCTTGATTGACTGCTTGATTGATTGATGTATTGATGTATTGATGTATTGATGTATTGATGTATTGATGTATTGATGTATTGATGTATTGATTGATTGATTGATTGATTGATTGTTTACTTTATGGTGCAATGGGCAGCTGTTGCAATCCACTGCACGTGGATCAAAGAACCTCCGCATAGCGACATCACAGTGCTTTTCTGTGGAATAAAATATTTTAAAATTATATGCCAGTAAGTTTTTATTTAACGTAGTAGGAGACTGGCTGATATCTCACAAACTGAACGGTCGTGAAATATAAAATTAACAAGAAGTAAAGGTGAAATGTTACTTAAAAGTTTAGTTATAACAAACACATTAATACACGGTGAAATATTTATGCTATATCACGTTAAAGATAGCATGTAAAAATGAACATTTCAATTTTAGTGCTAACTTTTAATGCAAATTAGATTTTTTTTTTTTTTGTTGTTAATTTTAAAAGTGTTACTTAAAAAACTAATAAAGAAAAGAGAATTAAAAAAAAAAAAATTTAAATTCACTCAATGAATTGTCAATTGTTTTGTTTGATATAAATAACGTAGAAATAACTATTTTAAAAATACAGTTCCACTTTTGATTATTTTCACACCAATTCAGTCACTCTCGTCGTTAACACGCACTATCTTACCGTGAGAACAAGTGCCGCTTGCCATGGAAATTGGCCTAAAGTAGCAGGTGTTCCATCGATGATATGTGCTGAAATACGTTTACCAAAAACTGATTTACCTTTGACAAGCGTTGCCATTGGTATTCTTAGCTTTTGATATTCACCACTTGTCTGGAAACATTCATGATTAGTTTAGTAATACAATTCATCTATTAGAAATATATATATTTTTTAACTATATATTAAAATTACTTGTTTTAAATCTTCAATATGCCAATGACCATCACATAACAAAAAATTATTAACATATTACTTGTATCGGAGTAAAAAAAAAAAAAAAAAAAAAAAAAAAATTGTATTTTTTATGGGTACTTAAAAATATGGAAAACAAATTGCTTTAAAAAAAATTCCTTAGAACTTTTTGCAGCAACTTGACGTATTTCAGATACCAAACCCTTTCAGGATATTCCATATCAGTCAAACAGACAATTTAATTTATAAAAAACCATATCCATGTGGGATATGAAAAAAAAAAAAAAAAAAGAGTTTTTCCGTGAATTTTTTTTGGCTATGTGGATGAAACCACCATCCAAAGGTAGGAAAAAAGTGTATCTATATTTGGCTATTCTTGCGATTCCAATATAATTAACAAACCTAATGGCTTTTGTTTTTGCTTACTAAACACTGCTGTCAGTTTTTAGTTTGTTTTTTTTAAATGTTTAATGTTTGTGAATTGCTAAGAACTAATAAACCACAAAGAAAATCTATGCTAGAACAATAATAAGCTACAAAATATCTATAAATGCAATAAATCTAATATTTATATTATTATATTACAAAATAAAAAGAATAATAAAATATTATATTACCATTGCTATAAACGCAATTAGAATAAAAAATAAAATGAAATTATTCATTTTCAACTATGGTATATTATTATAAATTAATGTATATATAAGGTACTTTATATAAACTGTATTGTTTTAAAAAAAGTCTCACCTTTTTATATCATTTTCTAAAAAAAATTAACCAATGAAAATGCAATACGCATAAAAAAACACACAATTGACTTACATTTTTTATTGCTCTAATTATCATCATGGTTTATATTACAATTAAATAATTAAAAAAACTGAGCTTTATATGAAATGTTTTAATTGCGTACCTACTTATTTTAAGTTCATAGACCTGATTAATCTAAATATTAAAATAAATAATATTTGTAATTTCCGACACAAAACATTCCATTTCAGTATTATGTTTTGTATTGTTTGTACTTTGCGTACACAGTATGACTTCCGCAAATAGTATTTTATGAACGTCATAATTATTCATATTGCAAAACTACGACGCTCTAAAAAAAAAAGCATTAAAAAGCTTGTACGGTTATTGCATTAAAAATGAACTTCTATTGGCATTATGGGAATAACATGTATTTAGATAGAGTTTTGCGTCAACTGAAATCTCCATTTGATTGCATTGAATGGCCATAATCCAAAACAATTTCATTTTTTAGCGCAATGACTGTACACAGTTGTGCAATGCTTTAAAGTATTGTGGAATCAACGGTTATGACGTCATTAAACGTTGACAATCTAACGATAAAAACGTAAATGACGTCACAAACGTTAGAATCACAATGGAATAAACGTTAAATTAGACCGTTACAAATTTACAATTTTTCTATTTAGTCCCAACGCTTGTGACGTCACTAACTTTTTTTATCGCTCAAATTTCAACGTTTAGTGACGTCATAATCGTTGATTCCAAAATACTTAACGCATTGCAAAACTGTGTACAAGTTTTTCAATGTTTATTTTTTAGTGTGGAGGAAAATCCAGGTTATTAGCTTTAAAATTGTCAGTTTTATTTTTTAAACTGCGTTTTTTTTCCTTCATTTAAAAAGGTATAGAAAACATGAAACAACATGTTCTTTAACACAAAATGGGATCTACAAAACTGATGATAATTTTTACCAGAATGTAAATGTGGCCCCACAAGAGAGCGTAAAAAACCTGTAGGGTATACAATTTGCGTGAACTGTTTATATCTGACGTCAGAAACATGCAAAAACTAGTATAAAAATGTTGTGCAGGTTGCATAAATCAAATTTTTCTGATCACTGCTATGGCGCTACAGTTGGGTTTTGAGACCAGTCCAGTATGTTATTTATGTAATTCCCATCATGTGTTTTGTGATATAAATGCTTATGTTGTCATGTTGTCTATGCCTTTAAAACACGTGACAGTATATTTGTAAAGTTTATTTCTGCTAAATCGTAAATAATCTATTTTTAATCAATAATTTGTAAATTAGAGAAAGTGTGATTGATATCCTTGTTAGTGTTACTTAGCGCTCGGGTATAATAACTGTTTGTCGAGTGCCGAGTATAATACATAAAGGGCTTTCTGATATCGATTCGATAACATTCCACCCCATTCTACATCATTATTAAGAGAATGGTCACTTAAAACTATATTCTCCATAAGGGAGACTGCCCCCCGGCGACGCACTTCTCTCTCTCTCTCTCTCTCTCTCTCTCTCTCTCTCTCTCTCTCTCTCTCTCTCTCTCTCTCTCTCTCGTGCATTTTAATCAGTAATGCACAAATTAAAAAATTAATTCAACAAACATCTTCCTATTCATTATTACCATACATTTATTATTATAATAATTATATGTGTAACCTCTAATTTTAATAATAATATTATTATTAAAATATTAGAGGTTACACATCTATCATTTATCTTTTTTCTGGCATTTTAAAGAACTGTTACAACTGATATAAATATGTTATAATAAATATGTAATAAATGATATTTTATTAATAATATAAATGATAGTAATCATTTCTCTCCAATGTGTATTAAAAATTACTTTCAGAAGATATATTATTGTGTTTATTCTTTGATAATTATATGTGTAATACATTTAGGAACAAAGAAGAATACTCTGACTTTTGCATATTGTTTAAATAAAAGTCAGAGGACCGTGTAAGTGGATTGATATTTTTTTTAGACTTTAATAATAATAATAATAATAAAAAATGTTTGGAGAAAAAGGGTGCTTTCGGTTGTAAAAATCTCTGATATTGTTTTGGCCAGGATGTACGTATATCATTATATACTGTACTATCTTATGTTTAAAGAGATTGTTCAAGGCTTTACAACATGACTTCTTCAATGTTAGATAATGAGAAGAACTGTTCATAAACTCATACATGATGACCCAAAGCCCTTCCGTAGCCCCGCAAACTCATGATCATCCTGCGATATATGCCACCTGTACCGTATCTTTTACGTCATACGGCTTTGATATATAAAAAGTTGTGGCGGGTAGCATATCTCGCAGGATGAGCGCAAGTTTAAGGGACTACCATGGGGCTACAGAAGGGATTTGGGGTATCATATGTGAGTTAATGAACAGTTCTTTTCATTATCTAACATTGAAGAAGCCACGTTGTTACCCCTGAACTTACTCTTTAATATGCTATATTTATGACATTATTAGTTTCTATATCATGTTTTTTAATTATCATTTAGACATCTAAAACAACGTAAATAACATTACTATATAGGCTACAAAAGCAATTAAACATGAATGCTACATACAGTATTATTATATTATTGTGTATGATAATATATAATTATTATTGTACTCGTAAAGCATGACACATTTATGATGTCATTGGTCTTTAGTTTTGAAATATTTATGTTAATAATTGTTGGCTTTTTTATGGCTAAAAAACTGTCATGTGAATTATTTTATGTTTTTGACACCTTTGTCCTACTCTTAATAATTTCCGCATTTTTTATTTCATGCTCTAGTAAGTATCTATCATTTTTTTTAAATAAACATTGTAAAATATTCTCTCTCTCTCTCTCTCTCTCTTCTCTCTCTCTCTCTCTCTCTCTCTCTCTCTCTCTCTCTCTCTCTCTCTCTCTCTCTCTCTCTCTCTCTCATGCTCTCATGCTCTCATGCTCTCATGCTCTCATGCTCTCATGCTCTCATGCTCTCATGCTCTCATGCTCTCATGCTCTCATGCTCTCATGCTCTCATGCTCTCATGCTCTCATGCTCTCATGCTCTCATGCTCTCATGCTCTCATGCTCTCATGCTCTCATGCTCTCATGCTCTCATGCTCTCATGCTCTATGAAAATTTATCGAGACATTATTGGCAATGGCAAAATCTATTGTTGTAAATAAATAAGTTCTTATCAAAAATTAAAACGTAATAGAGAAATGAACAACCTCACAAAAGTCTTGCGTAAAAAGTTTAAATTTTATGAAGAGATATTTGAAAGATTATGCAATTTTTAACACTTTTTTTATGACCTTGTTCGTAAAGACATAGATAAATGTATATATGGATCTTTATTTCTATGGAGGAGAAGAATGAATGAATGAATGAATGAATGAATGAATGAATGAATGAATGAATGAATGAATGAATGAATGAATGAATGAATGAATGAATGAATGAATGAATGAATGAATGAATGAATGAATGAATGAATGAATGAATGAATGAATGAATGAATGAATGAATGAATGAATGAATGAATGAATGAATGAATGAATGAATGAATGAATGAATGAATGAATGAATGAATGAATGAATGAATGAATGAATGAATGAATGAATGAATGAATGAATGAATGAATGAATGAGTATAATAAATAAATAAGCTAAAAGGAAATAAGATTGTGATATCAGTTTAAGAGTTATAAACTTTGACCCGTGATCAAAGGTCATCAAGGCAATGTTATATTTCAGTTTAAACCATGGAGACTTTAGCTGTGTTTATTATATTTGTTCTTACGAGGTTTGTTGAAGATTTATTTATAAATTTACTTAATTGTTAATAAAATGCATGTTAAAATGTCTAACATGAGTTTTTATATTTATTATCTTAAAAATAAGTGTTGAAAGTTTTGATCATAGTTTTGCAATGTTTTTTACTAATAAAATAATAGCAATATTAACAATAAAAGAAAAAAGTGTTGCATAAAAAATAAAACAATAATAATAACAATATAGACCGGTTGCACTCATATTCATACGTGGGTCAGGAGTCAGGAATACATATAGGCCAGCATAGGAAAAACGTCATTTTTTTATTTTTTTTAATAGCAAAATAAGCTTCAAACCTCAATGAAAAGCTTTTTTTAGCTCCTAATAAGCTCGAAGAATATGAGAAAAATGTGTTCAGTTAACTTAAACTCTTTTTGTGTGAAAAATTAGGAGAAATTAGGCTTCCCCTATGCTGGACAATGCATTAGGCACCACAAACATGGCGACAAAGCGTAAGGATATGCAAGGGGTCTATATCTTAATTTTGTTATGCGATAATAAAAAAAGTTCTAAGCAAATCAGCTGATGAGGCTATAAACCTTAACTGATGTAAAATAAAATTAAAAAAGTGTATATTAATGATGAGGCTATAAACCTTAACTGATGTAAAATAAAATTAAAAAAGTGTATATTAATTATAAGTTTGAAGTTTGAAATTGTAATGAAAAAATGCAAATGATGTCATAATTTTCTTACCAAATGGTAAAATGAGAAGCAATTTGTAGAAATTGAAATATAATAATAATTAAAAGAAAGAAATCATTACAATTAATATAATATACCATTACGTAATAGTTTAATATCCAAAACCATAAGATCTAAATGGCTATTTGTGTAAATATATGTCTTAATTATGTAATTATATATATACATTTCAGAGCAAGTTTAAGTATCACTGATAATGAATTTCTTCATGGAACTTTCCCTGAAAATTTCTTCTTCGGAGCGTCCACTTCAGCGTACCAAATTGAAGGTGGATGGGATGAGGAAGGTATGTTATTTGCGTGTGGTTACAATTCCATAGAAACATGTTATGTGTTACCCTGACCATTGCTTCTTTTATTATATACATGTTTTGGTGATAAACTTTAACAATCAACAATCATAATTTTCTATTTCAAATTCTACAAAAAAAAAAATAATAAAATAAATAATAATAATAAAAAAAAAAGTTTAAATAAATCACATTAATTTATAATTTAATTAGGTCCTGTAGTATTTTTTTTCAGCTCCGAATCTCCTTAATTTTGCAGATAGTAAATAATTTTATAAACTCCTCTATAAATAGCTGTAGTATACTTTTTGTTGTGTTATTGTTAGAGATATTGGGAGGTAACTTTAACACTTTTGAGCCATTCAGTTCAGCATTTTACCACCTTTTAGCAACATTTACAAAAAAAAAAAAAAAAAAAAAAAAAAAAAAGTTTTTCCCCATAAGCGTAATGTTAAATAAGGTGTCTCGTGTCTTTTTCTATAGCACGTCTCTGATTGGTGTTACGTCACCGTCGTTAAGAAGCATTACTTTGTTATCCTGAAGAACATATTTTGCTTTCAGGTAAAGGTGAGAATATTTGGGACTACATGGTCCACACTAATGGCTCCAGTATCGCAGACAACAGCACAGGTGACGTAGCAGCCGATTCTTATCATCAATATAAAACTGACGTTCAGTTACTCAAGAACTTAGGGGTGAGTAATGTATTGAAAAAATGTATTTTAAAATATTTACAGAAGTTTTTCAAAGAAAATATGTAACAGCAGTAATTGTTCAGCTGCTTATAAAATAAACACTGAATTTCCCTCCCACTTTTTTTGTTTTTAATAATTATACAAAAAATGAATTTCTTATATATTCTGTGCACTATTTGGTGATGAGAGGACACTGAGTGTTCAATGGAGGTTATCGGTTTAAAAAATTGTTAAAAATTTTCTATGGCTTAAAACACGTAAAACTATGTCTAGTATTTCTCATTCAAATTTCTCCAAAATCGGTGGAGTAGTTTTCTCAAAAATCGCAAAAAAACGTGTTTTTCCCCATAAGCATAATGTTAAATTAGGGGACCCTTGGCTTTCCCCGCAGCACCCCGCGCGCTAAACCGATAACGTCCATTACTGCTAATTTTTAAAATGCCATTCCAAAATATATCAAGGATACGAAAGAAAGACAACAAATTAAGTTTATATACGTAAATAAAATAATTCACTCAAAAAAAGGGTGTATTACTTCAGTTTCGAATCCTAACTTATTTGAGATAAACATTTTTCAGATATTATGAGCAGCTAAAATAGTGTATTTTAGCAAATTATTAACAATAGCTAATTTAACTTAAAATAGCCCACAAAAACTGAAAACAAAACTCCAAACTACTTAAATTAGCTATTGTTAATAATTTGCTAAAATGCATTATTTTAGCTGCTCATAATAACTGAAAAGTGTTTATCTCAAATTTAAGTTGGATTCGTAACTGAAGTAATGCACACTTTTTTTGAGTGTTTGTTTATTCTGAATATTGTAACATTATATTTATGATGTGCATCAAATTATGTGGTATTAATACTTCTATATTTAATTGTTTAAAGGAAATGTGGTGATTTTGTATACTATATTATTGACATTTTTTATATGCTTATACTAACATTAAATTTTTATATATTGATTAAGCACCCACCGATAAGACTGGTGGGACTTACGTATATGTATTTATTTTTATCAATAAAAAATATATATTCTGGTCAATGTTATTTACTGCTCAAGAATGGCGTCAAAGCGCAAATTAAAGAGAGATCTCCCAATGTTTTGGGGTTGGATATAATAGAGAATGAACCCTTTCAAAAATGTTCCTCTACGTTCTTAATAATTCGCCATACCATCCTAGTAGCGGCAAAAGGCCTCATCTCCAGTAATCAGTAAATTTGACAAAGGCCCTATCTCCATTGCATTATGCTATAACATTTGCACTGGAGATAGGGCATTGTATGAAATGCTGATCACTGGAGATGAAGTCTTTTCCAGCGACCAGGACAAGAAAAAGCTATAAAAAAAAGAAAGAAAGAAAGAAAGAAAGAAAGAAAGAAAGAAAGAAAGAAAGAAAGAAAGAAAGAAAGAAAGAAAGAAAGAAAGAAAGAAAGAAAGAAAGAAAGAAAGAAAGAAAGAAAGAAAGAAAGAAAGAAAGAAAGAAAGAAAGAAAGAAAGAAAGAAAGAAAGAAAGAAAGAAAGAAAGAAAGAAAGAAAGAAAGAAAGAAAGAAAGAAAGAAAGAAAGAAAGAAAGAAAGAAAGAAAGAAAGAAAGAAAGAAAGAAAGAAAGAAAGAAAGAAAGAAAGAAAGAAAGAAAGAAAGAAAGAAAGAAAGAAAGAAAGAAAGAAAGAAAGAAAGAAAGAAAGAAAGAAAGAAAGAAAGAAAGAAAGAAAGAAAGAAAGAAAGAAAGAAAGAAAGAAAGAAAGAAAGAAAGAAAGAAAGAAAGAAAGAAAGAAAGAAAGAAAGAAAGAAAGAAAGAAAGAAAGAAAGAAAGAAAGAAAGAAAGAAAGAAAGAAAGAAAGAAAGAAAGAAAGAAAGAAAGAAAGAAAGAAAGAAAGAAAGAAAGAAAGAAAGAAAGAAAGAAAGAAAGAAAGAAAGAAAGAAAGAAAGAAAGAAAGAAAGAAAGAAAGAAAGAAAGAAAGAAAGAAAGAAAGAAAGAAAGAAAGAAAGAAAGAAAAGAAAGAAAGAAAGAAAGAAAGAAAAAAAGAAAAAAAAAAAGAAAAAAAAAAAAAGAAAAAAAAGGATAAGAAAAAAGGATAAGAAAAAAAGGATAAGAAAAAGCTGACTCAGAGATTTGACTGTATACATAATTCACTCATGATATTGATATAATTGACAGGTCCAGTATTATCGTTTCTCTCTATCGTGGTCTCGACTTTGTCCTACTGGTCATTGTAAACAAAATGTTAATGCAGCCGGAGTGAGATACTACAATGATCTTATAGACCAGCTTCTCTATCATGATATTAAACCTATGGTAAGATTTATCTTGAATATATTTTCATCGTAATTTTCATAGATATACAGAATAGATTGATATTGAAGACAATGATAAATATACATATCAGATATGAGTTTAAAGTAGAAAGTTTCTTTTACCGGAGCGCTCAATAGCATATATGCCCAAGAACTATATAGCTCTGGAGCTCCCATAAGAGCAATGTTAACTTCAGAACGTTTTACCGGAGCGCAGCTCCTAAGAGCCCCGACTTACTTTAATAAAACAAGTAATTATAGTTTATTTTCTTTCATATTTTTCTGACCATATTGATACAGATAACAAACAAATGAATAATAATTATACTACAGCTCCACATGCAGCAATATTTATGCATAAAACATAATTTATTCTATATATTATAATAATTATATTAATTAATAATATATTATACTATTAAGAGTTTATTAAGTATTTTAAATTTTAATATTTTCTCATTTTTAAAATAGATTACTATTTATCACTGGGATTTACCTCAACCTCTACAAAACCAAGGAGGTTGGCTTAATGAATCAATTATTGAAGAATTCAAGGAATTTGCTGACGTTGCATTTGGACACTTTGGAGATAGAGTAAGAAGTTAAATTATGAATGTATAATAAATTGTTTATTTATAAGCGATAAAATAATGTAATCCGATTGTAGTAGTACAGTACAGTACATCCAAAGCACTCTTTACTGCTATTTGTGTAATTAGTTGATTTAAAAGAAATTTTTTATGTTTTTTTTTTTTACCAATTACGACATTACGAGATAGGGGACATAAAAAAATCATGTGAAAATATGTATTATATATATATATATATATATATATATATATATATATATATATATATATATATATATATATATATATAACAACAGTCATTGCAACTTCATTATATATTAATTTTACATTTACTTTCAGGTAGATAAATGGATAACACTGAATGAACCTTGGGTTCAAAGTGTTGAAGGTTATGGTTGGGGTGATTATGCACCTCAAGTTGTAGGCAGTGGAGTTACAGATTATCAAGCAGCACATAATTTAATTAAATCTCATGCTACAGCATGGCATCTTTATGATACAACCTATCGACCAGTACAAAAAGGTAATGACTTTGAACAAAGATATATATATATATATAAATATATATAAAAAATTATGAATTAGTTAATTTTTTTTTCATGACCAGAGAAAAAAATAAAAACACTTACACTGTAATTACATGCACAAGCTTCCTTTACATTCCTAATATTATTACGAAAAAAAAAAAACTTTCTTTATTAGAGGGCCTTGATGTTGTCAAGTTACTATTAAAAATTTCTTTACAATTATTTTAATTATTACGTAGTACTATTAAAGGCGTAGAACACCTTGAACAAAAAATTTGCGTAATATCCTAACAAACCTGAAAATCAACGTTGATTTGGCCGGAGTCATTGATTTCTAATTTATTTTCCATTCACAAAATGCCGCTGCCGGTCACTGACGTCACAGCTCGCCCGGTTTACTTGCGCGTGGACCAGGCAAGCTGTGACGTCAGTGACCGGCAGCGGCATTTTGTGAATGGAAAATAAATTAGAAATCAATGACTCCGGCCAAATCAACGTTGATTTTCAGGTTTGTTAGGATATTACGCAACTTTTTCGTTCAAGGTGTTCTACGCCTTTAACTGTATTTTAGGGATCATAAAATTCTTGTAAGCTGTAAAATTGATTATTATTAAAAATATATATAATATATAATTAATAATAATAATAAGTCCCCAGGGAGAGCCCGCAGTGTTAGAAGAAAAATGACCCAACTAATCTATGTGGAGGCTGAGACAGCTTTAAAAAAAAAAAAGTTATACATAATTGGATTCCATAATCATTCCTATATCTGCCGTTTAATTATTATTATTGTTTTTTATTGTTAGGTGAGGTTGGAATAACTTTGAATTGTTGGTGGTTAACACCTAAAACATCTCGTCAAGAAGATGTAGACGCTGCTGAGAGAGGACTGCAGTTCAAAGTAAATAAAAACAGAAAGATATTGTTAAATAATGAAGAGAAAAAGAGTATCAATAATCAAGGTCCATATATATAAGAGGTTAGTTGCTACGGAAAAGTTTTGGCCAAGGTCGCGCAGCTTAAAGAAATTCACCAAAGACGTCATATCGCCACTTACAATTTTGTTCACGTTATCAGTGACGTAACTGGTGAACGGCATCGTATTGGCTTAGAACCAAGTACAATCCATTGCAAAATTAAATCGAATGCGTGAGTTTTGTGCTGCGCTCAACCTCTAAATTATATATGGACTTTGATCAATAATATAAAGAAAACAAATTAAATTGGTTGACTTTTTTGACTGTTTTCCAGCTAGGTTGGTTTGCACACCCAATATTCAGCTCTGAAGGTGATTACCCTGCAGTGATGCGACAGTTCGTCGATAGACACAGTAGAGAAGAGGGAAGATCACAATCTAGATTACCAACTTTTACTCCACATTGGATCAACTTCATTCGCGGTAATAAAAAAATTATAATATATTTTTCCAATTAAGATTTTATATTTTGTTTTTTCCTAAACATTTTAGTGACAAAATAACTATTATTTGTGAAGAAAACTCATGTAACAGTGTCTAATACTGCATATTATTATTAAGAAGGAGAAAATTAAGAAGAAAAAAAAACAAAAAAAAAAAAACATGCTCACAAATTTTGTTAAAAAATATATTATATAGTATTACCCTAAATTTACAATATTTCATCCCCTTCTTGTATTTGATTAAAATATGAATAATATTACAAAATGAATTCATGAACATGCATCTTGAGTAGCTTTTATTACTCTCTCTCTCTCTCTCTCTCTCTCTCTCTCTCTCTCTCCATTAATCTGTCTGTCTCATGTCTGTCTCTCCTTTCTTTTGCTCGCTTTTAAAACAATTAAATAATTAATTCACATAAAATCTTAAAGGAATAGACCAGAGAAAAACATAAGCATTTATATCACAAAACACTTGAGGGAACTTACATAAATAACTTTAGTTTGTCTCAAAACTCAACCGTAGCTCCGTAGCAGTGATCAGAAAATTCGATTTATGCAAACCGCACAACATTTTTATACTAATTTTTGCATGTTTCTGACGTCATAAACATGAATAGTCACGCAAATTGCATACTTTACAGTATTTTCACGCTCTCTCGTGGGGCTGCATTAACATTCTGGTAAAAATTGTCAACATCTTTGAAGATCCCTTTTCATGTTTATTCATTAAAAACTTTTTAATGAATAAACATGAATAAAAAGCACATGTTGTTTTATGTGGTCTATGGTTTTAATTTTTACTAAAACAGCAAACAGAAACGTATATGCAAACAGAAATGTATATATTAATAGTAAAAAATATTTTGCTGACAGGCAGTGCAGATTTCCTCGGCTTAAACCACTACACGACACATCTCGCAGAACACGCAATTTTACCTGAAATTCCAAGTTATAGAGGAGACGCTGAAGTTCTGAACTCTTTTAATAATTCTTGGCCCCAGAAATCATCAGCGCCCTGGATTAGAGTAAGTATGAACTATATATTTTTCATTTGCACTGTGAAAGGTCTTTTTATTATTATTATTTTTGTTTGTAAACTTTTATGATATGTTCAATGATACATGCAAGAATCGTAAATTTAAGTCTAAAAGTTTCATTTATACGGTGGTTTTATACATGTTAAAGTTGACGCCATAAGTGAGCGCTAAATAACATGGGACGGTATGGGAAAATGACTCATTTTGCCAGTTCAAAAATACTTTGGAATTTTTTTGAGAGCATTGATGCTGTTAACAGGTTGAATTAGTTTTCAAGAATGCAAGAAACATGATAATAACCAAAAAGTAGCTAATTTTCCAAAGAAAATAGCCAAAAACTACGTTTGTCCTATGCTGAGCAATGTTATGTTCATTGCTCAAGAAGAGCATCGAAAAGCATTCAGAATGACGTCATGCGTACACACCCTATATGTACATAATGAAAATAGCTACTTTGCAAGTGCTTTTAATTATTTTGACTTAAAGAACTAATATTATTATTATTAATGTTGCATGCAATTTTTATAATAACCAATGTTAAGCTATGTCAACTTTTCTATTTAAAAATAACTAAATAAATATTAAAGATAAATAAATAAAATTACATTTTTATCACTCTCATTTTTACAGAGCGTACCTTGGGGTATTCGTCGTTTAATTAATTGGATACACAAGGAATATTCTGGAGTTAAAGTTATTGTTACAGAGAATGGATACGCAGATCATGGTGAACTTGAGGATAACGATAGAGTGGAATATTATAAGGTAACGTATACTATAATTAGGGTGTTTGCATTCATGTTAAAGTTGACGCTATAAGTGAGCACTAAATAACATGGGCTGGTATGGGAAAATGCCACATTTTGCCGGTTTAAAAATACTTTATGCAATTTTGGTGAGAGAATTGATACATATTAACAAGTTGAATTAGGTTTTCAAGTATGCAAGAAAAATAATAATGACAAAAAAAATATATAGTTATTTTGCAAAGATATAATAGCGAAAATCTACATTATTATATTTACTGTAATGCAGGGCTACATTAATGAAGTGATGAAAGCAGTAAATATTGACGGCTGTAACGTAGCTGGATACTTTGCCTGGAGTTTACTGGATAATTTTGAGTGGGCTGCGGGGTACACGTAAGTATATTATTATATCTATTTTATATTTAATAAGATATAAGATTTTATTACGTTCCATATGTCTTTACAGATTAGAACAAGTCAAGTCAAAACACATCATAGATACAATTAAATCAAATTAATTTTATAGCAAATTATGTCCTATTTAAGAGTGAACTCACGGCTATGTTTTTATGTATTTTAAGCATTTTATTTGTTTTTAACAAAAAATTAAATTATAATATGCTATCTATAGAGAGATCATGCATACTTTTTTTTATCATATAAAATATCAATGTGACAAAATAAAATAAATATAGCGCTTGCATAAAATATTGTCATCACGAAATATTTCTTATCTATAGCACTCATATTGTGCATTTTTTTTTAGTGTATAAGTCTGACTATCATTTCTCATTGTTTTGTTTAAATAAGAACCTGCTGATGTACAATGTTTTGTATATCATTGTAGGAGATACAAATGAATAAACATATTTTGAAATATATTTGACATTATTAACTGCTAAATAATCAGATACAATGTAAAACATATTTTCAAGTAGGTATTTCTGTACTGATTTCTTAAATAATAAATATGATTCACATTGTTTAATACTAGATGGTAGTGCCATTATATAGTTGAGGAATACAATATTATGAGCCCCTTTTACTGACTTGTAAGTATAAACCTTCTTGGTTTATACTGCATCTTCTACAAATAATGCACCCAAATTAATAACGCTTAATTACCATGTAATATAATTATAGATGTTAAAAAACTTGATCTAAAAAAAAAAAAAAAAAAAAAAAATCATTTTGATGAGTCCAAATTGTAAAATTTATTACATGATGTTTTCAGACAATTATTCGGACTTCACAAGGTGGACTTTCAAGACTCTGCACGGAGTAGAATTGCTAAATCTTCAGCGAGATACTACACAAAAATAATTGAAGAAAGAGGATTTCCAGATATTAGTAATGACGTTTGAGGATATGGAAATAAGAATTTAAAAAATTACATTTGAAGCTTAATTTTTTTAAAGTTCTTTTCTTTCTTTTCTTTTCCTTTTTATAAATAATTATTATTAATGAGATTATGAAATATTTTATTATTTAGAACTACTTTGCCAACTAAATTATACAATCAAATTTTGTTATTAAGATATTATTTTCTTTTATTGTTATATGGGTAAAATGGAAGTGTAAAAATAAAAGTATAAAAAATTAAGTAATATTTTTTTTATTTATAAATTGATTATTTTTAAGCCAAATTATTTTATTAATTTTGTTTCATAAAATTACAAATATACATATAGCCAGACCCACGATTTAAGATAATTACATCCCACATGTCTTATAGTAATAATTGTCAATTAATAAACAAATTGTTAAGAAGTGCATAAAATCGTAAAATTTATTATTAATATTTATATATAATATACCACATTGCTAACTCGATAACCTCCTCGTGTAACATTAGTATTGATGGATTTTTTTATTTTTTTTTAATTTGATAATTACAAAAAGTTATTAAAAAAAATACTCTAAAAGTATTAATGTTATTTATTAGTAATTCAAAGTAATACATATATATATATATATATATATATATGGATAAAATGCCTTTAATATTGAAATTTCAAATAATTATAAAAATTATTATATTAAAATTGAAAATAAATTTGATATAAATAATACAATATTTCAAATTATACACAAACACTCGGAAAAAAAATAGTATTTTTTTATTATTATTATTAATAAATAATAAATACATACAGAAGTCCCACCAAGATAATGAAGTCTTATCGGTGGGTGCTTATAATCAACATAATATAAAAATGTAAGTAAGCATTAAAAAATTTACAATAATGATTAAACAAAATCAACTTTTTTTTTTTTTTTTTTTTTTGTATATACAAGAATATAAAAAAACATTGTTACTAAATTTAGAACAAACTAAACAAATATGATACTGTGTAATGAATTTACTTTTAGGAGAAGGTTTGGAATTAACATTTACTTTATGGATTGACGATCCATCCTGGAATTTTTCCATTTCTCCTGATTTTAATTTACAAAATTATGTAAATTTGAGTTACACGTTTCGGACTTTAATCAAGTCCTTCGTCGCAGACTCGCACGACTCTCACAGGGTAACTGTTACCCTGTGTTACCCTGTGAGAGTCATATGTTAAAGTCGACGCCATAAGTGAGCACTAAATAACATGGACTGGTATGGGAAAATGGCACATTTTGCCGGTATGCTAAGTCCGAAACGTAACTCAAATTTACATAATTTTGTAAATTAAAATCAGGAGAATGGAAAAATTCCAGGATGGATCGTCAATCCATAAACGTAAATGTTAAATATCATATACTATATTTATATACATAAATACCAATTTTTTACCCTTCATGATATCTTAATTATACAGCATCATTTACTTAAAACAACATAATAATGTAAGCTGTACTGTATGGTAATTAGTATAATCATATAACATGTAGCATAATATTTATGCTGCGCAGCATAAATGACTGATAAAGGAACAACAGTTTTGAGGCTGACTATATAAGCGATTTTGCACACATCCGCTTCCGTTTCGACGTACTGCGTATGTGTCGTAAGTAGAAACGGAAGCGGATGTAAGCGAAATCGCTTATAGTCAGCCTAAAAACAGTTGTTACTTTATTAGGCTATATAAAAAAAAAAAAAAAAAAAAAAACATACCATTTATACGTTTAATATTTACTACATCATAAATTACGTCATTTATTTACTCCAAATAACTCGCCATCATATAGGGTGCATCCATGACGTCATATTTAATGCGCTTGAAAGCCATACTGGAGTAGTGAATAACATATTGCTCAGCATAGGATAAACTTTATTTTAGTCAAATTTTCTTTGGGAAATCTCTTAATTTTTTGTTATATTATTATTTTTCTCACGTACTTGAGATACTAATGGTGTTCGTAAACCCTGTTCTTCGTGTTCCAGAACACAAAAAAATGACAATCAGCCAATGCTTTTTAAATGCAATTGCGCATTTTTGGAGCATGCCCCAAACAGGTTTACGAACACCATTACTAATTCAACCCAGCATCAATACTCTCAAAAATATTGCATAGTGTTTTTAAACTGACAAAATGAGCTATTTTCCTACGCCACTTACGATATTATTACGCCACCTCGTATATTATTGTATTGAGTAATCCAATAATAATAATAATAATAACTTTATTAAGGCGTTGTGAGGGCATGACAGCCCTATTTTACAAAACCTTGACCACAATAGTAAAAATAATATACAATTTTTAACATAAACATATAATAATTTTAAGCATTGTTTTTACATCTTCAATAATTCATAATATAAACGTAAAATTTATTTTATTTAACAAGATTTTATAATATAATTAGCTGTAAATATAAGATTTAAGTGTGACATGATCAAATTATTGAAATTACATTTATACTTTTTTTTCCAAGAGAATAAAAAGAGAGATTTTATATGTTTATTTTATATGTTTATCCAACATGGCATTGACTTTAACATGAATGCATACATACACTCTATATAGAACGTTTATGATTGGAGTAAAAATTTTCTGTTAGCTCTTCTACGTTTATTTTTTGCTATTCTACTCATCTTAATTGCCTCTATCGTCGCAACATCTTTCAAAGTAAAATCTCCAGTAAGTAACAAATCTGTAGGCTTTGTATAACAACAACGAGTAATTTCATGTTTCAATACAAAATCATGAGATTTATCTACGATATCATTTTCTAATAACCATGCTGTAATTGGAATAAAATTTACACAATCGATTTCTATATATAATATCCATTCACCATTATTACAATTTTTATTTTGTCCATATTTAGTATTGAATAAACTCAGTTCTGCTGGCTCTCTTACTAATTTCATTGCAAATTCATATAATAACTTTTGTCTTCTAGAATCTACTTCAACTAAATTAGATAATTTTTGTGAACATAGTTGTAATTTTGAACTTTCGATTGATTCTATTTTTTCAACGAATGTTATAATTGGATAATTAATCCCACTTTCTTCAAAATAGAAGAAAATTAAAAATGTTTGACCTATTTCTGAATTTGCACTTACATTTGTTACTACTGTATTTTGTGTATCAGTATGAACACTAAAATGTTCTAAGTAAAATAATTTCCAATTTTTATCATTATAAAATTTCAGTCTATTATTAATTGCAATTTGAATTGATTCTGGTAAATTATTTGAAGACTGTTTATTTTGATCTGATTTTAAAACTAATTGTAATTTTTTTATTAAATTTTGATTTTGATTTATTAATGATATCATTCGATCTCCTGAATTATTCTCACTATCAATTTTTGAAATATAATCATTATTTTCTTGAATTTGTTTTAGTAAATTTTCTTTATGTAATGTAAGTTGATTTAATTTTTCTTTTTGATTTAATAATTGAAACGTAATTTTACCAATTCTACTTTCTTCCCTTTTAATATCAAGTTTTAATATTTTACATTTTATTTCTTTCAGGTATCTTTGATGTCTTTTAATTGCGGTCTGGACTGACGACGAGTGGCTAATTTCAACGTTTTGTTCGCGGGACGTTGAGGAACTAGTTGTTGGAGTTGACGAACCTGCAAATAAATAAATAAATATAAATAAATGAATGAATGAATGAATGAATGAATGAATGAATGAATGAATGAATGAATGAATGAATGAATGAATGAATGAATGAATGAATGAATGAATGAATGAATGAATGAATGAATGAATGAATGAATGAATGAATGAATGAATGAATGAATGAATGAATGAATGATTGAATGATTGAATGAATGAAACACTTAGAGATATGCAATAAAATATCAATAATATGGTAAAAGTAGTATGGTTACACTTATAAAACATGAGGTTATAAAACATGGGTGTGGCCTATTTTCTATGATTTATAAAACCAATGGTGGGGGTAATTTTTTAGATGTTTTATAAAACCGGAGGCGTGGCCTATTTTCTATGATTTATAAAACCACTAGTGGGGGTAAATTTTTCAATGTTTTATAAAACCTATGGTGGGGGAAATCGCCTACGTCACAAAAGAGGGTGGGGAAATTTTTTCAATGTTATATAAAACCAGTGGTGGGGGTAAATTTTTCGAGGTTTTATAAAACTAGATTGAAAAAAAGGGGAGGGGGAAAGAAATTGCTTACGTCAAAAAAGAGTGGGGGGAATTTTTTAAAGATTAAGTGTTGTTGATGCATATTTAATAAGTGGTCCGATTTATGACTATTTTATGACCGATTTATGTATATAATATGACCGATTTATGTATATAATATGACTGCTTTATAAATATTTATATGACTGATTAAAGAATGATAAATAACAGTTTTATAAATTTTATTTGTACGGTTTATGAATATTTTTTGTTCAATTATATTAAAATAATTTGCAGCTTGCTTAAATGGCTGCGATACTAGGTAAAAACACTTTCCATGCACGCGTGTGCGCTCACCTTACTGACACCCCACACACCAGCTCATCCCTGAGTCAAAAAGAAAACAATAGAAAGTGGTAATATATTTTGGGTGGGAAAGTGAATTACCGAATGACCACGAGCAATACCGAATGAAACCGAGTGACCTCAATTGTTAAATCTAGACGAGCGCAACGAGCTTGCGTGACCTCCCCCTACTCTCCGACTGACTGCCACAAGTGCCAGCATGACAGCGCGAAGAGCGTTTTTGGTAATATACTAAAGAAATGTTCGCGGAGAAGCTAATTACCGACTTACCACGAGCAATACCGATGATAGCCGAATGACTTCATCGGTTATAGCTAGGTATGAATGAATCATATATAACGGTAAAATATATTTAGGTCAACGTTTTAAACAAGTCTACACAAGTCGAGCTTCCTCCTGTAACGGGATTAACGTCTACTTAACCGATGCAGAGGCTGATGCTAGAGATACGGATACACTTATTTACTTACATATCATTGAGTATGGTTTTGCAGAAAGCTTTCAAACACAAGTGTGTTCAGCTAGAGGGTTGGAGTATCAATGTTTTATTTTTTGTGTGATTAATGTCTTTTAAAGTATAGCTGGCCGAAAAGTTTACTTTACAGTGACTGCCCAACCCCTTGTACTTTAGAGATGGTCACAATTTATGTAACTAGGTCACTTGTCAATTACCGAATTACCACGAGCAATACCGATGAGAGCCGAGTCATGTCAATCGTTGCAATTTAAGGATAAACAAAGCAACAAAGCTGAAGATAACGTAAGGTAGAAACTGCAAATTTCGTGCGTTTTTTACGAATTTGCCCGATCATCAAGATCTATTTCCGGTAAAATATCAACTTTTCAAAAACAAAACAAAAATCACACGATAATATTTTCCCGGCACCAAAACGTGAAAAATACCGGAAATAAAGAATTAAATCATGCAGCAGACGCACGAAATATGCAGTCACTGCCTAACGTTATCTTCAGCTTTGTTGGAAAAAAGTAAAAATAACTGTAAAATAGATTACGTTCAGGGTTTTAACAATACTACACATTTGTAGCGCTTTCCTTCAACGGGGTTTACACTAACATGCCGGTATACAGAGCTTAGTGTGAAAGATTAAGGTTTTTAGTCTAAGTTTTTTTTATTTAAATTTTATAAACAAATAAAATTAAAAGACCAGAACAGTAAATGTTTTCCAACCTCTACTTAGGTTACAATTATGTCTTATATTCATTATATATGAACCTTTTCAACGATTAAGTTAAGTAAACAATTGATACGTACCTGCACAACCTCTTACTGAATATAAACATGTTGGAACATGTTTAAGATAATTGTGGTAGAGACTCCTGTTTAAGGCCAAAACTTTAAGATTTAAAACTTCTAGATTCACAAACTTTTAGATCAAAATTTTTTATTTTCAAAAGCTTGTAAAAAAAACAATAAAAAGTTATAAAAAGCGGAAAAATATAAAGAACAAAAATTGGAATTTAAAAAAATAAAACAAATTTAAGATTCAAAACTTTTAGATTCACAAACTTTTAAATTCAAAAAAATGTTACATTCAAAAGTTTATAGAAAAAAGAAAAATGTAGAGAAGAAAATTTTGAATTTTAGAAAAGAAAAAACTTTAAGATATAAAAACGTTAAGATTCGAAAATTTGCGATGCACAAACTTTTAGTTTCAAAAATTAAGGATTAAATTTTGATATTCAAAAGTTTGTGAACATAAGAATAACAAATTTATAAAAAGAGGAAAAATGTAAAGAACAAAAATTTGAATTTTAAAAAGGTAACAAAACTTTAAGATTTAAAACTTCTAGATTAAAACTTTTTAAATTCAAAAGCTTGTGAATAAAACAAGTTAAAAATATAAAAAGAGGAATAATGTGAGGAACAAAAATTTGAATTTTAAAAAAGAAAAACTTTTAGATTCAAAACTTTCAGATTCACAAATTTTAGAAAAAAAATTTTTAGATTCATATTTAATATTCAAAAGGTTGTGAATAAAACAATAAAAAAATTTAAAGAAAAGAAATAACGTGAAGAACGAAAATTTGAATTTTAAAAAAGGAAAAAGCTTTAAGATTCAAAACTTTTAGATGAACAAACTTTTAGATTAAAAAATTTTAGATTCACAAGTTAGTGAAAAAAACAATAAAAAATTATGAAAGAAGAAAAATGTGAAGAACCAGAATTTGAATTTTAAAAAAGAAAAAAACTGTTAGATTCAAAAGATTGTGAATAAAACAATTAAAATTATAAAAAGCGAAGGTGAAAAACAAAAATTTGAAGTTTAAAAAAGAAAAAACTTTAAAATATAAAAACTTCAAGATTCAACACTTTAAGTTGCACAAACTTTTAGATTTATAATTTTAGATTCAAAAATTTTATATTTAAAAGTTTGTGAATAAAACAATTTAAAAAGTTATAAAAAGAAGAAAAATGTGAAAAACAAAATTTTGAATTTTTAAAAAGAAAACACTTTCAGATTGAAAAACTTCTAGATTTAAAATTTTTAGATTCACAAATTTTTAGATTTAAAAATGTTCGATTCAAAAGATAGTGATTAAAACAATAAAAAAATTATAAAAGAGAAATTTTGTGATGAACAAAAATTTGAAATTTAAAAAAGAAAAAACTTTAAAATTTAAAAACTTCAAGATTCAAAACTTTTAGATTCACAGACTTAAAGATCAAAAAAAATTATAATCAAAAGCTTGTGAATAAAACATTAAAAAATTAAAAAAAAGAAAAATGTGAAGAACAAAAATTCGATTTTTAAAAAAGAAAAAAAAAATTAGATTGAAAAACTTCGAGATTTAAAATTTTTAGATTCACAAATATTTAGATTTAAAAACGTTCGATTCAAAAGATAGTGATTAAGACAATAAAAAATAATAAAAGAGAAATATTGTGATTCACAAAAATTTGAAATTTAAAAAAGAAATAACTTTAAAATTTAAAAGCTTCAAGATTCAAAACTTTTAGATGCACAAACTTAAAGATTCAAAAAATTTTATATTCAAAAGCTTGTGAATAAAACATTAAAAAAATTTTATAGAAAAGAAAAATGTGAAGAACAAAAATTTGATTTTTAAAAAAGAAAATACTTTTAGATTTAAAAACTTCTAGATTCAAAACTTTTAGATTCAAAACTTTTAGATTCAGAAACTTTTAGTTTAAAAAAAAGTTTTTCAAATGCTTGTGAATAAAACAATAAAAAATTTATAAAAAGAGGAAAAATGTTAAAAAATTTTTGAATTATAAAAAGAAAAAATGTTTTAAAAGTTAAAAAAAGGTTTAGAACAGTTACCAATTTTTCACCCGCAATTTTTGTAATAATTATACAATAAGCTTATTGACTATTAACCTTATAAACGATAAATTTAGTTCAATATAAATCAGCTATGTACGTGTGCATCCACTTTCTGATTCTAGCTTGTACATGTCATGACATGTTTGCGGTAATTGTGATAGAGTCACCTGTTTAGAGCCAAAAACGTAAGATTAAAAACTTGAAAGAGCTAAATTTTTTTCGATAGACGTTTAGATGTAAAACCTTTTAGACCCTAAATTTTTTAGCTTTTGAACTATTAGAATCAAAAGATTGTAAATGAAAAGAAATAAAACATTTATAAAAACCATGAAAAATGTGAGATATAAAAATTTAAATAATAAAAAAGAAAAAATAGAAAGTTAGAAAATGTTACTAAAGGCATAAAGAAGGTTCAGAATAGTTAACGGATTTTCACCTGTAAAAAAGTTAAAAAATTATATTAAATTCATAGACTATGGACTTTATAAACGATAATTTCTGTTCAATATTAATTAGCTATGTACGTGTGCTTCCACTTTCTAATTCTACGTGAGCCTGTACATGTCATGACATGTTTGCGGTTACTGCGTTAGTCACATGTTTAGAGCCAAAAACTTAAGATAAAAAAGCTTAAAGATTTAAAAATTTTAGATTTAAAAATTTTCCGATCCAAAAATTTTTACATTTTAAAGTTTTGATAGATTCAAAAGTTTTTAAACAAAATGATTTGTAAAAAAATACATAAAAAGGAAAAATGTAAGGTACAAAATTCTAAAGAGCAAAAATAAAAAAATAAATAAAAAAACGAGCAAACAGATAATAAATATAGTATAAATTATTGTAAAAGGTTTTCTGATATTTATGTTAAGGACAAATAAAGAAATTTTTAACTAAGATGTACTAGTTTATACAAGTTTAGACTTGTTTAAAAATACGTTGACATGTTCAGTCATGTATAAGTCTGTTCAAAGTTGCTACGTGCTTTCTCAGGTGTGTCTTTTGATTGTGTTATCTTAACACAAAAATGCAGACACCTCTTCTTATTATTATATTGTGTGATGGTGTATGCACTTCTTTTTTTGTTCAATGTTGTTGATCAGCTTTGAGTGCAATGAATAATTATAGCTAAATAAATGTTGATGCGTATACCCTAACTACTAGGTTCTTACTGAGCTTTTTATCATATGTTCCTTGGTGGTTTGTTTAGTAGTTCGTATTCCCGCCACTGTCGCTGTCCGAGCCACCGCAGCAAACCTTTTGACGCTACGTCATAACAACTAACACCTCACTTATTTTTTTGTGAAAATTTAAAAATTCTTATACATTTAACTTTTTTTAAGTTTACAGTCTTACTACCATTTTTTAATTTTTTTACTTTACGCTAATTAAAATAAATATATAAATGAACCTATGACTAGTTTATATTTACAATTTAAAATAAATAAAGTATAAACCATCGTAAAAGTTATTTTATTTTAGGTCAAGGCTTTAACCATTCTGCACAAGTCTAGTGCAATCCTACATTTTAAGAGCAGACAGCCGATATAGGACCTCTTTTTTTTTATTAACGTCCAACTATACATTACTTTTTATGGCACAAAAAAGGCAGAGGAGACGTTGCAAAGTGACCACTTGGCAGTTTTCTGAAACACCTATTAATTAATTATTACATTATTGTTACGAGACAGGCAGGTAGCCAATACCAAACCTCTCATAGAGTTGCAAAAGAGTTTAGATGGACTAGCGTAACCAAATTTCAAGAAAATTTAAAGCAGTTTCTATGGAAATGTTACTAAAAATCTGCTTAGCTGTTTCCCTGACTGCAGACACACCAGAGTTGCAAGACTTAAGATTCTACATAAAAGACAGTTACGCGCCGATTTTGGAATCCGGTTTATTGGCAACCACGAAATATTTGAATTGCTGTGCAATCAGATGGCACGACCCAAAATGACACTAGTGCCACCTGGTGGGAAAACTGTGAAACTCTAATGCTTTAACCTGATCCGTCTTTATACATGGAGCCAATAGGCGTGACTATCTTGTATCTAGCATCTTGGCAAGACTTGGTTAGACTTATATTTGTGTTTTGCTGACTGCAGACACGCCAGAGTTTCAAGACTCAAGATTCCACATACAAGATAGCAATGTCCCATTTTTGGTATCCGGTTTTTGCCGCCGCGAAATTTTTGAATTGCTATGCAATCAAATGCCCCGGTCCAAGACGACACTAGCGGCACCTAGTAATAAAACTGTGAAACTTCTATGCTTTAAAACATGAGCTGCCTTTTTATGCATGGAACCAATGGGCGTAAATATCTTGTTTCTTGCATCTTGGCAAGACTTGGTTAGACTTATTTTTGTGTTTCGCTGACTGCAGACACGCCAGAGTTGTAAGACTCAAGATTCTACATACTAGATAGCGACGTATCAATTTTGGTATCCGGTTTGTGCCGCCGCGAAATTTTTGAATTGCTATGCAATCAAATGCCCCGGTCCAAGACGACACTAGCGGCACCATGGTAATAAAACTGTAAAACTTCCATGCTTTAACAAGGGTCGACGTTATACATGACACCAATGGGTGTCACTATAGCTTGATACGGAAATTTAAAAAAATAAAGAGGCAGAAATTAAAACAGTTAGAAAAATTCAAAAATAGTAGTAAGAAGAGGTAACCCTGATCCTGCATCCGTGTCTCCCCGCCCCGCCGCCGCCTCCCCGTGTCGGTTCTAGGTTTTTACGCGTCCGGAACAACTGCCGCACCGCACCGGTTCTAAGTTTTCACGCGTCCGGAACAACTGCCGCACCGCACCGGTTCTAAGTTTTTACGCGTCCGGAACAACTGCTGCACCGCACCGGTTCTAAGATTTTACGCGTCCGGAACAACTGCTGCACCACACCGGTTCTAAGTTTTTACGCGTCCGGAACAACTGCTGCACCGCACCGGTTCTAAGTTTTTACGCGTCCGGAACAACTGCTGCACCGCACCGGTTCTAAGTTTTTACGCGTCCGGAACAACTGCTGCACCGCACCGGTGGCGGCGGGGTGGCGGCGGCGGGGCGGGGAGACACGGATGCAGAATCAGGGTTACCTCTTCTTACTACTATTTTTGAATTTTTCTAACTGTTTTAATTTCTGCCTCTTTATTTTTTTAAATTTCCGTATCAAGCTATAGTGACACCCATTGGTGTCATGTATAACGTCGACCCTTGTTAAAGCATGGAAGTTTTACAGTTTTATTACCATGGTGCCGCTAGTGTCGTCTTGGACCGGGGCATTTGATTGCATAGCAATTCAAAAATTTCGCGGCGGCACAAACCGGATACCAAAATTGATACGTCGCTATCTAGTATGTAGAATCTTGAGTCTTACAACTCTGGCGTGTCTGCAGTCAGCGAAACACAAAAATAAGTCTAACCAAGTCTTGCCAAGATGCAAGAAACAAGATATTTACGCCCATTGGTTCCATGCATAAAAAGGCAGCTCATGTTTTAAAGCATAGAAGTTTCACAGTTTTATTACTAGGTGCCGCTAGTGTCGTCTTGGACCGGGGCATTTGATTGCATAGCAATTCAAAAATTTCGCGGCGGCAAAAACCGGATACCAAAAATGGGACATTGCTATCTTGTATGTGGAATCTTGAGTCTTGAAACTCTGGCGTGTCTGCAGTCAGCAAAACACAAATATAAGTCTAACCAAGTCTTGCCAAGATGCTAGATACAAGATAGTCACGCCTATTGGCTCCATGTATAAAGACGGATCAGGTTAAAGCATTAGAGTTTCACAGTTTTCCCACCAGGTGGCACTAGTGTCATTTTGGGTCGTGCCATCTGATTGCACAGCAATTCAAATATTTCGTGGTTGCCAATAAACCGGATTCCAAAATCGGCGCGTAACTGTCTTTTATGTAGAATCTTAAGTCTTGCAACTCTGGTGTGTCTGCAGTCAGGGAAACAGCTAAGCAGATTTTTAGTAACATTTCCATAGAAACTGCTTTAAATTTTCTTGAAATTTGGTTACGCTAGTCCATCTAAACTCTTTTGCAACTCTATGAGAGGTTTGGTATTGGCTACCTGCCTGTCTCGTAACAATAATGTAATAATTAATTAATAGGTGTTTCAGAAAACTGCCAAGTGGTCACTTTGCAACGTCTCCTCTGCCTTTTTTGTGCCATAAAAAGTAATGTATAGTTGGACGTTAATAAAAAAAAAGAGGTCCTATATCGGCTGTCTGCTCTTAAAATGTAGGATTGCACTAGACTTGTGCAGAATGGTTAAAGCCTTGACCTAAAATAAAATAACTTTTACGATGGTTTATACTTTATTTATTTTAAATTGTAAATATAAACTAGTCATAGGTTCATTTATATATTTATTTTAATTAGCGTAAAGTAAAAAAATTAAAAAATGGTAGTAAGACTGTAAACTTAAAAAAAGTTAAATGTATAAGAATTTTTAAATTTTCACAAAAAAATAAGTGAGGTGTTAGTTGTTATGACGTAGCGTCAAAAGGTTTGCTGCGGTGGCTCGGACAGCGACAGTGGCGGGAATACGAACTACTAAACAAACCACCAAGGAACATATGATAAAAAGCTCAGTAAGAACCTAGTAGTTAGGGTATACGCATCAACATTTATTTAGCTATAATTATTCATTGCACTCAAAGCTGATCAACAACATTGAACAAAAAAAGAAGTGCATACACCATCACACAATATAATAATAAGAAGAGGTGTCTGCATTTTTGTGTTAAGATAACACAATCAAAAGACACACCTGAGAAAGCACGTAGCAACTTTGAACAGACTTATACATGACTGAACATGTCAACGTATTTTTAAACAAGTCTAAACTTGTATAAACTAGTACATCTTAGTTAAAAATTTCTTTATTTGTCCTTAACATAAATATCAGAAAACCTTTTACAATAATTTATACTATATTTATTATCTGTTTGCTCGTTTTTTTATTTATTTTTTTATTTTTGCTCTTTAGAATTTTGTACCTTACATTTTTCCTTTTTATGTATTTTTTTACAAATCATTTTGTTTAAAAACTTTTGAATCTATCAAAACTTTAAAATGTAAAAATTTTTGGATCGGAAAATTTTTAAATCTAAAATTTTTAAATCTTTAAGCTTTTTTATCTTAAGTTTTTGGCTCTAAACATGTGACTAACGCAGTAACCGCAAACATGTCATGACATGTACAGGCTCACGTAGAATTAGAAAGTGGAAGCACACGTACATAGCTAATTAATATTGAACAGAAATTATCGTTTATAAAGTCCATAGTCTATGAATTTAATATAATTTTTTAACTTTTTTACAGGTGAAAATCCGTTAACTATTCTGAACCTTCTTTATGCCTTTAGTAACATTTTCTAACTTTCTATTTTTTCTTTTTTATTATTTAAATTTTTATATCTCACATTTTTCATGGTTTTTATAAATGTTTTATTTCTTTTCATTTACAATCTTTTGATTCTAATAGTTCAAAAGCTAAAAAATTTAGGGTCTAAAAGGTTTTACATCTAAACGTCTATCGAAAAAAATTTAGCTCTTTCAAGTTTTTAATCTTACGTTTTTGGCTCTAAACAGGTGACTCTATCACAATTACCGCAAACATGTCATGACATGTACAAGCTAGAATCAGAAAGTGGATGCACACGTACATAGCTGATTTATATTGAACTAAATTTATCGTTTATAAGGTTAATAGTCAATAAGCTTATTGTATAATTATTACAAAAATTGCGGGTGAAAAATTGGTAACTGTTCTAAACCTTTTTTTAACTTTTAAAACATTTTTTCTTTTTATAATTCAAAAATTTTTTAACATTTTTCCTCTTTTTATAAATTTTTTATTGTTTTATTCACAAGCATTTGAAAAACTTTTTTTTAAACTAAAAGTTTCTGAATCTAAAAGTTTTGAATCTAAAAGTTTTGAATCTAGAAGTTTTTAAATCTAAAAGTATTTTCTTTTTTAAAAATCAAATTTTTGTTCTTCACATTTTTCTTTTCTATAAAATTTTTTTAATGTTTTATTCACAAGCTTTTGAATATAAAATTTTTTGAATCTTTAAGTTTGTGCATCTAAAAGTTTTGAATCTTGAAGCTTTTAAATTTTAAAGTTATTTCTTTTTTAAATTTCAAATTTTTGTGAATCACAATATTTCTCTTTTATTATTTTTTATTGTCTTAATCACTATCTTTTGAATCGAACGTTTTTAAATCTAAATATTTGTGAATCTAAAAATTTTAAATCTCGAAGTTTTTCAATCTAATTTTTTTTTTCTTTTTTAAAAATCGAATTTTTGTTCTTCACATTTTTCTTTTTTTTAATTTTTTAATGTTTTATTCACAAGCTTTTGATTATAATTTTTTTTGATCTTTAAGTCTGTGAATCTAAAAGTTTTGAATCTTGAAGTTTTTAAATTTTAAAGTTTTTTCTTTTTTAAATTTCAAATTTTTGTTCATCACAAAATTTCTCTTTTATAATTTTTTTATTGTTTTAATCACTATCTTTTGAATCGAACATTTTTAAATCTAAAAATTTGTGAATCTAAAAATTTTAAATCTAGAAGTTTTTCAATCTGAAAGTGTTTTCTTTTTAAAAATTCAAAATTTTGTTTTTCACATTTTTCTTCTTTTTATAACTTTTTAAATTGTTTTATTCACAAACTTTTAAATATAAAATTTTTGAATCTAAAATTATAAATCTAAAAGTTTGTGCAACTTAAAGTGTTGAATCTTGAAGTTTTTATATTTTAAAGTTTTTTCTTTTTTAAACTTCAAATTTTTGTTTTTCACCTTCGCTTTTTATAATTTTAATTGTTTTATTCACAATCTTTTGAATCTAACAGTTTTTTTCTTTTTTAAAATTCAAATTCTGGTTCTTCACATTTTTCTTCTTTCATAATTTTTTATTGTTTTTTTCACTAACTTGTGAATCTAAAATTTTTTAATCTAAAAGTTTGTTCATCTAAAAGTTTTGAATCTTAAAGCTTTTTCCTTTTTTAAAATTCAAATTTTCGTTCTTCACGTTATTTCTTTTCTTTAAATTTTTTTATTGTTTTATTCACAACCTTTTGAATATTAAATATGAATCTAAAAATTTTTTTTCTAAAATTTGTGAATCTGAAAGTTTTGAATCTAAAAGTTTTTCTTTTTTAAAATTCAAATTTTTGTTCCTCACATTATTCCTCTTTTTATATTTTTAACTTGTTTTATTCACAAGCTTTTGAATTTAAAAAGTTTTAATCTAGAAGTTTTAAATCTTAAAGTTTTGTTACCTTTTTAAAATTCAAATTTTTGTTCTTTACATTTTTCCTCTTTTTATAAATTTGTTATTCTTATGTTCACAAACTTTTGAATATCAAAATTTAATCCTTAATTTTTGAAACTAAAAGTTTGTGCATCGCAAATTTTCGAATCTTAACGTTTTTATATCTTAAAGTTTTTTCTTTTCTAAAATTCAAAATTTTCTTCTCTACATTTTTCTTTTTTCTATAAACTTTTGAATGTAACATTTTTTTGAATTTAAAAGTTTGTGAATCTAAAAGTTTTGAATCTTAAATTTGTTTTATTTTTTTAAATTCCAATTTTTGTTCTTTATATTTTTCCGCTTTTTATAACTTTTTATTGTTTTTTTTACAAGCTTTTGAAAATAAAAAATTTTGATCTAAAAGTTTGTGAATCTAGAAGTTTTAAATCTTAAAGTTTTGGCCTTAAACAGGAGTCTCTACCACAATTATCTTAAACATGTTCCAACATGTTTATATTCAGTAAGAGGTTGTGCAGGTACGTATCAATTGTTTACTTAACTTAATCGTTGAAAAGGTTCATATATAATGAATATAAGACATAATTGTAACCTAAGTAGAGGTTGGAAAACATTTACTGTTCTGGTCTTTTAATTTTATTTGTTTATAAAATTTAAATAAAAAAAACTTAGACTAAAAACCTTAATCTTTCACACTAAGCTCTGTATACCGGCATGTTAGTGTAAACCCCGTTGAAGGAAAGCGCTACAAATGTGTAGTATTGTTAAAACCCTGAACGTAATCTATTTTACAGTTATTTTTACTTTTTTCCAACAAAGCTGAAGATAACGTTAGGCAGTGACTGCATATTTCGTGCGTCTGCTGCATGATTTAATTCTTTATTTCCGGTATTTTTCACGTTTTGGTGCCGGGAAAATATTATCGTGTGATTTTTGTTTTGTTTTTGAAAAGTTGATATTTTACCGGAAATAGATCTTGATGATCGGGCAAATTCGTAAAAAACGCACGAAATTTGCAGTTTCTACCTTACGTTATCTTCAGCTTTGTTGCTTTGTTTATCCTTAAATTGCAACGATTGACATGACTCGGCTCTCATCGGTATTGCTCGTGGTAATTCGGTAATTGACAAGTGACCTAGTTACATAAATTGTGACCATCTCTAAAGTACAAGGGGTTGGGCAGTCACTGTAAAGTAAACTTTTCGGCCAGCTATACTTTAAAAGACATTAATCACACAAAAAATAAAACATTGATACTCCAACCCTCTAGCTGAACACACTTGTGTTTGAAAGCTTTCTGCAAAACCATACTCAATGATATGTAAGTAAATAAGTGTATCCGTATCTCTAACATCAGCCTCTGCATCGGTTAAGTAGACGTTAATCCCGTTACAGGAGGAAGCTCGACTTGTGTAGACTTGTTTAAAACGTTGACCTAAATATATTTTACCGTTATATATGATTCATTCATACCTAGCTATAACCGATGAAGTCATTCGGCTATCATCGGTATTGCTCGTGGTAAGTCGGTAATTAGCTTCTCCGCGAACATTTCTTTAGTATATTACCAAAAACGCTCTTCGCGCTGTCATGCTGGCACTTGTGGCAGTCAGTCGGAGAGTAGGGGGAGGTCACGCAAGCTCGTTGCGCTCGTCTAGATTTAACAATTGAGGTCACTCGGTTTCATTCGGTATTGCTCGTGGTCATTCGGTAATTCACTTTCCCACCCAAAATATATTACCACTTTCTATTGTTTTCTTTTTGACTCAGGGATGAGCTGGTGTGTGGGGTGTCAGTAAGGTGAGCGCACACGCGTGCATGGTAAGTGTTTTTACCTAGTATCGCAGCCATTTAAGCAAGCTGCAAATTATTTTAATATAATTGAACAAAAAATATTCATAAACCGTACAAATAAAATTTATAAAACTGTTATTTATCATTCTTTAATCAGTCATATAAATATTTATAAAGCAGTCATATTATATACATAAATCGGTCATATTATATACATAAATCGGTCATAAAATAGTCATAAATCGGACCACTTATTAAATATGCATCAACAACACTTAATCTTTAAAAAATTCCCCCCACTCTTTTTTGACGTAAGCAATTTCTTTCCCCCTCCCCTTTTTTTCAATCTAGTTTTATAAAACCTCGAAAAATTTACCCCCACCACTGGTTTTATATAACATTGAAAAAATTTCCCCACCCTCTTTTGTGACGTAGGCGATTTCCCCCACCATAGGTTTTATAAAACATTGAAAAATTTACCCCCACTAGTGGTTTTATAAATCATAGAAAATAGGCCACGCCTCCGGTTTTATAAAACATCTAAAAAATTACCCCCACCATTGGTTTTATAAATCATAGAAAATAGGCCACACCCATGTTTTATAACCTCATGTTTTATAAGTGTAACCATACTACTTGGTAAAGAGTATATATTATTGTTAAAATTATAATAATGTCTTACAACTTTTATAACCAGTAACGCGGCACTTGAGACAGTTTTTTTCAGAGATATATAAGACGTAATATATTTTTTTTAAATGACATTTTAGATAGTAAGCATAAAATAATATAAAAGACCTTGTTAAGTAGCAATACTATCAAAAAAAAATAAAAAAAATCTATTTTTTATATTGATAACAAAGAAATAAGTCAACTTAGTCATCGATCATCGAAATGAATTTCTATAACATGATATAGAGAAAAATAAAAGCTGCCGCATAAATCTCTAACAATACTGCATAATATACTGTACAAGTGTACATTAAAAAAATTGTTATTATAGGAATTTTATATTTCACAGATTATCATTATAATACACTAAAAATAATAATGATAATAATAAAAAATCTAAGACAAATTTTTTATTGATGCCTAATATTCTGTGCTTTTTTTCTTCTTCAAAATTTCATAAACCTATTTATACTCATTGAGTGTAAAGGGTTATTAGCATAAAATAGAACTGTATTTAAACCTGTATAACATAATATTACAGTAAATATACAACAAGTAAAATAATCAATAATGAATCATAAATCAATATACTTACAATTCTTTTAATTATATAGTTTTAAAAATTCCTTTTAATAAAATGTTTTATTATTTTTTTAAGGGTCTAAAATTTTAGAGTTTTTATAATAAATATAATAATCGCATCGCAATTAGAATTTAGAATAAAAATATAAACAAAATAAAATCTTAAAAGGTTCATTTAATAATATTGTAACAAATAAAATTAAGAACAGCTCTGTTAACGTATAATCTATACATTTAGCTAAATAATCAAAGGTCGCAATATAGAACAATAATATAGAATCGTTATCGGTTACAAAATTACATTAAGCATAATCTTAAAATATGTAAATACTTACTGCTGCATGGTATATCCATGATTTCAAATTAAGCTTGAAATTTTGTAGATTACAAGGAATTTCTCCTGAAACTTGCACTGAAAAAAAAATCTGATTTCTTCGATGACTGCAGAAACTAAAATGCGATAAGTAGTTGCTAGTAGAAAAAAAGAGGGGGTATAATACATATCGAGGTGCAGGAGAGAGAGAGAGAGAGAGAGAGAGAGAGAGAGAGAGAGAGAGAGAGAGAGAGAGAGAGAGAGAGAGAGAGAGAGAGAGAGAGAGAGAGAGAGAGAGAGAGAAAGTTAATGTATTTGTCATTATATTCAAATAATATTTGTCTCTATATCAACGGAATGTCAACATAGCTTTTATTTTAATTTGTTTTTAAACTTAAAACAATCTACAGTTATAATATATAAATTCCAAAATGTCTCATCAAGTCATATATTTCTAAATTTCGAGATGTTTATTTGATTATTTCTCAATTAGCGCAGGAACATTAAAAAAGTATATATTTCTAACTTCCAATAATTAGGGTGTGTACGCATGACGTCATTCTGAGTACTTTTCGATGCTCTTCTTAAGCAATGAATAACATTGCTCAGCATAGGACAAACATAGTTTTTGGCTATTTTCTTTGGTAAAAGCTATTTTTTGGTCATTATTACTTTTCTTGCATACTTCAGGTACTAATTCAACCTGTTAACAGCATCAATGCTCTCAAAAAAATTGCGAAGTATTTTTAAACTGGCAAAATATGCTATTTTCCTACACTGGTCAATGTTATTTAGTACTCAATTATGACGTCAACTTTAACATGAATGAAATGAAACCACCCTATACATAGTGTTTTTTATATTTAGTAAATAGATTTAAATATATCTTCCAAATTTTATCTAGATAATATCTCACAAATATATATTTATACATAAATTTAATATTAATTAATTATAAGGTCAAAATGAAAATGTAAGAATAAAAGAATGCTTACAATATTAAGTAACATTTTTTTTATTGATTATTTTCAAAACAAATAATAACTATACTACTAATTTTTTTTTAGTAAAATTACAAATACATGCAGTTATTACCCATGAGATGAAAGATTAATATCACATGTTTTATAATAATTGTGAATTAATATACAAAATATTAAAAAGTGATTACATTTTTGTACATATATAACATTTTTTTTTATTTATTTATTAAACACAGTGCGTGTACAACATACATCTAAACATTCAACTCATAAACATTACGTATAATATCAAGATCAAATAACAGCATTATACATGCTGATCGGTGCCATCGGCATAGTAGGCCATGCTTAAATGTCTCCTAGAACATGTGAGGAGATGATAATGATCACACGACATCCCACATAAGGAGCAGATACAATTATTAGTACAGATATGATATTCCTCAGTGTTACAAATTTTGTGATGAAATCTGTGTGCCGCGAAGCGGGTGATAAAATTACGATTTCTCTGATTTCAATTTTTCCATGTATCATTTTTAAAAGCTGGTGTGTTATAAAATGATAGATTACGCAGTTTTACTTTCTCTAATCTGGACAAACTTAGTGTAATTTTCAGTTTCTGGCAGATTAAATTTTAATTTTAGCTCAAGTATACATAATAACATTAAAACAATATATTATTGATATTATACACACACATACATTACATTGCAATAATATTGTTATTTTAAGTTTTATACTAAAATACAAAATTTGTTAAAAGTTAAGAGCGCCTGCAAGTATGTATATATACTTTTTGCATTACAACCTAACCTATAGAGCGATTGCATTCATATGAAAATTGACGCCATATGTGAGCACTAAAAATGACACATTTTGCTATTTTAAAAATGCTTTTAGAAATATTTTTGAAAGCATTGTTAACAGGTTGAATTAGAAATATGCGAGGAAAATAAGATAAACAAAAAAATTACATAATATTCTAAAGAAAATTGTACAAAAAAAAATATAATAAATAAAATATAAAAACAGCAACACGTGTTCTATGCTGAGAAATGCATGTTATTTTATTGCTCCTGTCCAGTATGGCTTCGAAGTGCATTCAGTATGACGTCATGTACTGTACGTACATACCCTATATTTATAAAATTTGGTTTATGTAATAATATTTTAATAACAATAGGTTAAAGCATTGAAATATAATAATCGGACATTATTTTGTGGCTGCATTTTTGCAGACGTTACTGCTATTATAAATAATAAAAATATTATAAAAAAGCTTAAATTTTTATTTTTCTAAATTTTATATAAAACCAAAAAAGATGACATATTCTAATATTTTTAACAAATTTATTTTCCGCTACTAGATCAATGTCATAATCTCACAATTTCATACCTAAATAATTAAAGTAAAAAAAAAAAAAAATGGTTGTTTTATTTTTAAAAAAAATGTTCTTTAAATTAAAAAAAAAAAAAAAAAAAATCATAAAACATGATTGTCAAAGAAAAATAATATGGAAATAAATATATTGATGTATTACAAAATTATGTACATAATAAAATAATTATAAAAAATGAACTCATTTGATGATATAAAAATTATATTGTTATATTAAAATTTTAAATATTATTTAAATAAAATACTAAACAACTGTAAAATTATTGTATTGATATTCGAACCATGAGCCGACAAGTAGGGATCTTGGCTGGACGAAAAATGTACGCAAATGTAACAATAAAAAAAAAAAATAATAATAATAATTACTAATAATAAAAAAACTCATAATTTATGCTATTGTGTGCCGGCAATGATTTTTACATGACATTTATGCTGCGCGGCATAATTATTATTTTATATATAAATGCTAAATTACAAGAAAAAAAAAACTCATTATATTCACTATCCATAATTTACGTCGAACGTTATCGGTTTAACGCGCGGGGAGACGCGGGGAAAGCTAAGGGTCCCCTAATTTAACATTACGCTTATGGGGAAAAACACGTTTTTTTTTTTTTTTTTTTTTTTGCAATTTTTGAGAAAACTACTCCGCTGATTTCGGAGAAATTTTAATGAGAAATACTAGACATAATTTTACATGTTTTAAGACATAGCAATTTTTTAAGAATTTTTTAAACCGATAACTTCCATTATACTTACTCCCGTCCGAGTAACTCGACATCATGTGTAGAGCGTTTACGATTAGAATTGTTCTTTCTATTTAATCTTTTACGTTTATATCTTGCTTTTTGTTTTATCCTTATTGCCTCTATCATCGCATAATCTTCCAATGTTAATCCATCATATGTATATGTATGATTATTCGGAGTAATGCCATTTTTCAATACAAAATCATGACATTCACCAATATTATCATTTTCTAATAACCATGCTGTAATTGGAGTAAAATTAAAACAATTGATTTCTATATATAATATCCATTCACCATTATTACATTTTTTATTTTGTCCATAATTAGTATTGAAAGAACTCAGTTCTGATGGCTCTCTTACTAATTTTATTGCAAATTCATATAATAACTTTTGTCTACTAGAATTTACTGCAATTGAATTAGATAATATTTTTGAACATTGTTGTAATTTTGAACTTTCAACTGATTTTATTTTTTCAACGAATGTTACAATTGGATTATTATTCAACTCTTCCTCAAAATAGAAGAATATTAAAAATGTTTGACCTATTTCTGAAACTGCACTTACATTTTTTACTGCTGTATTTTGTGTGTTGTTACTATTACAAACAAAATATCTTAAGTTAAACAGTTCTAAGTTACTATAAACGTTATGAAATTTCAGTCTTTTATTAATTGCAATTTTAATTGGTTCTGGTAAATTATTTGAAGACTGTTTACTTTGATTTAATCTTAAAATTAACTGTAATTTTTCTATTAAATTTTGATTTTGATTTAATAATGATATTATTTGATCTCCTGAATTATTTTCATTATCAAGTTTTGAAATATTATCATTATTTTCTTGAAATTGTTTTAGTAAATTTTCTTTATGTAATGTAAGTTGCTTTATTTTTTCTTTTTGATTTAATAATTGAAACTTAATTTCATCAATTTTCTTTTCTTCACTTTCAATACCAAGTATTGAGGTCTGCACTGACGACGAGTGGCTAATTTCAACGTTTTGTTCGCGGGACGTAAAGGAACTAGATTGTTGTGGTGGAGTTGACGAACCTGCAAATAAATAAAGTAAAATGAAGTATTGAAGAATGAATGAATGAATGAATGAATGAATGAATGAATGAATGAATGAATGAATGAATGGAATGTCGCAGCACTTACAAACATGTAAGAATAAAATTACACCAATACATATATTACAAAAGAATTATAATTATAAAAATTATAGTCATGTTATAATACGTCCAGCACTTGTGACTATTTTTTTCATCATCATCTTTTTTTTTTTTTTTTTTTTTTTTTTTAAGAGAAAGTTGTATTATTATTTACAAAAATAACATTTTAATAAGTATGCATAAAATAATATAGGATGCCCTTAATTATTATTAATTAATTAGCAATAAGCAAAAATATGGGAAAAAAAAAAAAAAAAAAGATCACATAAATATACTGCATTATATGCATTATAAAAACATATAACTATTATATTACATATTACGCACTGTAGCAATTTAATATTTTACAGAAATACACTTAAAAAAAAATTAACTTTGGAAGATATAAAATTTTGATTGCTTTATTATTCTGATTTAGTTTTATTTTATTTGTTCTTCGAACTTTCATTAACATATATATTAAACTACTATTTAAGTGTAATTTGCATAATAGTACAGTATTGTATTTTTAACTGCATACCATAATATTATGTTACAATAATAATAAACCAACAGTAAAAAAATAAAAATAAAGAAATAATTAATAAATCAAAATTCTAAAATACTTTAAATAAAGTTAATAATACTGTGTTATTATAGCTTTAATTTTTCCTCTCAATAAAGTTTAAAAAAATATTAAAACTTCTTGAAATTACAAAATGAACAAAATAATATAATAATAAAAAGTTCATGAATAATTATATATATAAAATAAAAATAAAATAATGAACAGAGCGCTGTTAGCGTAAAATCTAGACGCATTTTTATTTTTCTCAACCAAAGTCGCAGTAAAGATCAATATGACTTTTACAAATAATTAGGTTACATATTACATGCATCTTAAAATAAATAATGTACTCACTGCTGCATGGTATATCCATGATTTCAAATTTAATTTGAAAATTTCTATATTATACACAAAATTACTCCCGAAAATCGCACTTGAAAAAATTCTGATTTCTTCGATGACTGCAGAAACTGAAATGCGATATACTGTAGCAGAGTTGATAGCAGAGAAACGACGAGAAGAGGGTAGAGAGAGAGAGAGAGAGAGAGAGAGAGAGAGAGAGAGAGAGAGAGAGAGAGAGAGAGAGAGAGAGAGAGAGAGAGAGAGAGAGAGAGAAATTTAATGTATTTTATCACTGTTCAAATAATATTTGTCACTATATCGTCGGAATGTCATTCACTGCCGTATACACAGCTTTTACTTTGATTTAATTGCTTTTAAATTTAAAACGGCACAAATATAATTCTTAAATTCCAAAATGTCTCAAACATTGCTCATTTCCGTGATGTTTAATTATTTCTCACACTGGCGCGAGAAAATGTCTATTTTTTTTTCTCCCGCCTTAGCACCTAATTTCCAATATAATTAATAATTTATATAATAATATTTAAATACATTTTGCTACATTATTTATTTTTAAATACATTTTGGTTGGGTAATAATGAGGAAGTCTACACGAAGTTAACCCAGCTATGTTTGAATACGTCATTTGAAAGAGAAAAAGTAGTAGATAAACTTAGCATAGGCAATTACCTGGAAAATTGACGTTTTATTTAATAAAAGAAGAAATAAAAAAATTTAATTCCCAACCCTTTGCCGACTGTGACGTCATTTGTTTACATCCGATTTTCAATTGTCTTCTGGATTTCATGCAACTGCTATAAATTCAAAAAATTACCGGCCAACGGCCGCCTTTCAACAATGGGAACGTTTGAAATCCAGAAGACAATTGAAAGTCGGATGTAAACAAATGATGTCACAGTCGGCAAAGGGTTGGGAATTGAACTTTTTTATTTCTTCTTTTATTAAATAAAACGCCAATTTTGCAGGTAAATGCCTATGCTAAGTTTATCTACTACTTTTTCTCTTTCTAATGACGTATTCAAACATGGGGTTAACTTCGTGTAGACTTCCTCATTAATATCTCACAATGCGCATCTTAATAAGGACTGAACCTCAAAATAAGTACCCCCTTTAAAAAAAACTCTAAATAATGCAGTTTTTTACTTTTATAATTGTATTTCCTTTACTAGAATCAATAGGGTGTATGAAAATGACGTCATATTTAATGCGCTTGGACGCCATACTGGGGTAATGAATAACATTGCTCAGCATAGGACAAACTACGTTTTTGACTATATTTTCTTTCGAAAATCAGTTAAAAATTTTTTTTCTGTTATTTTTTTTTTCACATATTTGAGATACTAATTCAATGTACAGGTCTGGCAGGGTTACCAACTATTTGAAACATGAAAAGAGGACAGGCTACCCTATACTGAGGGGGGGGTGCAGGGGGGGACACCCCCCTGCCGGGGGTGTCCCCCGCAAGAAATTTTGAGAATTTTGGATTAAAAATCACAATTTGGTGCTATTTCTGGCCCATGTTTGAGTATTTTTAATCTTATTTTAAAACCATTAATTAAACGTACGATATGTATATTTTTATTACATAATTAGGTCCAAAAAGATTAAAAAATATATAATGAAATTTGGAGGTTGTCGGTTAAAAAAAATCTTAAAAAATTTTTAGGCTTAAAACATGCCTATTATGCCTATAGTATTTATCATTTAAATTTCTACAGAATCGGATAGACCAGTGTTCTCTAAAATTGAACAAAATAATAATAATAAATTTTTTCTCCTCATTAGCATAATGTTAAATTAGGGGACCCTTAGCTCTTTCCTTGACCGAAACCAATAAGCTCCATTTTTCAATATTTCACTTTTTTTTATTTATTATTATTATTATTATTTAGCAGTTGAGGAATTTTTAATTCTTTTTAAAAGTTGTGATGAGAGAGAGGTGATAAAAATTTGTGGCCAATACTTAGTTTTTTAGTTATTAAAATGTACAAAATATTTAAAAATATTTAAATTTATAAAATATTAAAGAAAAAAAGATGGAGAGAGAGAGAGAGAGAATTAAAATTTGAGCTCTAACTATATATCGGATTTTTTTTTCTCAGGATCTTATTATTATAAAATAATGTTTATATCTAAAATTTCCTTTTTTAAATTTATGTTTCAATCATTGTTTTTGGCAATACCTATAAACCTATAAAGCTATTTATGAATAAACTATAATTGTTTAGTTTAAACTACCTGGGCCACAAAATAATTAAGTTTCATATTTTTATTAGAAAAGAGATGCAATTTTTTTTTAATCATCCCGTGTGCGGTGTGTCCTGCACCCTAATCAGATAAATCTATAGAGATGAAACTTGGAAAAAAAACATATATCTTGGAATTTTAGATTATGGCCATCAAAATGATGGCATACATATGGCATCAAAATAACCCTCAGGTCAATATTTCTCAGACGTTTTCCTGATTTTCAATCAATTTGGTTATCGCAGCTAGTTTCTGTTCGTTTCCTTCCCCCCCATAAAAAAGTAAACATTAAATTGTGACAGGAACATCAAATCATTTGCTAGCACTAAATTAGTATTGTTGGTCTTTAGGTGTGTGCTTATATTTTCTCACTATGATCTTTTTTTTTTTTTTTTTTTCTTAATAAAATATATTAAATGCATTTTACAGAAGTTGCTTGAAGTTTTGCTCGCCGCAGGCGAAAGAAAAATTGTGAATTTTCATTAAATTTTTTCTACTAAATTAACTTTCTGTTGTCCTCTTTTTGAAGTCCAAAAAGAGGACATTCCTTGTCCTCTTTGGTACTTGAGAGGACAGAGGACAAAAGCCTGAAAAAGAGGATGTCCTCTTAAAAAGAGGACAGTTGGTAACCCTGGGCCAAAACTTTCCGAACGATTTGAATATAGGCAACCCGCAACCACCCTATGTTATCTTTATGAGAAAACGCAGCGGCTGCTGATATGCCCCGTTCGGGAGCTTTTGGCCAGAGCTGTACATATTAACAGCATCAATGTTCTAAAAAATATTGCATATTATTTTTAAGCTGGCAAAATGAGTTGTTTTTTTCCTATTGCGGCCCATATATGTTATTGAGTGATCAAACATGGCGTTGACTTTAACATGAATGCATTGATCCTATATCTATAACACTTCCCCTGTATTAGTGTATTAGTATGGGGTTTTGCATTGCATGCACTTTTTATTTCTATATAAAAGTATTTTATTTTATTATATTGACACATATATATTTACATGTACCTACTGTATTTTGGTGGGAATAAATAATTAGTAATAAATTCATTAAAAAAAAAATATATAATGATAATTGAAGACTCCAAAAGAGCATTCATCAATGAAATTAATAATTGATTATACAAATAAGCACATAAAATTGGATATTTTGGTACAAAATAATAAAAATGATTAAGTATTGTACCCCTACCGGAAGTTTCCCATTGGGAATTTTTCCCATGGGGATTTCGCCACGGGAAATATTTCCCATGGACAGAAATCCCAGCTCAAATTTCCCACTTATGGGAAATTTGAGCGGGTGCTTCTACCCATGGAATTCTCTCCCGCAGCGAAATCCCCATGCAAATTACACTCATATTTGAATTTTCACTTGCAAAATATTATTTACAATTGGCTAGAAATTTGTTCAATGCCAGAAATTAGTGATCAATATTTCTTTTAATAAGAATAAACATGTTAAAAAAATTGAACACTAATTTGAGGCATTGAAAAAATTTCTAATTCAATTATATTGATAATATACATATAAAATATACTATACAATAAAATATACCATACATTCATGCAAAATAATTCATTGAAATTTTACAAATTTCTCTTATTTTTCAAAATTACATAACCCGTACCCAATATGCATAAGTATATTATATTATGTATAAGTATGTGGCGGGTTATCCCTTGCCTACTTTAACGTGGCAGAACTAAAAAAAATATATAACATTTATTTACGTTAAAATAGGCAGAGATCCGCGACAATTTCTTTTACATTTGTTTACAATTTTTTAAAAATATTCTCATAACAACAATTTTATGCAAATGACCCTTTACCATGTAGATAACAAATTATTTTTACTCACCAATTAAAGAAACAAGCAATAATTTAGTTATTATAAACTCAAACCTCCTTGGAATATCGGTAACACGCGCTCGTGTACGTGTTTTGCCGTGGAGCGGTAATGGCGTCCCCATAGCATCGCGGCGTGCATACGTGCAGACCCATACAAACAGAAATAAAACACAAAGTACACATATTCTTACATTTAAAATATCACAAAATAAGTAATTCACACTTCCCTTAAATAAAAACAATCTTCTATTCCATCCAGACTTGACTTTACTGGCCTCACTTAACAAATCTTGTAGAGCGACGTCGACACACACAATGTAAAAGACGCCATTTTTCCAAACTACCATGAGGCCAACCGAGCGCGCGGCGGCCATGTTTGTTGCCCCTTCCCCGCGGTGAATTTAAACTTTGAATTTTATTCTCTATTTTGTAAATAAATAGTAGTATATTAAATTTCAGAAAATAAAAAGTTAATAAAATATTAAAAAATAAATTTTATTGAACTTTTAAGATAAAAAAATCTCACTTTATTGGTTTATTTATTTCTTATTGTGTTTAATAAATAAGTTAAATCTCTATATTTGCAGTCAAAAGTAAATCAAACTATAATATATTTATACACGTGTTTTCTAAAGTATTTTATTTTAATAGATAAAAGTTTTTTTTTTATAAAAGTTTTTGATCGCGAAAGTGGATAATAATGGAAATGTAATGTTGGCAAATTTCAAAACAAATAATATTTTTAAATACATTTTAATTTATTCTACATAATAAGAAAAAAAAAACCGAACGCAACAGCAATTAAATAATATATCACTGCCTATACCAAAAAAAAAAAAAAAATTATAATAATATTTTTTTTTTTTTTTTTTTACTAAAATACTGATATTTTTTAAGAAGACCCATATTTTTCATTTTTAGAGTCAAAAAAATGTCCATGGAAAACCATGGACAATAGTCAGTGGGAAACTCTTTGGGATTGGGAAATAGTAAAATCCATGGGTAAAGCTGAAAATCCCATGGTAAATCTGAAAACCCCATGGGATTTCCCTCTGGGATCAATGGGAAACTTCCGGTAGGGACTATTTAGATTCTATGTTAAAATCTAAAAAGAATAAAAACTTTGCAAACTTTATGATGCCATTTGAAAGATAATATTAACAGCTACCTAAGACAAAAATTTCAGCACCCATGATCATATCAAATAAGAAAAAATGGTTATACATTAATATATATAGACTCAAAAGAGACTAAAACGAAAAAAAAAAAAAAAAAAAAAAAAAAATGAAGTCCAACATGATGACCCCCACATTTTATTATTTACATTTTTGAAGATAACAAAATTACAGATTTTTCTTTCTTTATAAAACTTTAGTCAAATCCCACAGTAGCTGATTTCTCGCCTTAAGGCCCGCGCAGCCATCTTATTTTATTTAATATTAAATTGTAAGAAAATAAGCCGCTGAGATAGTCAACTCTCAGCCAATCACAGCGGCTTATTTTCTTAAATTAATTTTAACTAAAATAAGACGACTGCGCGGGCCTTTAAAGGAGATCAAAATAAAACAGGTTTTTATTTATTATGTAATTTTATTGAAAATTAAGTTAGTACAAAAGTAGTGACATATCAATCAATTATCACGTTTTAAATACCTTTTTTTTTTTTTTTTTTTTTTACAGAAAGTAGGAAAAAAATACATATTTATAATCTGGGAGAAATGTGAGTAATTGTAAAATGACACAAGTAATTTTAAGTAACAAGTGTTTCCTCCCAATTTATTTTTACACAGTTTATAAAGTTTATATACCACTGGAAAAATATACTTTTTGGTTTAATTTTAATGTCCTAATTTTAATATCTAATTTTAATGTTTTAATTTAGTAAAATATATATGCCTATTTTAAACTTTTTTTTTAATTCCATTTAAATACTCATATTTAGGTAATTATTTACTTTTTTGTACTCACTTTATTCAGACTTAATTAAAAATAGATTATAGTAACAGAGATCGCTATTTTTAACTAATAGCGATTTTAGCATTTTACTGCAACATAATATATTTTAAATTCTATTACGAGTAGCTATTGAGGCTAAAAATAAGAAGCTTGAATTAATAATTTATTTACAGTAAAACCTCGATATACATAGCGAACTCGGATATAGCGAAATTTCATTATAGCGAAGTTAGTTTTTTAAATTTTCAGCCAAAAATAGGTAACAAATTCAAACTTTCGTCAGTACATCGCGCTCTTTCTTACGATAATGGGATAATGCTTGCGGAAACGCGGGATAAAAATTAAACCATAAATAAATTTGACGAAATAAATGCCATATCGATCAAATAATTAACTAAAATTATGAGAAGGTTACTGCATGCATTTTCTGTGCAGCAAATGAAAAGCTTACAAACATTTTATTCAAAATATTTTTCAAAAAAAAAAAAATATATATATATATAACAAAAAAAAAAAAAAAAAATGTAGCTTCTATACTAGAAAAAAAAATCCGATAACGCATTAAATTTCTATTATCGTGAAAAGTATTTAAAATTTTAGTTAAAATTTTTTCCCCACTTGAAAGCAAGATTGCTGTCAGCGTATATAAACAAATAAATCGATCAATTGTTAAATCTATTTAAAAATAAATAAATAAAATGTTACGCTTTTCGACTCAACAAGATAATTGATATAGTATCAATTTCAATTTTTTTTATTTTATTTTGCGCAAAATTAAAGTTTCAATCGCACTCAAAAGTATATTAATTTGAATCAAAACACCTTGAATTCATGCTAATTGTCAAACAAACACGAAAAAAAAAAAAAAAAAAAGAAGTTATAGTTATAAAAGTGAAGCTGCATATTTCTCCAATTTCGAAGGGGCAAAAAATACTTTCAACAGTTCAATTTTTTTTATTCTTTAATAACTGTGCAAGCTATCTAATTGTGACATTTTTTTTTCTTTTGCATACTTTACAGGTGCGCAGTATTTTTTTCCATCGCCGCGGTAAATTTCTAGTACAGTACTGTATTTAATTTTTTTTTATTATTATTGTCGAGCGTTTTTCTGTCACACAGTCTATATGAAATACTTATTCAGTATGCTTTAATTGGAGCAAACATAAATTTTGACGTTAATTTTAACGTGTTTTAATGAATTATTATACATGTATTTACGGCATTTTCCCATGTAATTTCGTTATAACGAAGTAGCGATTTCTGAGGTCCCTTGAATTTCGTTATACCGAGATTTTACTGTATATATTATGCATTTTTTGTTTTAAAACATTAAATATAGTTTAATGTCAAATTTTTATCAAATAAGCGGAAATTATGTAAGTATGCAATACATAACTATTGTAAACAAATATTAACAGCAAATTGTTCATGTAAAAAATACATTTTTTTTTATAAACTACATGCATTTCAGCGTGAATAATAATCATTGATAGTTATGAGTAGTAACGAGGGCTTAGAAATTATAAATTGTTGAACATATTTTTGAAACAAAAATAGAGAAATAAATTGAAAAAAATAAATAAATTATTATACCACTTTTTTTTAACATGTAAAAGAAATACTTAAAATGCAATTTACCTTTTTTTTTTTTAAGCATAGGATTTAGAGATTTTACACAAAAATATCATATTTTTTAAGTATTAGTGCACACATTTATATTAGGATAATGTACAATATATGTATTATTTTTTTAAACAAAAGTATAGAAACTTGTACCTTAAAAAAGAGAAGTTAAAATAAACAAAATTAATAATGAGGTAGACCCTTCTTTTGTCATATACAGTATGTATATGTGTATACATATATATATATATCCCTATATATATATATAGGAACTTATACCTTTTTAAACACAAACAAAACAGAAAGAGTATTACGGTAGACAGCTTCTTCTTTTTTATAATATACCATTTTTTTTAATAAAAAATGACTATATATTATATGATTAACCATAATTTTTAATTTGGAAGATAAAATTCACTTTTCTAGGTTTTTCATTAGCAAAAGTTAAAATTCCATCTAAAAATGAATACAATACAATAATAAACATTCCGACACGTGCGTTTTAAATATATACAGATAGCTTTAGAAAAATCTGAAAATTACAGAAAATTATATTTTATGCAAAGCAAATATATATATATATATATTTTTAAGTTTAACTAAATACCATTAATGACAAATGATAAAAGTGCTTTTCAGCAATTTTCCATGATAGTTCTAAGTTGCTATATAATCTAAACTTTTCATACTCATTGAAAATGCTTTTATTTTTCTAATAGTTTTTTTTTTAAACAAATATTTTATGTTATCAAGTAGAGATTATATTTATAATGTATTTTCTTTTTATACCTCTACAATTTCAACTTTGAAATATTAAATTTTATTAATAAAAATATTCCTCTCTTATGTTCTCCTACATATATAACAAACAATACAAAGTGCATGAGAGAAAAAACGAGAAAAAAAAATTAAATCATACAGAAATTTTTACAGAAAAAAAAATATATATTTTTATTAGGGGCCAAAAAAAGGCATAATATAAATCCATTTACATGGTCCTCTGAACAATGAAAAAAAGAACACATTTTATAATTTAAATACTGCTATATAATGCAGTACAATATGACAGTACAGCACATTACAAATTTACGTATAGGGTCAATAATTTAAGAGACGTTGCATTAAGACTGATTTTTGAGTTGATTATGGTGGCTTTTACTGAATATGATTTATTTTTTCTCTTTTTTAGCTAACCTTTCAATTTCTACAAAATAAAGATTATGAATAAAATTAATCTCCTCATCAGATTGCATTTGTTCAATGCTTTTCTTTGCAGTTGCTTGCAACTTATACTTCAACGATTTAGAAATGTGTGAATAAGGACCTGAAGACCCCTCATAAAATTCAATCATGTAGTACAAGTAGTACAGCGATCTGAAGGTTTTACAGTCTCTTCTCTGGTTGACTAAGACCCAACCTGGATGGTTAAAGTCTTCAATCTCACATACCATTTCTGCAAGTCTACGTCCTTGGGTCATACATGCAATGTGGCATAGCTCATCAATACTAAAAAAAAACAGAAAGAAAGAAAAAAAAATGCAACTTTTAACTATATTGAGATATGTTAAAGGCGTAGAACACCTTGAACAAAAAACTTGCCTAATATCCTAACATAACCAAATATCAACATTATTTTGGCCGGAGTCATTGATTTCTAATTTATTTTCCATTTACAAAATGTCAGTTGCGGGTTTACTACGTCATAGCTCGCCTGTTTCCGTGCGCGTGGACCAGGTGAGCTGTGACGTAATAAACCCGCAACTGACATTTTGTAAATGGAAAATAAATTAGAAATCAATGACTCCGGCCAAAATAATGTTGATATTTGGGTATGTTAGGATATTAGGCAAGTTTTTTGTTCAAGGTGTTCTACGCCTTTAAGGGAAATAAACCATCGCGGTTAGGTATGATAAATTTGAAAGGAAAGGATAGGAGAAACCAGCACTAGCCTTACCATAGAGTCCCATATAGTTCAGTGAAAATCTTGCTAGCACAGATAAATTAGTTTGTTAGTTTTTTTATAACTGTGCTAGCAAGATTTTCACCAAACTATGGGACTCTATGGTAAGGTCCTTGCTGGTTTCTCTTATCCTTTTCTTTCAAATTTATTGTAACTAAATTGAAAGAGTAAAATAATTGAGTAAACGTTGAAAGTGCTGCTGTTAGAAATCTGCATCACAATACAAGATGGAGTAATAAAATAGACATGGCTTTATATACTTCCCTCATTCTGCACGTTTAAAAAAAAAAAAAAAAAAAAAAAAAAAAAAAAAAAAAAAAAAAAAAAAAAAAAAAAAAAAAAAAAAAAAAAAAAGCAATGATGTTACTATGAGTATAGGCCTTATTGCAGGTAAAAATAATTAACATTTTACCTTTTACCTGCATTTTTATAAAAATTTGAAATCAGTTTTACACAAAATATGGAAGTACTATAATAAAGGAACAACTGTTTTGAGGGTGACTGCATCTGCTTCCGTTTCAACATACATGAAAGTAGTGAGTATGCGCAGTACATTGAAACAGAAGCAGATGTGAACGGAATATAGCTTGACATCAACCTCAAACTGGTTATTTCTTTATTAGTCAATATATGGTGCTGCTGATGAATTCAAAGACTCATATCTGTTTAATCTAAAGATTAATTTATTATATCACAACTATAAGTGAACAGGACAAAACGTAAATGGTATTATAGTAGGTCCATGAAGATGCTTGGTACACACATTGTATTTATTGGTACATTAGTATAATCTAATTCCTTTAATGTCTACTTAATATTATCTGGTATATCGATGTTGTGGTGAACAAAATGTCTATCTCGTTTTTTTTTTTTTTTTTTTTTGTCACGGTAAGCAAAATGTCTATCTCGTTGCCAAACGTAATGTAGATGGCGCTCGAGTTATATATTTTGTAGAGAACTTTAACAGAGAAGCGACATCTCCATGTTTTAGGCAGGCTGCAACACTCCACAATTTTGACTTGGCAACATTGCGTTTTGAAGCACCAATCAAAGGCCAGAAGTGGCCAAATCAAGGCGCCAATGAGAGAGCGCGCTATAGTAATTTCGTCTGCAGCGTTGCCAATTTTAAAGAAATGAGTGTTGCAGGTCTGTCTAACTTTTTGGGATGTCACTTCTCTGTTAAAGTTCTCTAATATTTTGCTTCTTGTGACAAAAATCTATGAAGACTGATAAAGGAACAACTGTTTTGAGGCAACATAAGCGATTTCACTGACATCTGCTTCCATTTGGCAGTACTCTGCACATGCTTAGTGAAGTAGAAACTGAAGCAGATGTGACCAAAATCGCTTTAAGTTGGCCTCAAAACAATTGTTCCTTTATCAGTCAATAGGCATTTTGCTTCGCTTGACAAAATAAGAGATAGATATTTTGTTTGCAACAAATATGCTATAACTTTAATCCCATAAATTTCAATTCAACGTGCTCTAATTGTTCTATTTTTTTTTCCTTTTCTTTATTATTATTATTATTAGTTATTTTTTTTTATATGGTTGATTTTTATATTCCTATTATAATTGTCATTATTTTTACAAGAATGTTTTTTTCTGTTACTTTTTTAACAATCTTCAAAATTTAAAAACAAAATCTTATGACTTGTTGCAAAGAGAGACAAGATTGGAAAAAGGTTGAAAAGAATTGCTGATGGTGTCCCAAAGTGCCAAGTAAAAGAGCTGGAATTACCTAGCACTTATACACCTGTACTCTTGGGTAGATTGAAAACCCTTAGTTGTTTTAAAAAGAAGCATCATCTTTTATGTATAGCCTCTCTATGTCAAGGATTTAAGTGTACCCTATAAGACTCTTATTTAAGGGTTGTATATAGATGGCTTGTATCTCAAAATTTTAAAAGAAAAGTTTATGATGCCATTTGAAAGTTAATTGTAACAGCTACCTATGCTAAAATTTCCAGAACCCGTGACCATTAGATTTAAGAGAGAAAATAATTATTGAAATTAGCATGGGCTCTTACGGAACTAAAACTTCAAAAAATTATAATTTAAAATCTAGCATGGTGACCTTTCCATTTTTTTTTTTTTTTTTTTTTTTTGCATTTTTGAAGATATCCTAATGTTCAATGTGCAAAATTTCAGATTTTTCTTTCTTTACAATTTTTTAGTCAAATCCCGCAGTACCTGATTTCCCACCTTAAAATAATAATATAAAGTTACACTATCAATTAAAGGAAAAAAACACCGCGGTTAGGATCAATAATAAATAAGAACAGGATAGATAATTACCAGCAGGACCTTACTACAGTAGAAGTTCTACGGAGAGGTTGAGGCCTCGCGTGGCACAGTATTTTGTTATAAAAAGTTTATTTTATAACTGAGAGCTTGTACAAAGACAAGACACTGCTCAGTGATGTGCTGAAGTAAATTTCTTCTTTGATTGATAATGTTATTAAAACATGATGAAAGCTCTGTTATAAAATAAACTTTTTTATAACACAAGTACTTTGCCACGCAAGACCTCAACCTCTCCGTAGAACTTCTACTGTGGTAATGTCCTTGCTGGTAATTCTATCCTATCTTTATTATTGATAAAGTTACACTAGCTGTACTTTTTAGTGTGCAAATTTAAAAATTCAAATCTTTTATTTAAATAATTACCGTAGATTGGAGCGGATTTCCTTTAGTTCCATGAGATTATTCCATAACCTTAGAATCGATGGATGTGGTATGTCCATAATATACGTGGCAAGTACTGACATGGCTGACGTCAATTCAAAGTCAGAACTATCCTCGAATTCTGCGTATCCTTTAAAACAAATAGTACAGTATACACATTATTTCTATTTGATACAATACATCTGCATGGTTTCAGATTAGACTATACCTTCTAACTTACGATAACAGCACTATAATTTTACTATATTGACCTTGTTGAGAGCAAAATGTGTACCTAACTCGGTTTTTGTCAAGCTAAGCAAAATGTGTAAGCTGTTTCCAAACGTTATGGAGATGGCGCTAAACTTATAAATATTGCTTCGCGTGACAAAAAACGAGTTACACATTTTGCTCGCAAAAACATTGATATAAACAAGTGGTGGTTTATTTGCCTGGCCTGCCACTACATCTAAAAAGTAATACCCATGCTTGAACACATTGACACATCAGATAGTGGAAAAATATGTATATATATATTTTTTTTTCAACAAAAATAGTCTTCAAAATTAAAGAATAGTCTAAAAATAGTCTTTGAAAGTTATGTATCTCAATAGTGATTTTATCAGCATATTTTATTAGTTTAACTTGTCTGTATTTATCTGTTTTCTGAAGGGTCTCTTCTAGATAGTGCCTATAGGGCTAGGTGGTGTGAAAACAAGAGCGATACTAGAGAACCTTAAAGACTTAGAACACCTTGAACAAAAAACTTGTGTAATATCCTAAAATACCCAAATATCAACATTATTTTGGCCATAGTCATTGATTTCTAATTTATTTTCCATTTACAAAATGTCAGTTGCGGGTACGTATTTACTAAGTCACAGCTTGCCTGTTTCCACACGCGTGGACCAGTCGAGCTGTGACGTAGTGAACCCGCAACTGACATTTTGTAAATGGAAAATAAATTAGAAATCAATGACTCCGGCCAAAATAATGTTGATATTTGGGTATGTTTGGATATTAGGCACGTTTTTTGTTCAAGGTGTTCTACGCCTTTAACAGAGAAGCAACAACTTCAAGTTTTAGGCAGACCTGCAATACATTGGTTTTGAAAGGCTCGCTAAAAGTACCCAAACTTAAATGACAATTGAAATACCTATCCAAGGAAAAAACTCCAATTTTGTGGGTAGCCAATCATTTAGCTTACAAGTTTGAGTACTTTTAGCGGTCCTTTCAAAAAACAGATGTATTGCAGGTCTGCCTAAAACATGAGGTTGTTATTTGCTTCTCTGTTAAGGGTCTCTAAGCGATACCGATGTCTTTATTTTATTGACACACAGGCAAGGTCTATACAAAAATATATTCTTAGCACTATAATCTATAACAGAGCATTTTGATCCCAAATTCTATATAACTAACTATATAAATGCATTACATGCTCTAAAATCTCCTGTCATTTTCTACGATACTTTATTATATTTTTTTTATTTTTTTTTTTGACAACATATATTATAAAATAAGTACTTAAAAGTAAATAAATACCTCGTTCGATGAGAACTTCCACTTTCTCCAGTGTGGGTGAACTGGAAAGGTACGGACCTTGCAGCAGCAGCAGAGTAAGTAAGGTGCACTTTGTTTGTTCAGGATAGACTGCTTCACCTTGCTGAGGATAGATTTGGTTTCTTGGGGGCAAAGGCACAAAAGCATGCATTGGGAGGTGGTGAAGTGCACTATAGAAGCAGTTTAGTCTGAAAGTAATATTAAAAATCATCAGTTAAATTACCGGTACATTTGAAAATTTTATATAATACAAAATTATATGATTTTTAAATAAAAACTATAATTTATATTTACTGTATTAATTTAAATAAGTTAAATTTTTTTTTTTTTTTTTTTGAAAATAGTTAGTAGAAATTAGAACACGTGGAATTGAAAACTATTAAATCGCGAAGATTCTCTAATTTATGTACTATATATACTAGACTCAAAAAACCTCAGTCGATTTATAGTTTTACCACTAATGTAACGCCCATTTCTCGTACGCATTTCAAAGGGGGGCGGCTGGGCGATACCGTAAAAGGTCGAACGGCAGGTAACTCAGGTTTTTTGAGGCGCGAGTATAGTAAATTGGGACTAGGGTCCCAATCTTCACCTTTAATTAATTTTCAATTCAATGTGCTCTAATCTCTACCAACTATTTTCTAAATATTTTTTAAAACTTATTTAATACCAACCATGATTTTTTTTTAATGTTTTAATTTAAGGATAAATAATTGAAAATTAAAGATTTTATTGATAAGAGACACCTTGATTAGGAAAATTGGGAGATAGCGTGGGCACGCATATATAAAAATATAAAAACAGGATTGGAAGCTCTTGTTGAAAAAAATGTTCCCTTAATGATGTAATTCAAATTTTTGCCGCAACAATGCAAGAATACAAAATTACATAATATAAAAGTGGCACTGCGATCTGGGGGAAATTTTCCTCCCAATCGCAGTATCACAAAGTATCCAAATTGCTCAGAAGTCGTACCGTATTGCCACAGCACTGCACAGCGCGCTTATCGAAATACAGAACCCACCCTTACATTTTACATATCAGTTCTTCCGAATATAAATGTCGTAATAGAGTTTTTTTGCCATGCGACTATATGAACTCTATGAAAAGAACAGGTATAAGATTCAAGGTCGCATCACAAAAAAACTCTACAACGACATTTCTATCCGGAAGACTTGATATGTTGATTGTTGCGGCGAATTTTTGAACTACACCATTAAGGGAATGCTTTTACGATAGGATAATAATACAGAAGCTCACAAGCGTGAGCGTGGTCTTTGACCGAAACATCCCTGTCCAGACTCGGAACTGCCATATTATATAACCCAGCAATCCTAGACTAGTTTGGTCTCTCAGAAGTCTGTTACACCACTTTTTGGACCAGTTACAACCAAAAAATGACCTATAAGAACACAACTCGATTTTTTTAAAGCCAATATAATCTGACCCTCTGTCAATCTAAAAAGCTCAGTCTCCAAATATATATATATATATATATATATATATATATATATTAAATTTATCTAAGCGTAAGCCACTTTATGCAGTTCAAAGTAAAAATTATACAGGACTGAAAGCTGCAACCTCTCTAGTTAACCCTTAGTTATCTTTTTTTTTTTTAATTGTTGCAACAATGAAAATAACAACTTCACTATGGTTTAACTATAAGCGTTGCAGCTTACGGCGGGTAAACTACAGTTTAAGGGGTAATGGGTCACGCAGGACTTTCAAACATTTCCACTTAGATGGCATTGTCGTAGCTCAGGTAAAAGGGGGAAGGGGTGTCATACCCTGACGTCAACAAAAAGTGGAGTGAGTTAAAATTTTTTAAGTTTTTGACAAAGTTGGAGGGGATGCAAGACGGGGGAAAAAATAGCTCGGGGCTCAAAATTTGGTGACACATAGTCTACTGGCTGTAGCGGTCTATGTTTACTTTTTTTCATGCACAGGTTTACCTTTCATAGTTTTTTTCATACCTGCTGTCTGAAAAAAAACGACCCAATTATCTTACGCGCGTCAATGATTTTGATCACTCGCGAAGTCACAGTCACAGTGAATCAAATTCATTATATATGTTAGTTTTATTAAAAATCATGTAGATTTCTTTTTTGATCGAAGTTCTAGCATTATTTTAAAGTAAATTATTCAAATAAAAATATTGCGTAATTTTTATTACTTTTAAATCACGGAAGTTCAAATTGACGGTAGAACATCGATCAAAAAAGTAATTTGCATGATTTTATTAAAACTTACAGCTGAAGTAAATTTGGTTTACTGCAAATGTTACTTCGCGAGTTATAAAAATCATTCACAGGTAAGATAATTGGGTTGTGTTTTCAGGTAACAGATAATCCCTTCTTCTATTGAAAAACTGCTCATTGCTTACTTGCTTTTTTACTGCACCTTTTTTCTCTCAGCTCATCGTTTGTTTGTGTTTTTGATAGAGCTTGGAGAAAATTATTCAAAAATTTATTTGCATCAAAATTAATATCGAGCACCAGGCTTGGGTTGATTAGATGCTTTGCTTTAGTGTTTCACGAAAGCCGTAACATCGGCCGATATAAGCAAAAAAAAAAAAAAAAAAAAAAATGCAAGTTTAAAAATACTTTGGAATATTTTTGTGAGTATTAATTGTTGTAGGTTTTCCAGAATAATATACAAGCTTTGATAATGATTAACTTTCATTTCTTATTAAAATTATTGAAACTCACGTTTTTACTATGCTGTTTTTATAATATCATATACGTTCAAGTTCGGGAATATACAACTTCAAATATTGTTCCGTGTATATTTTTTTTAGAATGAGAAGAAAGGTGTAAAAGTATAAAGCAATACGAGCACTCAGGTAAAAATATAATTATTGCAAACTACAGGCAGATTGACCGGCCGGCCGGGCGGAGAGGCTGAAAGAAGGCATTAAAAAATACCTCCCTCCACTTTGAAGAATATGTGCTCTATGACAAAGTACTTGAAAAGTCTAATAGAGGCGCACTAATACTGCTGATTTCGAGAAAAGTTTCAAAAACCTTAGATTTATTACTTATATCACGTTCATCAATTTTAATAAAAATTAATTTGCAAAAATATTTGTGTCCTAGTAAAGGTAATAAAATTGTCTAGTGGATAGACTAAGTCTCATTTTTTATTTCATACTTTTACTATATTTAATCATGCGGTGAAGTCAGGCTTATGATAAGTTTGAAAATATGCTTAAACTTCACTTAAAAAAATCAATTCAGAAATAATTTAAATTTCGGATTTATTCGTATCTAATAAAAATTTAAAGTAGCCAGTGCCCTTAACAAAAGTATGCTTAATGCAACAGTATAAAAAAAATATTATTTTTTCAGTTATTTAAGGAGATGAATGCGTTTTAAATTGAGAAAATTAAAACTGCGATTAAATGCTAATTAAACGCAAATTAAATATTTTAATGCAATTTTATTATTTATTTTTTGGTGATATTGATTTATAATAAGAACTAAAATTTTTAAAAAATTTTCACTCTGTAGCTCATTACCCCTTAATATATTTAAACTATTGTTATACAGTCAGGATAGAAAGTTGTGAAGGTCTATCACTGGGTCAGGCTAAAAATCATCTATATATGTTGTTGGCTTTAATTCAGGGCTTAAAGTAGAAAAATTCTTTTACCTGAGCTATCAATGCTAAAAAACTCAATAGAGCTCCGGAGCTTTCATAAGCGCAATGTTAAATTTTCAACTTTTTACCGGAGCTCAGCTCCTGCTTACTTTTAGCCCTGGAATGTATGTATGTATTGTTATACAGCAGAAAGAAAGTTTACTACTTTTTTTACTCTAAAGTATCATAAGTGTTTTTAGCAAGAGTTAAAAGAGCAGAAGACAGTAAATTTTCAACCCAAACAACTAAAAAAAAAAAAAAAAAAAAAAAAAATTCCTACAAAATTATTTTTATTTTCTGACTGAATTTTTTTTTTTTTTTCCCCTGCTCTTTATAAATTTGGCAAGCAGCTAGTATTACTTTCCCTGCTAATAGTAAAACTGTTAATACTATTACATGTTAACAGGATGCAGCAATTTTACTACACTTCTATTTATTAACAATTTAAGAAAAAACATCACGGTGGTAGGATCAATAATAAAGAAAAGGATAGAATTACCAGCAAGGGTCTAAGGGCCTTACCACATTAGTAGAAGTATGGAGAGGTCAAAGTCTTGCGAGGCACAATTATTTCATTACACAAAAAAAGTTCTTTTCACAAGTTCATTGTACAAAAGACAAAACACAGTGCTCAGTGATGTGTTCAAATATATTTTTAAATTTTTTCTTTGGTTGATAATAAAAAATGTCATTAATTGATGACGAAAGCTGTTATTATAAAATACACTTTTTTTAATAAACAAAACACTGTGACACAAGAGACCTTAACCTCTTTATAGACCGGTTGCACTCATATTTAATTTAAGAGCTGCCATTTTACTGGTTAGGAATACACAGGAAAAACGTCATTTTTTTTTTAATAGCAAAAGAAGCTTCAAAGCTCAATCAAAGACTTATTTTGAGTTTCTAATAAGCTCGAAGAATATGAGAAAAATTTGTTCAGTTGAAATAAACTCTTTTGAAGTGAAAAATTAGGAGAAATGATGTTTCCCCTATGCTGGACAATGCATTAGGCACCACAAACATGGCGACAAAGCGCAAGGATGTGAAAGGGGTCTATACAACTTCTACTGTGGTACAGTAATTATTCCCTTGCTGGTATTTCTATCTTCTTTTTTTTTTTAATTATTGATACAATATACCAATAAAACAATAGGATAGTGATAGGACGAGAGAAATTAGAGCACCGTGTATTGAAAGTTAATACACGGTGCTCTAATTTCTCTCGTCCTATCACTATCCTATTGTTTTAGTAGCATTAACCGCAATGGCTTTTTTTTACATATTTATGCAATATACCAATAATTAATAATATATAATGTACTGTGTAATTATATTTTACCCCAATTTCTTGTTCCACATGAGAAGTGCGATAGCACACACACCACCAAGATTTTGGATGTTGAAATCTATCTCACTCTCTTCCAGCAAGGCAAGAACCACTTCAGAATTTGTCATGTTAGCAGCAATGTGTGCAACTGTTTCTCCATGTTCAAAATGTACGATTTGACTGTAAAAAATGAATTTAATATTAAAAATCAATTAACCATTAATCATACAGTTTTCATGTTACAAGTTTAAAGAACATAATATTATAACTTAAACAATATAATGAAGAGGTAAAATATAGAGAACCTTAATACAGAAGCAACATATTAACCTCATGTTTTAGGCTGACACGCAAAACATGTTTTGAAAGGCTTGCTAAAAGTACCCAAACTTTTAACCTAAATGATTGTCTACCAACAAAATTAGAGCTTTCTCATTGGCTATGGGTATTTCGACTGTCATTTAAGTTTGGGTACTTTTAGCGAGCCTTTCAAAACCAATGTATTGCAGGTCTGCCTAAAACTTGAAGTTGTCGCTTCTCTGTTAAGGTTCTCTAGAAAAATAAAGTCAAGATAAAGGATGCCATAAATCATTCAAAAGTGAAGTAAAAATTAGTCTCACAATTCTGCAAGGCATTGTACACTTTTCAAAATTTATATACATATAATTTTTAATGAAAATATTATCATAACAATTATAAACTATATTGAGGGCTACTCGTCAATTTGGTACTTCTGCAATCTCATCCATATGGGTGCATTTTTGGCATTTCTGCAATCTCTGCGCTGTGCCCTCTTAAAACATCTTCATATCTATACGCTTAGCCTGCACAGGTGTGCCATTAGTAGGCTTGGAGGAGATTGCAGTTGGGCTAAAAATGCACCAGCGGAGATTGCAGAAGTACCAAATTGCCATGTAGCCTTCAATATCCTATATTAAAGTACAAAACAAAAACTGCGTTTTTTTCTTCTTCCAAAAAAAGTTAATAATTTATTGACTAACTTGAGATTTTCTTTGATTGACGGTTGCAATAGTAAGTATTTCACAACATCTGCATTTTCAGCTCGCACAGCACAGGCTAGAGGTGTTCCACCATCATGACTAGCTACATTAATCAGACCTCCATTGACTTGCAAAATTTCCATAATGGCAACCTTTCAACAAACAACACAATTAATTATTATTTTGTTAAATAGTTTACAGAGTTGATTAATAATCAAGAGAAAGCTTTTTTTTTTTTTTTTAATTTAAATATTCTTTTTTAGTGCATTTCTTATTGAACATTTGTTATCATAAATATGTTACTAACAATTAAAAAAAAAAAAAAAAAAAAAAAAGTTTGCATGCATATATTGGGTTGGGTTGGAGGTGTGGGAATATAAGCAAAGTGGCAAGGGAGAGGGAGGGGGAGAGGAGAGGGGGTGGGAGAGAAAACAGCAGGGAAGAAAGAGTAGGTTGGTAGAGGAGAGCTGCAAGGATTTATTATTATTATTTTTTTTTTTGTAAAACAAATACTGTACAATCTAATGTGCATAGAGCGTGTATGGTTTATTGTCCTTAAGCATGGTCTCTTGTTATATACAGATTGATGTAGTTGTGAACAATATGTGTAACTTGTTTTTTTTTTGTCACGCAAAGCAAAATGTATATTTCGGTATTTGTCATGCGTAGCAAAATGTGTATCTTGTTTTTTTTTGTCAAGCTATAAGCAATATGTGTAAAAAAAAGTTGTTTTCCAAACGTAATGGAGATGACGCTCAACTTACACACATATTGCTTTGCATGACAAAAAACGAGTTACACATATTGTTGCAACATCGATAACTAGAATTGATATAATAAAATCCCTCGCTTGTTTTAACTTTTTGTGCTGCCAGGAATTATAGTTTCAGCCAGGGATGGACTGGCACTCAAAGGGCCATGTCCGTGAAAGGTGCGCAACACCATTTAGGGGGGGGGGGCACAAAAGGGGTCATAAAACCCTGGTTATACACCCCTTTTAGCGCCTTAGGGGCCTCCAAACAAGGAGAGCCACGTCTGCTATCTCGGAATTACTCTTATGGCCAGTCCGAGCCTGACATAGCCCTACATATTCCACTATATAATTGTATATAATGTAACTTCTGGCCAACTTCTGGTTAAATACCTATTTTATGATCTTGGAAAAAAAAAAAAAACAATCAATATTGGATGGGATTAACATACCACCTAAGAATAAGCAAGTACCGTGACAATAATATGGTTATAAAATCGCTCTGGCTTCGCCCAAAGGGCGTACTTGCATTTGGCTACTTTTGATGCTGCGAGCACATTCGCCAAAGCTTAAACATGTGCTTAAAACCCAGTGCGAGTACCCCCTTTGTTGTATACTGGACAAAAATGCAAGTATGCCTTTTATAAGACGACCTTGAAATGCAGTACGCCCTTTGGACGCAGCCAGTGCAAAATGCTTTGAAAGCTGTACTGCTATAAAGCTATATACAGAAGTGAAGCTAATACACATGAGGTTACCGGAAAAGATTCTGAGAATCCATACACATTTTGTGTCCAGTCAACCTTGGTTACAAATTGTTCTTGTGTTATCTAGGGCTCTTATATTTACATAGCCTACAAAAAGTTTGGTTAGGTGATGATGAATGAATGGTTAGGAAATATGAGTGAACTATATAGTGAACTGTACCGAGATTCTCTCTATTGCGTGATGTAGGATCACCACTGCCTACACCAGGACAATCAGACACATGCATACGTACACACCTCTCCTACTGATGACTCATGACACAATAGCACACACACCAACCTGATATGCAAAAACCACAAGTGCACTCCGCCACATGGTCTTGTAAAAACCGCAAAGCCAGGGAGCAAACCAGTGACCCTTCGCACAAGAAGCAGACACGCTACTACTGCGCCACGGCCTCACATAATGTATGGCACTGTACAGAAAGAGAGACGGGGGGGGGGGGGGGGGGGGGGGGGGGATGGGGTATACAAGTTAACACCATGTTAAATGACTAAATATAGCTTGAGCCACTATGGGAAAATAACATATTTTATATGCCAGTTTAAAAACCATAGTTTTCCAAAGAAAATAGCTAAAAATCACGTTAATCCTCTGCGAGTAATGCTATATTCACTGCTCCAGTATGGCATTAAAAGCCGATTCAGTATATAACGTACCCTTGCAAACTGATTACTCAAATAATAAACTTACAGTTGAATTTGCTGCAGCACTATGCATGGCAGAAAATCCATCGATGTCTGTAGCATTGACGTCAGCATCTTTGGAAATCAGAAGGTCTATGATAGCTAGTTTGACGTCGTCTTCAACTGTAGCAGCAACCGCTATAATGAATAAATACAAAGATTAAAAAGTGTTTAGATTTGCTCTCGCATTCAGTAAAATTTATTAATCAATATATTATAGCCTATAATTATAGTTTAGGGAAAAAACCATAGCGGTAAGGATCAATAATAATAAAGAAAATGATAGAATTAACAGCAATAGGGCCTTAACATATATACTATACAGCAGTAGAAATTCTATGGAGAGATCAAAGTTTCATGTGGCACAAAAACTGTGCCATGTGATACTTCATGACCTTTCCATAGAACTTCTACTGTGGTAATTATAAGGCTCTTTTGCTGGTAATTCTATCCTTTTCTTATAATTATTGCGCATTATTATTATTATTATTAATTGTCTCTCATTAAGAGCTTTGTGCTTGCAATTTTGCATCCCCCTTTTTTGTATCTATTTACTTATTTAAAATTTTTCATGTAATATAGCTTTCAATATAGCGTGCTGTAATTATATCTATTACTTTTCTTTGATTTGGTTTAAAATTTGGTTTATCTATTACTTTTTTTTTCTTTGGTTTAAAATCCATGATGTTTTTTTTCCTTATATTATATATATATGTAGGTATATATATATACTTTTCTTAATTATTATTAATCAATAAAATAATATAAATATAAGAAAGAAAAAATATTGGTTTATATGCAAATCAAAGAAACGTAATAGAGTATAATTAAAGCACGTAAATACTGTATTTTAAGTATTACTTTACGCGAAAATCTTTAATTAAAATATAGATGTTCTTTTTTGTGTATCTATATTTTATTTTAATTAAAGATTTTTGCGTAAAATACCTTTTAATATTACATGCTTTAATTATACTCTATTCTTTGATTTGAAACATTTATTATAATCGTTTCATTATTTGTGTGTGCGTGTGTATTATAGGCCTATATATATAAATACACACCCACCCACCCACAACAGTTGTAGAAGCATAGAACATATATGTTGAGCTAAACACATCACTAATATCATAACATATATAACTAAATACCAAAAAATATTTTGATTTGACTGGTGTCTTTTTTTTTTTTTTTTTTTCACCATGAAACCTCTAGGCGAGGTACAACTTATGCTAGTTATTTACATATTTACATTGCATTTATACTGAATTTACACTCTCGAGACTTCCGAAACCCTATCATAAGATTCACGGGTTCTTCCATGGCGGGTCTGCCATGGCGCTGGCAAATTCTTCCCAGCATTCGGCTTTACATACTAAGGAAACCATGGAAACCTCGGTCAGGAAGTCGGTAGAGGAATACCCTGAGATATCCCTTCCACCTCCCTAATGCACTGTGTATTTCCGGTGGACAAAGCTTACTGATAAACTTTGCCTCTGCCGGGAATCGAACCCGTGACCCCTCGCGAACGAGTCAGACACACATCCACTAGACTCGTGCTCGGTCTGGTGTCATTGATTTCTAATTTATTTTCCATTCACAAAAAGGTGGGTATATGGACTATATGACATCACAGCTTACTTGTTTTATGCGCAATTAAGTGGACCATAGGTGAGTTGTGACGCCGTCATTGTACGCATCTGCCTTTTTGTGAGTGGAAAATAAATTAGAAATCAATGATTTCAGCCAAATCAATGTTGATATTCAGGTGTATTAGGATATTGGACAAGTTTTTTTTTTCTGTGTTCTACGCCTTTAATTTAAAAATTATATTAAAAAAATAGTAAATTTCATTTCAAAAATAGAAACAATTAAACCATTGACTAGGTTGAGATAAGTTTTATATATATGTTAGCATCAAAACCCGAAATTGACCCAAACTAGGTATTTTTGCTCATTTCGGCTTTTGGTTCGTCGCTTTTTGCCAAAACCCGGAATGCCACTTTATTTCGGCTTTTGGTCACGAAATTTTGATCCATACTAGTTTTGAGCATTTCGAAAAAAGCAAAACCCGGTGTAAACATTTATATCTAGTTTTAGTCTTTGAATTTTAACCAGAACTAGTTGTGGTCAAAATAGAAAAATCAAAACCCGAAAAATGAACATTTCTCAACTCAATTATTTGATATAAGAAAGAGAGAGAGAGAGAGAGAGAGAGAGAGAGAGAGAGAGAGAGAGAGAGAGAGAGAGAGAGAGAGAGAGAGATTATATCACGACCCGTTAAATATAAAAAGTAAAAATATTTATTTTAATTTACAATAATAAGAGTGATATCATTATGACTTATGACTAATTTCCCTCATATTGGTTCAAAGTTCAAGTCCACCTTACTTTATCCAGTGATAACGATTTATTTTAAAATATTTCTTGTGCGTATATTCAGTTGACTGTTTGTCTCTGTGCTGAAAACATGGTTTATAACTGCATAATATTCGTTAGAAAGAGGATAAGAAAGTGTTTGAATTTAAAAAGTTCACAACACACGTATATTGTTGGTGTGCAAATTATAAGTGAACATTTGGTTAGTGGTTTAATGGATTAGCTCTTAATTTACATTTAATCGTAAGTAGCCCCTTAAAATAATAATAATATACTCTATTACTACCATTACTGAATGGACCACTTGCAATAAAATGTTTGTAATTGTTGCAAAAAGGGAAAATGATTTTTAATTTATTTTTTTTTGTAAGAAATGCATTAAGAAAATTTCAAATTAATTTAAAAAGTACGCTCATTGCAAGTGGTCCATTGCTAGGTCAAACAGTAAGTTTATTTTTCGTATTGTCTCAATTTATATTCCGTATCTATAGCCATAAGATTTAGAGATTATGGTCAGCGCATTCTAATCAAATTAATCTTTCAGGCCATATATTTTGCATTTCAAGTAAAATAATAAAATATATTGTTTTAACACCTCAATTATAATACCAAAACATCGTGCATTTATAATACCAAAACATCGTGCATTTATAATATAATCATAGGCTTTTATCATTGCATAAAATTCTGAGTTGAGAAATGTTCATTTTTCGGGTTTTGATTTTTCTATTTTGACCACAACTAGTTCTGGTCAAAATTCAAAGACCAAAACTAGATATAAATGTTTACACCGGGTTTTGCTTTTTGCAAAATGCTCAAAACTAGTATGGATCAAAATTTCGTGACCAAAAGCCGAAATAAAGTGGCATTCCGGGTTTTGGCAAAAAGGGACGAACCAAAAGCCGAAATGAGCAAAAATACCTAGTTTGGGTCAATTTCGGGTTTTGATGCTGACATATACATACTATAGGTACTATATTAATTATAATAAATTTACATTGATACAGTCAACCAGGATGGAATTAAAAACATGGGGGGAAATTAAAAGCAAAATTCACAGGCCCGCTTTCAAAAGTATATTCATGTGTGTTCTTATATATAGATATAGTGAAAAATGAAAGCTTTATATAATGAACATGATTGGAGTTTCAATTTCACCCTGGTTGAAGACTGCATGTACTCTATTTAAATTTATGAAATGTATAGAGTGAAAAAAAAAACAGTGATTGAGATGAGAGCAGTGTGTTACGGTAGTTTGGTCATGATGCGAGAGAATGAGCGATGAAAGAATTGCAAATTTTAGTCAAATTAGAAACATTTTTATAATAAAAAGATATTATTAAAACTTTTTCGGAACAAAAGAAAAAATACATATTTAATTTACTCGATTTTATTTGAAAATTATAGAGTTTGCTTTGTTGGAAATAAAGAATGTACAAGAAATTATTGTGAAAATATAGTTCCTCTTTTAAAGGCGTAGAACACCTTGAACAAAAAATAATGCATAATATGCTAAGAAACCTGAAAATCAATGTTGATTTGGCCGGAGTCATTGATTTCTAATTTATTTTCCATTCACAAAATGCCGCTATGCCGGTCACTGACGTCACAGCTCGCCTGGTCCACGCTCAAGTAAACCGGGCGAGCTGTGACGTCAGTGACCGGCAGCAGCATTTTGTGATTGGAAAATAAATTAGAAATCAATGACTCCAGCCAAATCAACGCTGATTTTCAGGTTTGTTAGCATATTACGCAACTTTTTTGTTCAAGGTATTCTACGCCTTTAATGATTTTCAGTCTAAGTCGGTCACGTTCTACGTTAAATGCTATTTATGTTAGAATGCAATAATAATTAAAATGCAATGACATTTCGTTGTGGTTGCGGCGGAAGGTCACAAGTCGTTTGGTTTTCACAACAATGAAAGTAACAAGTCGTTTGGTTTTCAAAACAATGAAGGTAACAAATCGTTTGGTTTTCAAAACAATAAAGGCAACAAATCGTTTGGTTTTCCAAACAATAAAGGCAACAAGTCGTTTGGTTTTCAAGATTTAAAGGGCACAAGTCACTTTTCATCAATAAACAACATTGCATTTTTTTAATTTTGCTATTATTTTCGTATTTTTTTGGGGATTTTTCTAGCAAATACGGCGGAAATGAATGAAAAATAAATCATTAATAAATTCCACATACAAATATTATTATATTTAACCTTTATAAGCATTTTATTTCTTTTATTCTTTCGACATTTGAGACGCTTTTAAACGAGTCAATTATTTGAAAGTGACACCATCGCGTCAAAAATAAAAATATCAAATAACTAACTTCAGATTCGTTATTTTTAACGTGAAATTACCTGAAAAACATATGTTATATAAAAATATGAGACAAAAAGTTTTTGGGTTTAAAAACAAAGAAGGGTACCCCCTTCTTTCATCCCCTCTTAAAACAGTTTTTTGGGTTTTAAAAATAGTTGGCTTGCTCTAAGAACATTTTAAAGATAACCACCGTGTAGAGCGTAAAAAAATAAATTTTCCTGATATATCAATTGATGGGTTGCATTTATTGTGTAGCTGTCAAAATTGAAAAACTACAAATTTTGGACCCTTATTTAGACGATTAATTTTTATTGAAGTTATTGACCGATTTTAATGTGGCGCGCATAGAAAAATGCAAAATAAAGTCAGCAATAAAAAGTTTGCCAGGGTCAAGTTTGTACATTTTGAATCTTGCAAGCTATGAAGCGTGTTGTCCAAAAGTAGAAAAAATTATCAGTTTTTGAACGCATTTTGTTGCGCAAAACGGCACAATAATATACTGTTGTTCGTATACAAAATCATTTTTTTTTTTTTTTTTTTTTACGACGTTAAATATCTTGTAAAATAAAGGAAGAATATAATATATGACGTCAGCAAAGATTCTGAAGTATAGACTGCATTTATGGTATACATATAGGTCTTGATCTATTGCCGTGTTATTAGTATGTGTGCCGCTGTTGCATAATTCACGGAGGCTGTTTTTTTTTTATACTTTTTCCCTAATTTAGATAGCGTAATAAAACCAACGCTATTCTTATTTTTTTGAGAAAAAAATGAGAATGAACACCAGATTTACTCATTTATCTCTGCTAGTTCCTGAGATAGATCGTGGATACTACGTGGCTGCAGCATCGCGATCAAAATGTTGGGGAGTTGCATTGAGTTTTTTACAGTTTTCTCTGCTGCTATTTAATATTTTGCAAAATAAATATACATATTCGTGATCCTTATAAAATTTCCTTTCATTTTGTATATAATATCATAAGTTTACGTTCTTTTGTAACGAAAAAATGAAGAGATACGGGATGTTAATTCTCCCGTATTTAAATCTGCTGTATTCCCGCTGTGCGTACGTTATACACGCAGTGATGTACGAAGTTAGTAATAGCTACTTTTTCCCTAATTATTTTATGGTTATGAAACCTTCACCATTGTTCCTAATTTTGAAAAATATTTTGATCCATATGCGGTTGTCCATACTTTGGTCCAGTAGATAATTTGGTCTAATCGACCAGTTAGACCGCGACTGCCCGTGGAGTAAGCGCGAGATTACTCGCAAAATATCTACTGGACCAAAGTTTGGACAACCGAATATGGATCAAAATATTTTTCAAAAATAGGAACAATGGTGAAGGTTTCATAACCGTAAAATAATTAGGGGAAAAGTAGCTATTACTAACTTCGTACATCACTGCGTGTAACGTACGCACAGCGGGAATACAGCAGATTTAAATACGGGAGAATTAACATCCCGTATCTCTTAATTTTATCGTTACAAAAGTACGTAAACTTATGATATTATATACAAAATGAAAGTAAATTTTATAAGGATCACGAATATGTATATTTATTTTGCAAAATATTAAATAGCAGCAGAGAAAACTGTAAAAAACTCAATGCAACTCCCCAACATTTTGATCGCGATGCTGCAGCCACGTAGTATCCACGATCTATCTCAGGAACTAGCAGAGATAAATGAGTAAATCTGGTGTTCATTCTCATTTTTTTCTCAAAAAAATAAGAATAGCGTTGGTTTTATTACGCTATCTAAATTAGGGAAAAAGTATAAAAAAAACAGCCTCCGTGAATTATGCAACAGCGGCACACATACTAATAACACGGCAATAGATCAAGACCTATATGTATACCATAAATGCAGTCTATACTTCAGAATCTTTGCTGACGTCATATATTATATTCTTCCTTTATTTTACAAGATATTTAACGTCGTAAAAAAAAAAAAAAAAAAAAAAATGATTTTGTATACGAACAACAGTATATTATTGTGCCGTTTTGCGCAACAAAATGCGTTCAAAAACTGATAATTTTTTCTACTTTTGGACAACACGCTTCATAGCTTGCAAGATTCAAAATGTACAAACTTGACCCTGGCAAACTTTTTATTGCTGACTTTATTTTGCATCTTTCTATGCGCGCCACATTAAAATCGGTCAATAACTTCAATAAAAATTAATCGTCTAAATAAGGGTCCAAAATTTGTAGTTTTTCAATTTTGACAGCTACACAATAAATGCAACCCATCAATTGATATATCAGGAAAATTTATTTTTTTACGCTCTACACGGTGGTTATCTTTAAAATGTTCTTAGAGCAAGCCAACTATTTTTAAAACCCAAAAAACTGTTTTAAGAGGGGATGAAAGAAGGGGGTACCCTTCTTTGTTTTTAAACCCAAAAACTTTTTGTCTCATATTTTTATATAACATATGTTTTTCAGGTAATTTCACGTTAAAAATAACGAATCTGAAGTTAGTTATTTGATATTTTTATTTTTGACGCGATGGTGTCACTTTCAAATAATTGACTCGTTTAAAAGCGTCTCAAATGTCGAAAGAATAAAAGAAATAAAATGCTTATAAAGGTTAAATATAATAATATTTGTATGTGGAATTTATTAATGATTTATTTTTCATTCATTTCCGCCGTATTTGCTAGAAAAATCCCCAAAAAAATACGAAAATAATAGCAAAATTAAAAAAATGCAATGTTGTTTATTGATGAAAAGTGACTTGTGCCCTTTAAATCTTGAAAACCAAACGACTTGTTGCCTTTATTGTTTGGAAAACCAAACGATTTGTTGCCTTTATTGTTTTGAAAACCAAACGATTTGTTACCTTCATTGTTTTGAAAACCAAACAACTTGTTACCTTCATTGTTGTGAAAACCAAACGACTTGTGCCCTTCCGCCGCAACCACAACGATTTGTGAGTAATGTATAATATTATATATGTATATTTACCCCGCTGCAAAGGTTGAACTCCTTGATTGTCTGAGATTTTGACGTTTTCTTTGGTCACTAAGAGGTCAAAAACCCTTATTGAATTCACATTGCGATCCAGTGCAAAATTGAGCAAGGTGGTTTTATCTTGATCTGGAGTTATCTGAAATTTCAAGTTGAGTGCTGCCAAACCTGTAAATAATACAAGTGTTGGATGAAAAGTTCTGAGAAACGCATATAAATATTTATATATTAGGATCGACAAAAAGTAAATAAAACTATCTATTTGTATAAGTTTTTGCAATCTCAAAAGTGCAATGAAAAAAATGTGAGGAAAATAATGGTAAACTTGATGTGCAATTGTGCCTTAATTTGTATAACTTAAATGAATTTTTTAACATTGGAGCAGGAAAATTTCATAAATATCTCAAAAGGTACGCACACAATAATTGATATATGATAGGAGACGTAATGTTTTTTGTATATTTGTAGATATGTTCTATTGTAGTTTTGCATGCTGTTTATGTGACAAGATCTATATTACTATGTAATCTTCTGATCAATAAATTTATTTATTTATTTTATTTATTTATGTATCAGTATAGTATTTCAATACACAAACTTTAAAATTTCATATAACTGTGACACTTATTAAGTGTAGGGTGGCAAATTAATTATGTGAAGCAAAGTCGGCTGCTCCAACAAATATGGCATAAAAATGTTCTGCATCAAGTATACCTGCCAGATTTTAACAATGTGGTCGATAGGTCGACTTATTGAACAAGCACCCAAAAAGGTGTACCTGTTTGTATTATACAAATAATTGATTATTGTTTGAATTTCAAATGACCTTGAAGCATTCTTAAATTCTCCGGACAGTACGTACCTATGACACAGAAACAAAAGTACCGCCCGCATAAAAATATTCCCCCGCATAAAAATATTTCATTTATATTTGTTTTATCTTTGATTTCAAGTTCAACGTGATTTAAAGCAGATTCAATACAGTTTGAAATGTATTTTAAATGTACTTACATTTAAAACTCATTTCAAACGTTTCAATTTAAATTCAGTTTTAAACGTGTTTGAAATGTACCTTTTTATTTACATTTCAAACACATTTAACATTGCTTTCAATTTATATAATAAAATTGCATTAAAACTCATTTCAACTACATTTCAACTTCATTTAAAATAAAGTTAAAATAAAGTTAAAACAAATTTAGCGACCTTTTTATATCGCCGCCGCCCTCCACCCCACATCCGCACCGCCCTGCCTACTGTATAATATCTATTTTCCTACCTGCCTGCCTGCCTAACATTCTAACGCGAGTAAACTTATAAGTTATTTAGAAGAAATTGTCTTGGAGAGTATATAAGCTTCAGTGTGTTAGATATTCTTTTAAGTGTGCTTAGATGATTTTAATTTAAATATTTTAATTAAACTAAGATTGGTAATTAATTGTAACTAGAATATAATTTAAAACAGACATTTTTACCACTAAACAGATATTTTTCAAAGTATTTATTATATTTACTTTTTGTTTCTTTTTACGCATATGAAGTGAAAGAAACCACTTTTCAGATTATGGAGGGAATATTTGAAAACACTTTATTCCACTAAAATTTTAATGCTTATTTATTTTTATATATTTGTAATATATATATACAATTTTAAACTATAATAGGCCATGCATATTAAGAATATATTTGTATACAAATACATAAAAATTAAGGAATACATCCTAAATTTTTATATCAAAACTATAACAAGGAATATATACTCTAAAATCTTTTTTGTTTTTATATTAAAAAAAATTATACTAATTTATAATATAAATATATATAATGTACGCACTTATAATAATATATACTCTTTCTCTCTCTCTCTCTCTCTCTCTCTCTCTCTCTCCTCAATTTACATATATACAAGCATATAGATTTTTGAGAAAACTTAATAAGTTTTTTTATTGTCATCGGTATAAAAATAATACATATCATATCGATGTCCGTGGTATATATAACAAATAATATTGCATAATATGTAATTTTTATTTTTAAAAAATGCATAAAAAAGTATATACACAACACGACAAAAAAAGCTTGTGCTAAAAGATTAAAAAAAAAAGTTTCCCGTGATTTTCTTATAATACATAATTATTAAAAATATTATACTAAAAAAGCCTATAAATATATATTATATTATAGTATTGATGTATTCAGAAATATCACAATAATGAATTTTTTTAGTTTTTGTTTATTTACATCCCGACTTTTTTTATGTCGTTATATATATATATATATAGGCCTATGCATTTTTTTAATAGGCAAAACATAATATATAAATTTATATTATATATACAAATATAATTGACTCTTTTTTTTAATAAGAAATAAAGTTTTATAAAACTTTATTTTTTATTATTATATTATATTTATTATATTATAAGATGAAAATATATATGATGGTTGATGATATTTATAATATCTAATATATGCGGTCGAGATATAATATGATATATGAATCGCAAGTTGACTATTAAAAAATGATTTTTTATACACCAAAAATTTGGTTATTTAATAAAAATTAATAGAATAATTAGTTTATATAAAAATGACTAAATAGAGGATAGATTAACTTCCTTCTGATTAAAAACTGATTTCTATTACATTTAGAATTGCATTAGATTTGATTTAAAACACATTTCAACTATTCGTATTTGTATTAATATTGATTTAACACACATTTATATAACCTTGAAATCAGTTTTAAACCAAATTTAAATCAACTTCAGTTGCTTTCTATCTGTATTCAAACTGATTTCTAGCGCGTTGAAATGAGATTTAAATCGAATATAATAGTACCTTTTTGTCAGCTAAAGATAATTTAACTCAGTTTTAACTCAGATTGAAATCAACACGACTGACGAGAAATGTAATTGAAAGCAACTAAAAGGTACCTGGAGCTTTGAAATTTTGTGTTTAAATGTGACTAAATCAGTTTTAAATCTATTTAAAATGAGTTTTAAATGTAAAAGGCTCATTTTAAAGCAAATTGAAATGAAATAGAAAAGAAATTGAAATGTAATATTTTTATGCGGGCCAGTTCTAAATAAATTTTAAATGAATTCTTTTGTTGTTTTTTTCAATAAATTTGAATTCTTTTACGTTGAATTTTAATAAAAAAAGCAGTTCTAAACAGTTCTAACATTAAATAGAATTTTTAAGCACCGTTCTATTTAATTTCTTTTTATATTTTACAGTTCTATATGAATTCTCTAAAATTAAATAAATAAAAATAAATTAAATGAAACAGTTCTAAATAACATATATTTTTATAATGAATTTCAAAAAGTTTTTTTTTTATTTTTTATTAATTTTGCTCACAGTTCTAAATGAATTTTTTATTTGCAAAACGATTCCAATTGAATTTTTAAAAATAATATTAAATAATATTTTTCAATCCAGTTCTTTTTGAGTTCTTTTTTATTTTGAAAATGAGGTCTATAAATCATGTTGAATTCTATAAGAGTTCTAAAATAGTTAATTTTATTTTGAAAATTTTCTAACAATTCTTTTTGAGTTCTTTATAAATAAAATGAATTCCAAAAGAGTTCCACAAAAACATTTTATAAAAATGATTTCTAAATAAATTCCATTCATTTAATTTTTTTTATTATAAATGCGCGAATTTTAAAAAAATGATTGATAATTAATTTCATCAATTAATGCAAAAATTATTTAATTTTTTTAATGCGATTTAAAATAAATTTTTCCAGACTGTATGCGATAAAAAAAATTGTCTTTAAAGAAATGTTTGCTGGTTTTTTGCTTTTTGTGTAGGAACAGAAAACTTTTCAACTTTTTTTTTAGGAATAAATTCTTTCTAGTGTTAAGGGAGGGCTACATGTTTAATTTTATTCAAATCGGACAAAAAATACTGAAGTTATAAGGGAAAAATGACTCTTCAAAATGGTTTTGGAGCTGCCACATCTCCAATTTTCAAATGTTTAGTTTCATATTTTGGACACGATTATATCTCGTCGAGATCTATCTGGAGTAACTCGTCAGAATTTTGATATTCCGCCTCCTTCACCCCTTTAACCTGAAATCTGGTATAAAAAGTACGATTTTCTCGGAACCTATTAAAGATAGAGCCTCCAAATTAGCGCCAAACGACAGGAAATCGAAAGATGATTCTAAGATCAGATTCGTTCCGCTGGGCATGTAGCACGAGCACGAGCTTAAATACATTTGACTACATTATATAGAAGGCAGGGAGGGGAGGTGTATCAAAATAATAATAAATAAAATATAATAGGAAAGGAACTGAAAAAGAACTGTTTTATTTTATTTAAAAAGAACTCAAAAAGAATTGTTTTTATTTTATTTAAAAGAACTCAAATAGAATGCATCAGGGGCTGTCAATATAATTACCGTGGGAATAAAGTTCCAAATATAAAGAGTTCTAAAAAAATAAAAATAAATAAAAATGAATAAAAATAAAAACAGTTCTAAATGGTGTCTTTTTTGCAACAAAAAAATTATTTAGAAGCGCTTCCAAATGAATATTTATTTTTAAAAAAAGAATTCAAGTAGAACTGAATCTTTTTTATTCGGGCGGTATGCAAAAGCAGATAAATTCATAATGTACGTGTCACATTGAAAACAATAAGGGACAATTAATGCCTTATATCATATATCCTGCAGTTTTCAAATGGATATCTTAATTTTAAATTTTAGACTGGTTAAACTGACCATGGAAATTGACCTCTCTAAAATGGTCAAAATCTGCTCCCGCTGTTAATATATGATTAAAAAAGCATGACAAATTTTGCTTCAACACCAATATATCAGGTTTTCCGGATAGAATAAATGTCGTAAAGTAGTGTTTTTTTTGTGATGCTCCCTTGAATCTTACCTGTTCTTTTTATAGAGCTCATAGTCGCATGGCAAAAAAACTCTAATATACAACATTTCTATTCGGAAGAACTGATATGATATATCAGCAGAAAGCCAAAGACTCTGGGCTATTACATGAAATAAAAAAAAAAGTTGTACAAACAAATAATTTTAGGGTAAAAAAAAAAAAAAAAAAAAAAAAAAAACTGCTGGAAAAGGTGTGTGCTGCGAATATATAGGCAACATAACAATTTGTCCAATTGCGGTACCCGTCTTTTTAACAGTTTTAATAAGCTGAATTTTATTGTTTCCAGATTTTTTTTTCTTTTCATTTAATATATATAGCCTAGCTTTAGCTTTCTACTAATATACATCATACGTTATTGGTGTTGAAGCAAAATTTGACATACATACCTTTTAAATCATAAAAGAGGGAGCAGATTTTGACCATATTTAGAGGACAACTTCAACTGTAAGTAGTTAATTTGTCCAAAATTTAGATACCCATTTGAAAACTGCAGGATATATATGATTGATGGGCATTATGTTTCTTATTTTGTTTTCAATGTGATATAATGATCGAATTTCCCTTGCACACATATCTGTTTCTATGCAGATACTTGATGCCAAAGCAGCATATTTTTTTGACCATATTTCTTGGGGGGGGGGGGGGGGGGGAATCAACAATGACAACAAAATTAAATGACAAAATTCTAACTGGGTATATGTACCTAATGGTCACAAAAGATGAATAATGGGTTCATTATCAGTGTTGTTCTTAAACCCTGTTTTCTTGCACCAAAAAATAAAAAATGCGCATTCCAGTTGAATAACCAAAGTTGATCGTCATTTTAGGAGCAGAGAACAGGGTTTACGAACAGCATTATTATGTAACAAATAACTGAACCCAAGAAACAGATAGTCGTGGCAAAGGGAAATATTGTGTTATAAATGTAATCAAGTAAAAGCTGTGAAAAAAATATGCATTATGAGGTGTCCCCCCACAGCCACTACAATAAATATAATACATTCAGGGGTGGGAGAGTGACTGGACGAAGTGGATTATAGACTCAATTAAGGACACTCCAATACTTAAAAAGATAGGTCAAGAAATAGGACCAAAGGTAAACTTTAATTTGTTCCGGATAGCCATATATAGTCGTTCTGTTTCTCCGAGAACTTTTCATCCCCCTCCGTGTAATACAAATTACATAGAATAATGAACTATATCACTACATTACAAAGCACAAAATAATTTTAACAATTCTTTAATGCATTATAATTATGGAAAAAGTGTTATCATATATTATAGGCATTATGTATGGGCGCATATGTAGCTATAAATTAATATTAAAAAAAAAACGAATTCATTGCAAGTTATGGTCTATTGAGTATATATGTATATGTATGTATGTACTGCATAATATATAGATCATAGTTTAATAATAATACATGAGTAAGTATACATGCACATATAAGCATATAATACAAAAATATTTTGTCATTTGCCAATTTTAGTTTTTTTGTTGTACATAGAGACCTTCCATCTTCCATGTCCATGTGGCATACCGGTATATTCTGTCTGTCATTATATGCATTATGTATGTACGGTACGCGTCCTTATACGCATACAGTATGTATATAAACCCTTGGTGTACATATATACATAAATTAAATATTTATGCTTATTGCGTATAGTAAAAAGACACAAATTCATAATACCGCAACAAACAAAATACGAATTCTTCTGCACATTTGCGCAGTAACAATACACATCGAACACATATGGAAACGTGCGCTTTTTATAAACTTTACGTTGCTCTACAGTAATAAGAGTGGCAAATTGCTCTTCTATTTCTTGAATTATGTTCATTATGTTTGTGTCAGTTTTAATTCTATTATAAACGAATTTAAAAACTACGAAGCTTGGGATAAGATCCATTTCACAAAAACAGTTCAGGTTTCAACGCCAGCTAGGTCCACACCTGGTCCACACGTGCAGAAACTATAATGTTTGGTCGTCTCGTAGCGCAGTCGTGTCGTAGTCTGGTCGTATCGTAGTTTTCGTTTCGTAGTTTTGCTTGGTTTTGCTTTTGCTCTGGTTTCTGCAGGGTTTCTGGTACGTCGCCTCGCGCAGGCCTCGCGTGGCCTGTACGCAATACGCATAAACGCAACGTCGCTGCGGTCGCTGGCTGACATGTGACGTCACTTTCATGTTCTTGAAGGAGTGGGGAGGCTCGACTTCCGCTCGAGAAGTAGCGGAGCGGAGGGGAGAGGGGAATGAGGGGAAACAAGAAATGGGCCTTTTCGAATCCGACACGACCGCGCCCCCTCGTGATCAAAAATCTCAAATAGTGGCAAGAAGCCTGTATAGCAATACAAAGCATGTCAATTATGACCCTAAGGACCATTTTATTTGACCTAGTTAAAATTAAGCCAGGGTCATGAAACTTGCAGGATCTTAAGTACAACTCTTGCCCTTTTAATTTCTGACGTTTTCAACCCCTGAATTTGCCCACTTCGACCTTATTTAAGGGGTTGAATAGGGTCGCATTTGCCACCATTTGAGTTTTGAAGGTGCAAGGAGGAACTTTTAATAAAAAACAAACCCCGGGGTGGATGTTAATTAAATGAGCACATATGGTGGTCCAACAAATGAGGATGCTGAACAAGGGTCTAAATATTTAATTTTCAACCCTTAAGGGGTGTTTCAGGGTTGTTCAATAACGATATAGAAGTTCTCCGATTTTGACGCAACCAACGGCGTTACCGGGGTTAATTGACCCTACAAAGACGATGGTGACCACCAAAAATTATAAAATTGACCCCTGGAGGATTTAAGGGTGCCACCCCTGCGAACAAAAATTCTCCGATTTTAGTGCAATCAGCGTTGGTACTGGGGTAACTTGAACTGACTAAGACGATGGTGACCACCAAAAAGTGTTAAATTGACCCCTGGAGGATTTAAGGGTGCCACCCCTGCGAACAAAAATTCTCCGATTTTAGTGCAATCAGCGTTGGTACTGGGGTAACTTGAACTGACTAAGACGATGGTGACCACCAAAAAGTGTTAAATTGACCCCTGGAGGACCCACACAGCACGGTTTAACCAATAGATATTCATTGGATATCCCAATATCCAAAATATATCCCGTCCATTTTATATGAACCTTGAATGTCTATGGGATATTGAGCTGGGACATAAAAAAGAAATCCACAATTAGCTGACTACTTATTTTCACTCCGTTTTTCTCATATGAGCTGACAATGATCTAAAGTTTTCTTTATATTAATTAATAAATATATTTTTGGGCAATTTTTTTATATCCACTGGTATATCCATAGAATATACAAGAAATATACAAGAGTGGATATATAAAATTTCACTCACAATATTAATTTTATTGAGAAATTTTATGATATATGTTACGAATTTATTACCTTAAAGTTATATTTACATGCCAATTTATTTTTTCAGTCACTTTAATATTTTTCATTCCGTATATCCATTAGATATACCAAAAATATCCAAATATCCATAGGCATATCCACCAGGGGGCAGGGTTTATTTGTGAATTTTAAATGATGCTAATTTTATTATATCATGCTAAATAATTAATTTTCTAATAGTGTAAAGTATGGGTTTTGTGCATTTAATTATAAGCAAAATATTTAAATCATCAAACAACAACAATTTAAATAATTAATTAACTTAATTTAATTTTGAAAATCCATCTCTAACTTTTTAAGTCAGACTGAAAAGTTGTGGTAATAATATCCTCCGAATATCCATATTATATCTTTTAATTTTGTGTCTCGGTGGAAAGACACAAAACTTAGTCATGAATATTTTCTGACTTGGGCAAACACCAAAAGCTCTTCCCCCGACCTGGGGGTGGGGGGTTGGGGGTTTGCCCATGTTAAATGATATCACACAACTTTGCCAAGTCATTATAATAGTTTCGGATTTGGGCACGCACACCAATATAGCACTACCCCCGACCTGGGGAGGGGGGGGGGAGTTTGGGGTTATTTGCCCATGTAAAATGGGGAAAATACTATAAACAAAATTAAAAAATACACTGCCTACATACCCCCACCCCCCGAACCCCCCAAATTTTTCTATCATAAGGCATTAAAATTAACATTAAATGTACTTTTTTTTATATATCCCATAGATCTATATGGAATATCCCAGCGGGCGGGACATTTGGATTTTCTGTGGACCTTCAGCGGATATAAATAGGATATATTTTGGGATATACATAAGATATCTAAAGGTCATTCAGTGCTGTGTGGGGATTTAAGGGTGCCACCCCTGCGAACAAAAATTCTCCGATTTTAGTGCAATCAGCGTTGGTACTGGGGTAACTTGAACTGACTAAGACGATGGTGACCACCAAAAAGTGTTAAATTGACCCCTGGAGGATTTAAGGGTGCCACCCCTGCGAACAAAAATTCTCCGATTTTAGTGCAATCAGCGTTGGTACTGGGGTAACTTGAACTGACTAAGACGCTGGTGACCAGGGGGTGCTCAAGCGCAGATTGGTGTGTGTTCGCAAAATCATCGAGAGCTGACTGAGAGTGTTCACAAAATTACTTTTTAATAGCTACCTGCGCAGAAACGAGTTTCTCACCTCACTCTCGTTCTGCGCATGTCTCCAGTTTGTCAACTTTTACGCGCACCGGAGCTGCGCAAACGCTTGCTAGACTTTTTGCGCATTTATTCCTAGCACCTGTACGAAATAATCGGAGAGTGTTTTGAATTTAACCTTAAATTGCGGGAATACAAAAGGAAATATCGGTAATCGAAGATAGCAGTTCTTAGTAAATCGACATCGATTTTGTAGAACAGGGCATCAAATTTCTGAAGTTTAATCAGAAGTATGTGGAATTAATGGTTCTTCAGGGTTTGGGGGTACCCTTGCAATGTATTTGTCCGCTGTGTGACGTCATGCGCAGATCTGTGCGTGAACTCGTCCAACGTCGATCATATCTATCTTTATTGTATCATGCTGGTGACCACCAAAAATTGTAAAACCGGAAGTAGTGAATTCGGAGTGAATTCATAACCACAACGATCCCATAACAGCTGGTAATCAAAACAAAACTGAAAAAAAGTAACTAAACAATTGTGTTTTATACAATTAAAATTTAAATAATGTGTAAATAATGATATTATGAATTAAATGTGTATTTGTAATGTATCCAGTGAATGTTTATAGTATATTTTTGAACATCAAGTTAATAAATTAAATGAAAATTACGAGTAAAAAAATATTCGATGAATCAAAAAGCATTAGAAGTGCATTCATTGACGTCTGTATTTTAAATATTATGCATAAATATGTATGTAGCTGTTATGAAATTGAAAATTAAACTAAAATATTATACATAAATAACAACCATAGAAATGATGATACGTAGACAATGTGCAGTTGTGTCTTTAACAGTTCTTTTACTTTTTGTACTAACTGCAAATTTATATTTTATTTATATGATCGTTGAAGATAAAACACCAAATATTGTTCATAAAGAAGAAATTAAGGTAAAATAAATCAAATATCCTTAAGATCTTTACCTTTTAAATATGTATGTATATATGATATATGACTAAAGAGTTATTAGAGTATGCATATGTACCGGTATGTATGTACATTGTATATTATGATGGTGCATTCATATGTATGTGCATATCTATACTCTCCAATGAATGTCTGTCAGAAGTCACTCAGAAGGCCCTCGGACAAAAAGCCCTGTCTATGCGCACAGGTAAAGCATATCGGCGAGCGGCGCACAGGTATGTAGGGTCTTTTGTTGTAGGGCCTTCTGTCTGTATACGCTCTCCAACAACTATAATATACAAATGCAATATGCATACATTATTATTATAGATCACTGTTGTATGTATGTATATGAATCAGAGCTTAAAGTAGTATCATACATAGTTTTTTTTTATTATTATTTTTTTTTTACCGGAACAAATGCTAAAAAACTCAAGATAGCTCCGGATCTCCCATAAACACAATTTGAAATTTGAACTTTTTTTACCGGTGCTCAGCTTTTGTTAGTTCTGGTCCGGCTTACCCTGACAAACCATATAAATGAAAAAAGCTTCCTTTTACATTATTAGGTTTATAAAAATATCATTGGTACTGTACTGTATTTTATATATTGTTTGGATTTTGTACATGGCAAGGTCCTTGCTGGTAATCTTATCCTTTTCTTTATTATTGATCTTAACCGCGATGTTTTTTTTTGTTTCCTTAAATTGATGTTAGCATATGAGGCAAGTTTTTTGTTCAACATGTTTTACACCTTAAAGGAAATGTGTGAGACACATGTGCAATAGAATTTGCTAAATTTCTGTGAATAGGAGATACAGTATTTGTGGGCAAGTTACTCCCACTTTTGGGGGCATAACCAACCTTCAGGGAACCAAAAAACCTGGGGGCAAGTCGTCATTTACTGCTCCAATCTTATTAGTGTTGTTCGTAAACCCTCTGTTCTCTTGCACCAAAAAATGCATATTCCATTTGAATAACCATAGGCGATCGTCATTTTTGGTGCAGAGAACAGGGTTTACGAACAGCATTATTATATCCAATTTGACCCTGATTTTTAGTGTGATATTTAAAATATATATATATATATATTCTTAATTTCCAGCTAAGTTCCAGTAAAGAAAATGCAGTCCAAATTTCCAAAGATAAACATCATAGTAAATCCACTTCTACAAAACATACTACTCATGGTATGCATCGTAATGCTACAGAATTAGCTAAGAAAAGAATATTACTTCAGTTAGCAATGCTTCCTGAGCATTTAATATCAATTAATGAAGATCACACTGATATTTTAAATACCTTAATGAAAGATCTAGAACCAATAAAAAAACTAACTGCAAAACAAGTTTGGTTACATGCTGATAAGGTTAGTGTCATTTTATTTACATTTTTAATTTGTTTATAGGCCTATTATTAATTCAATAATAAAGCAATAAATAGAATTGTACCAGCAAGAGCCTTACCACAGTAGAAATTCTACAGAATGGTCAAAGTCTCACGTAGCACAGTGCTTTGTTATAAAAAAGTTCATTTCATAACTTTTTAATAACAAAACACTGTGCCACGTGAGACTTCGACCTCTTCATAGAACTTCTACTGTGGTAAGGCCCTTGCTGGTAATTCTAGCCTTTTCTATATTATTGATCCTAACTTCTATGTTTTTTCCCTCAACTCTCAAAGGAAGGGATAGGAGAAATCAGCACTGGCGTTACCATAGTGAAGTGAGTCCCATAGTGTGGTGAAAATCTTGCAAGCACAAAGATTAAAAAAAAAAAAAAAAAAAAAAAAAAAAAAAATTGGATAGCTTTTGGCACCAAACTACAAGAGAAAATAAAAAGTGCTATGCCTTCATCAGTCCTTGAAAGTAAAAATATTAATCATAAGATTCAGCAAGATTTTTCATCTAACTATGGGACTCTCTTCACTATGGTAATGCCCTTGCTAGTTTCTCCTATCCTTTCTTTCAAATTTATCATACTTATCTGCAGTAGCTTATTTACTTGAATTTAATTAATTATTTACTTAAATTTAGTTATTTCTTATTTATATTTAAAGTCTTGTATTCATATAAAAGTATACTAAAGTATCATAATTTTGTGCAAAAAAAAAAAAAAAAAAAAAAAAAAAAAAAAAAAAAAAAAAAAACAACGTTGAGATTTATTCCACGTTAATATTAAAATTTCATGTTCCCAGTGGGTGACACCAAGAGAAATTGTTCCTGAAAAGGCTCTACTATTAGGATCAATTCTCCAGTCATTATGTTCATCCAAAATATTAAAGGCACAAAGTGCAAAGCAGTTTGGAACACAACTCAAGTTACTACTGACGTTAGAGGGGAATCAGAAAGCTATCTTCAAACCTCAATGGTAAATATATATATAGAATAAACTTGTATGTATAAATATGTAACATACTGTACCTTTTTAAATTATATCAAGGACTGCTTGAGTGTGAGATACCTGGGTTAGAAATTGTTTTCTCATTATAAATCCTATCATTCCTGTCAATCTAGACTCATTACAATTCCCCAATTTTTCCTAATCAATGTAATTAGTCTATTAAATCCTATGCCCATATGTTTCTTAGGTGTAGAACACCTTGAACAAAAAAAACTTGCCTAATATCCTAACATACCTAAATATCAACGTTGATTTGGCTGGCGTAATTGATTTCTAATTTATTTCCTATTCACAAAATGCAGGTTTATGACGTCACCTGTTTCTGTGCACATGGACAAGTGAGCTGTGACGTCATAAACCTGCATCTGACATTTTGTGAATGGAAAATAAATTAGAATTCAATGACTCTGGCCAAATGAACGTTGATATTTAGATATGTTAGGATATTAGGCATGTTTTTTGTTCAAGATTTTCTAAGCTTTTGAAGATTGGTGCATAATATAATTTTCTATATAATGTATGTGCTTTAATTGTTAAACTTACTTGTTTTCTTTTATACATATATCGAGGGCTACGCAGCATTTCGGTACTTGTGCAATCTCCGCGGGTGCAATTTTGGCACATGTGCAATCTACGCCACGCCTACTAATGGTATATCTGTACAGGCTAAGCGTATAAAGATGTTTCCAAAAAGGTAAGCGCGGAGAATGCACATGTGCCAAAAATGCACCCGCAGAGATTGCACTAGTACCAAAATGCCGCGTAGCCCTTGATTTTGATTACTGTTATCATTCCTTTCAATTTTTGTTCTACATTATGTATACATATTTGTAGGTATTCCAGAGATCAGGTGATAGAAGGTCCAGTCTATGCTGGTAAAGATAGACACAATGCTGAAGTTGCAGCGTTTCACCTTGGTATCCTACTTGGCTTACGAAGAAGTCCTCTGGTTGTCGGTAGAAGAGTTAGTCTTCGCAGAGAAGTAATGCCAGTGGCTGATAGAGAGCTACTTGATACTTTTTATCAAGAAGGTAGGAATTTCAAATTGAAATAATATAGCTTCTAGAATTGCTTCTGTTCTGTTCTGTTCTGTTCTGTTCTGTTCTGTTCTGTTCTGTTTTTTATTTGTTGTTGTTGTTGTTGAATGTTAACAAGGCTCAATACTTTTAATGTGCAATCTCTGTTGAAATTTTGACAGGTATATTGCACATGAAAAATATTGTTTGTAACTTTTAAAACTGGTCACTTTTTGTTACTCAGTAACTTTTTAGTTAGTTAATAAGCCATTTTATAAAAGTCCAATTAAAAGTAGGGATACATTTTTTGTATTTCAAGTCTTCTGGATAGAAATGTCATTGTAGAGTTTTTTTGTGATGCGACCTTGAATCTCACCTTTTCTTTTCATAGAGCTCATAGTCGCATGGCAAAAAAACTGTACTATTACATTTCTATTCTGAAGAACTGATTTACTGCTTTTTAGACTGCAATTTGATTTTGTCATGTAATTTTGAATGACAACAACAACTATGAGATATTAAAGAAATTAAACTATCACACAGTTAGGTATGATAAATTTGAAAGAAACAGATAGGAGATACCATACATACCATTGTGAAGAGACCATATAGTTACTTGAAAATCTTTGCACAGAGATAAAAAAAAACTAACACATTATGGATAGCTTTCAGTTATAAACTCCATGAGAAATGGAATATGTTTTGCCTTTGTCAGTCCTTACAGTCAGTACGGTCCTTTCGGTCAGTCAATACAGTATGTGCTAAAACCTAATTCCAGCAACAACAACAACAACAACAACAAAAAAAAAAAAAAAAAAAAAAAAAAAAAAAAAAAAAACTTGAAACCACAAATTAGATCTACTTAATGTTACATTTCAAGTCTTCCAGATAGAAACCTCGTTGTAAAGTTTTTTTGTGATACAACCTTAAATCTTACCTGTTCTTTCGTAGTCGCATGGCAAAAAAGAACTCTACTACGAGGTCTCTATTTAGAGAATTGATTTATTAAATGTTACGATATTTCAGGTAACAACACGTGTATGTATGGTGTGTGTCATTATTGTGGTCCACATGACCCTGTTTGTGCACATCGAGATCTACTAGAGGGAGCTCTAGTTCTGTGGTTACCACCTAGATACAAGTTGAAGAAACTTAGACATCCGTGGCAGAGAACTTATAGAGAAGCCATGCCAGCAAGGTAAATATATACTTTAACAATAGATAAAAGTCAATACCCCTGTTACAATTTGTCTCTCATAGCATTTCTTTTTCTTGGACACTAGCCTTGCATATCAGGCAATAACCAACTTGTACAGCTCTGGCCAAAAGTTTCCAAACGATTTGCATAGGCAACCCGCAACACAACAACACTATGTTATCGTTATGAGAAAAAGTAGAGGCCGCCGCTGCCCTGTTCGAGAACTTTTGGCCAGAGCTGTACAGCTCTGGCCAAAAGTTTCCGAACGATTTGCATAGGCAACCCGCAAGCACGCTATGTTATCTTTATGAGAAAACGCAGCGGCCGCCGCTGCCCCGTTCGGGAACTTTTGGCCAGAGCTGTACATCAGCTTCTTCTTCTTCTTCTTTTTTTTTTTTTTTTTTAATACAGTTATTGGGGGTGAATTTGAAAATGTGTGGTAGTATTAAAATCTAATCACAGCATTTCATAAAATCAAGAAATTCACAAAATTGAACTTTGCAAAAGCAAGAGTTCACTGTAATAATAAATATTGAATGAGCAAGTTTCAGGCCTGACAAATATCTGGCATACTACATATATATTACCCAATAAATGCATACCTCAACGATTTTACAGGTTCGATAGGACATGAACTACTTTTTGAAATTTCAAGTGTCATTTGATCAATGTTAAAGATAGGGAATTTCGCCAAAAAAATTGACAATCCATATTAGAGTTTCCTATTGTACCTTTAGAATTGTTGGCATACCTGTATATCAATATAATTATTGTTTATTATTTCATCAGATGGGAGGCAGAGCAGAGATACTGTGACAGAGTGAAAGCAGCCAGAGCTTACAAAGGAGATGCAGGAAAAGAAAGACTTCTTGATCTGGTTGATGCTTCAATTTTAGACTTTCTTATTGACAACGGCGACAGACATCACTTTGAAATGTTTGATAATGTATCTAAGGCTGCTGTCCTTTTACTGGATAATGGAAAAAGGTACAGTATTAAAAAAAAAAAAAAAAAAAAAAATTCTGTTTAGTTTTTTTTTTTTTTTTTTTTTTTTGACATAAGAATGATAACAAAATACACCCTGACCAAAATAAAAACAGCAATTTTTACAACCCAATGCACCCATTTTTCTGAATCAATTTTCCACAGATAAACACCAAAATTTTACATATGATCAATGCAATACATACATACATACATACATACATATCATGACGCTATAATCCCTTTCGTGGTAAGCCAACAACACAGATGGTTTATCCTGACCAAGTGTAATATTGAAGTTAATGTGTGTTAAATTTTGTTTCTATAAATTGATTAGAATCCAAGAAAAGGGGGTGCATCCGGTTGTAATAACCTCTTTTCTTATTTTGGTTATGGTGTAAATATATATCATAGAAAATAGTATGTAGAAAGATTAAAAATTGTTAAATTGAAAATTAATTACAAGAATAATAAAAAATAAATATATATAAGAAAAAATGAACTGTGATGATTGATAGTAAAAATATTTGATAGAAAAACACATAGGAAGACTAAGGAAAATGGGAGATAGTAATTAGCTCATTATTATCATCCATTCCCCAATTTTTTGTAATCTATCAATGTGTTTTTCTATCAAATCCTTCTTATTACTTGGCCTATCAATAATAATAATGTACAATGTATTTATACAAATATCAATGCATCTGCATCAAAATAGACTATCTGCAGTTTCCACTGTGGAACATCGCTGCAATGTTAAGTGAATGGCCGCTAGTCTACTCACTGTGCTGAGTGGAATGTGCAGATGCTCCATTAGCTGCGCTGGTGGAAAGTGCAGATGCTCTATTTTGATACGGAAACATTGATAAATAAAATAAAAATAGTGTAAAAAATCTAGCAACGAGATCATTAAAAATCCTGCAATTTAAAAAAGTAATACATGCACTCATAATTTTGTGTAATTTTGTTATAGTTTTGGCAACCCAGGAATGGATCATATTGATATTCTAGCTCCATTATATCAGTGTTGTGTGTAAGTATTTTTTTGTTTTCTTTTAAAAATTGTGTCTGAAAATCTTATTTTGTACCCTTAATAATAAATCATAAAGTAAAAACTAACTTGTAATCTAAACTTAAAAAACAGTAGTCCATAGGTGGAGTGCTTTATTACTCCTGTTATAATTTATTAGGCTCTTAATTATTGGTTTAATTTCATGAAATGTCTTATATCTGATTATTTCATTATTAAAAAAAACAAAACACAAAGGCTGCTTAATTAGGATTAATTATAGAAAATTTGAGAAATTTTGAGTTGAGATCATTTTTGATGCCACCATTGAGTCCAATCCTTGGGTATCGAAAGTTTTAAGTCTCTGGCTTTATCGGTTGAGGAGTTTTTGTTGTTGTTGTTTTTTTCTTTTTTTTTTTTCTAAAGTTTTCATTTTAACACATCTGCCAACAATTGGGTCCTGCCAACAACTGAATCTCAGACATACAAAATAATTTAAAAGTAAATAACATAAGAAATTTGAACGCTGTTCCCAGAAAAATTGGATTGAATACATTAAAGTTTCCCCATTGTACCATTCAGAGAAATGAACCAAGGACTTGGAACGAGTGAACAAAAATATTTATGTTGTTGCTAGCAATATGTGTATCTCGTGTTTTGTCAGGTGAAACAAAATGTGTAAGTCGAGCGCCATCTCCATTACGTTAGGAAACAACTTACACATTTGCTTAGCTTGACAAAAAACGAGATAGACATTTTACTTCGCTTGACAAATAACGAGATAAACATTTTGCTATGAGTGACAAATAATGAGATACACATATTGCTCGTAACAACATCAATATGCACAATTGATTAATATTATTGAACATATCCACAGAGTAAGAAGAAGTACATGGGATCGCCTGATATTATTCTCTGGTGGTTCTTTATCATCTGCATTAGAACAGACTCTATTTCACAGTCATATCAGTCCTGTGCTCAACTTAGAACATTTATCTGCACTAGATAGAAGATTAAGATTTGTATTTGCTGCTGTATACTCATGTGTAGCAGAAGCTAAACCTCCTGATTTAGATACAATTCTTATGTAACATTTTAAATAATAACAGTTATGTGAAAAAAAAAAAAAAAAAACATTGCGGTTAATGTTACTAAAATAATAGGATAGAAATAGGGGGACAGAAATTAGAGCAGTGTGTATTGAATTTTAATGCAAAATGCGTAGAGCACCTTGAACAAAAAAATTGTGTAATATCCTAACAAACCTAAAAATCAACGTTGATTTGGCCGGAGTCATTGATTTCTAATTTACTTTCCATTCACAAAATGCCACTGGCAGTCACTGACGTCACAGCTCACCCGGTTTACACGCTTGTAAAACAAGCAAGCTGTGACGTCAGTGACTGCCAGCGGCATTTTGTGAATGGACAATAAATTAGAAATCAATGACCTTCATCAAATCAACGTTGATTTTCAGGTTTTTTAGGATATTACACAACTTTTTTGTTCAAGGTGTTCTACGCCTAAAGTGAAATTATCTAATTTTGATGGCTAATGGGAGAGAGATTCAATTTCATTCACTAGACATTGCTAGGATGTTTTGTATGAAAAGAGTTTAAAAGGATGGGGTATTCTGTGCAAATATAAGCCATAATACAAACTAAATATCAAAATGGATCATGTGTTAATATTTGGTATATTTAATGGCTTATATTTGCACAAAATATCCCGTCCTTTTAAACTCTTTTCATAAAAAACCGTTCTAGCAATGTCTAGTGAATTAATTTGAATCCCTCTCTCATTAACTATCAAAATTCGAGAATTTCACTTTGCATTATATTTCAATACACAGTGCTCCAATTTTTCGCCCCCTATTTCTATTCTATGGTTTTAGTATATTTAAAAGTTATGGATAATAAAATAAAATGAATGGAAGAGTCAGTAAGGGTATCATACAGGCTAGGACTACACATGAGGCTTTCCCAGCAATCCCTGAAATGGTTTCAGGTCAGTGATCTCTCAGGGGTCAGTTATGCCTCCTTTTCATCCCTAAAAAATGGTCTCTAAAACACAATCCCTGGCTTTTTTTTTTAAGCCAATTTTACCATGGTAACATACCATAATAATAAAAAATATATTGCATTGGTATGTCAAGGGCATTTTGGTACACTTAGCTTTGTGATAAATCTAACATCAAAGTCGTTACTGCTTTCTAAAGCAAAGGGTAGAAAATACATTGTCAGGTAAAAGCAGCATTGCCAAATACTCTGAAAATTATGAATGAATTCTTAAGGAAGCAGCTTTGTCTTTGATGTTAGATTTACTACCAAGCTAACGTAAGTGTACTTGCAAAATTCAGATGCACACTATTAAAAACATGAATATTCTCTGCGCTCCTTTTTGAAATATCTACATTATTTGCCTCACCTGATACCTGAGAACGCTAGGCCTATTAAGATGTTTCAATAGAAAGGAGTGTAGAGAATACACATGTTTCAATAGTGTGCTCACAAATTCAGTAGAAGTACCAAAATACCAAGTAACCCTCAATTTACTGTATTGTATATATAGCACTTATGAATTTAATACAAAAATCAGTTGACTTTTGTGCTATTTGACCTTAACCAGTACTTTGTGTAGCTCTCAGGCAGAAATGTCTCCATTATTTTCTTATTATTTCAATGCTGTTTTTAAGGACAAGATGATGTGCTCAATTTTGAAGAAGTGCTAACAACATGATGATATACTTGCTGACTCTCATATCTTTTTATTTAATTATAATATGTGAGTGTTATTTTAAATAGTGATCCAGTTCTTGGAACACACTAATCTCTCAGATCACACTGTCTAACAATACTTAAACTATTTCAGTTTATATATAGGTATCTTCAAAGGAAAGAATAGGAGAACCAATAAGTGCCTTACCTTGATGTCTGTATCTAGGTATGAAATTGATGGTACATTTAACATAAATATGTACAGCTCTGGCCAAAAGTTCCTGAACAATTTGTGTAGGCAACCCGCAACCACCTATCTTTATGAGAAAACTCAGCGGCCGCCGCTGCCCCGTTCGTGAACTTTTGGTCAGAGCTGTACATGTAAGATGTGTAAAGGTTGATGGCTCTCTTTTTCAGTTCCTTAGAGTGTAATCATATTATACTCACCCTTATCCACATTGAAATATTTGTAATAACTGTGCCATCAAAATCTTCACCTAGCTATGGACTTATTGTGTTAAGGCTGTAGGTTTCCCTATCCAATATGCGTAAGCATCGATATGCAGGTATGGGGATGTCACTTCTCTGTTACAAGTTCTCTAGTTTACACTCCATAGGGTGACTATTCTTGTTACAGTGTGTGTTCTCAACCCTAGTTCACTATTTAAAATACCATTCTGTCTATAATATATATACTAGATGTCTATCATATTGCTCAAATTTCTGCCAATTTATTTTATATATTTAATTTTTCTAAAAGTATGTAAACTATAAAATAATTTAATTTCAAATTGTGAAAACTATAATACTACTAATTTTATTGTGTTTAGAATGTAAATATAATAGGGTGTGTACGTATGACATCATTCTGAGTGCTTTTCGATGCTCGTCTTGAGCAATGAATAACATTGCTCAGCATAGGACAAACATAGTTTTTGGCAATTTCCTTTGGGAAATTAGCGATTTTTTTGGTCATTATTATTTTTCTTGCATACTTGAGGTACTAATTCAACCTGTTAACAGCATCAATGCTCTCAAATAAATTGCAAAGTATTTTTAAACTGGCAAAATGTGCCATTTTCCTATACCGTCCAATGTTATTTAGTACTCACTTATGACGTCGACTTTAACATAATTGAAACCACCCTATAGAAAATATATCTATCAATACATAGATATGTATTAATAATAAAATTTATAAATAATTTTATCAAGTCATAATTTAATGTGATTACACAAAAATTTGTAACATTTTTTATTTAATTTTTAAATAGGTTTTTATACAATGAAGAAAAGTCTGCAACGACATAATTTTTATTTAGCATTTAATAATGTTGACTTTTTTATTGTTTTATTTAAAAATGTAGCATACAATAAGATTTTTATATATGTTTATTTCTGAGATTGTTTACTTTTATTGGTACTGCTAAATATGTTACAGTTAAAATATTAAAGCCCTTGTCAACCTACTTTTTTATGACTTAGAATACTAGATTGATAATTACCATACCTTAATATCCATGAATTAGACATCATCACGTTGATTTTGTATTTATTTTCGTTTATTTTCCTTTTTGCGGTTATATCACGTGTCTGACGTCACAATGTACCACTGCCAATCACAGTCACCGCTCTGGTCACGTGATAAATTTAAGCCCCTCCCTCAAGTTCTTTACCCCTATCACGGCTCCATCGGTACATTGTGACGTCAGATACGTGATATAACCGCAAAAAGAAAAATGAACGAAAATGAAAACAAAATCAACGTGTTAATGTCTAATTCATGGATAATACGGTATGGTAATTATCAATCTAGTATTCTAAATGACAAAAAAGTAAGTTGACAAGGGCTTTCATTGACATAAAAAAAAATCCATCAGCTATTACTAATTTTTATCACTGTTAATAATTTATATCTGTTATCAAATATGTTGATGTACTGTACACTCCCCCAGAATAAATCTGACCGGTTGCGTTAAAGTTTCCTCGTATATTTAACATTTGGAGACATGAACGCTGCGGTCAGATTTATTCGGGGGAAGTGTACATGTAAAATGCTCTTTTTTATACTCCTTTTGGTTGTTATTTTTATTGTAGTTTCATAATTTTTACTTATGCAACGAGAGTAAAAATATATTTGGGGTGCAGCTAAAATTTAGTATTATTATGTTTTGAAATCTGTCATATATTTAGTTTATTTACAAAACAAGTTAAAGTTCACTTGCTTATAAGGTTGATTTACATAATATTTTACTAAACTGATATGATAAACAATAATAATAATAATAATATAATAATAATAAATGGTTTTTATTAGAGGCCAAAAAAGGTACAACCCACTTACATGGTCCTCTGACTTTCTTTAAACAATATCACTGGTCAGAGTATTTCTTCATTATATTTAATATACATAATTGACAAAGATGTAGGAATGTGTTCTTTTAGCTCATTTAATTTTTTACGAAATGGAATCTTTGATATTAATGTTAATTTTCAACAGGACAGGAATGTAACTACATAAGATGGCTAAAAATTGTACAACATACTAATTAATATGACAAAAATAGGACAAATTTGACTTTGGGATGTTTCCAAGCATGCAATTTGTTTGCTTTTTTTTTTTTTTTTTTACTTTTTTTTTTTTATCTTTTTTAGAAGAAAAAGAAGAAGAAAAAAATAGGATAGAGGAAACCAGCAAGTGTCTTACCATAGTAAAGAGAGTCCCATAGTTTGATAAAAATCTTGCTAGCACATAGAAAAAAAAAAATACTATAAATCAGTTCTTCCGAATAGAAATGTCGTAGTAGAGTTTTTTTGCCATGCGACTATGAGCTCTATGAAAAGAACAGGTAAGATTCAAGGTCGCATCACAAAAAAACTCTACAACGACATTTCTATCCGGAAGACTTGAAATGATCATTCTTGGTTACCTCCAAGTCTGTAAGAACTTAAGAAGGCACACACACACACATTTATTTTGAAGTTTAGTGCCAAAAGCTGTTCAGTATTTTTGTTTGTTTTGTTTTTTCTGTGTTTGCAAGATTTTCATTCAAATATAGGACTCTCTTTACTATTGTAAGGTCTTTGCTGGTTTCCTCTATCCCATTCTTTTATATCATCAACATAACCGCGTGATGGTCAATTTTCCTTAAGTTTCCTAAATGGAATATAAAAAAATAATATACTGTTTGCATATGTCAATTTTTTAACACAGTGCTATAAAGAGATTTTATTTCAAATTACATAATGTCATTTTTGTAAGTCCTATCTCTTGATTTAGTAAATTAAAAATAAATGTTTGTAATTTTGTTTAAAAACTAAATATACATTTTATTATTGCACTAAAAATTCTTATGTTGTGAAATATTAAGTTAAGTTTGATTCATATTATTAGTGAAATCAGTTCATTTTTTTTTTTATATATATTTAAATAAACATTTTCTGGGACCTTTATAATTAAGTGTTATATTTTTATTGTTATAATTATAAAAATATGTAATTGTTCTGTAAATATTAAAAAAATTATTTACATAAAAAAATCAGTTAAATTTAAAATGTTATCAAAATGTATTAACGGTTAACCTCAGACATGCCGAACTTTTTTTTTTTTTTTTTTTTTTTTTACTTGATAGCATTTTTTTTTCAGCTCAAAGTTTGTATTGCCTTCAATAGCTTGTGTACCAAATTTCAAATTGATTTGTCCATCAGTTATCTAGGAAAATAATAATAGCATAGGCTAATAATAAAATAATAATATGGTGAGCATATGACATCCTATGTTTCCCATGTTATTTTTTCACACATAACCGATGGGCAAATTGATTTGAAATTTGGTCCTCATGCTATTGAAGGCAATACAAACTTATGCTGAAAACTTAAATAATAGTATAATACTAATAATAATAATAATAAATTGTGTCAAAAAAAGTTCTCCCACATCTGAGGTTATACTCCTTAAACGATATTTGTGTTCCTTCAAAAAAAGACAGCTATATTATACATTTTAATGTTTATGTAAATATGTATTTATTTTGCTCAAACTAATATAAATTATACTAACAAAAAAATGCACTGTAGTATAGTTTGTAAATGTGAAACACAAAAATACTGATAATGATGTTAATTATTTTCACTGCATTTGTCAAAGAAAAACGTTCTTATTCTTGTACAAATTTTACTTGACAACTTTTAAACAAAATTCTAAATTATACTTAGACTAATTTTTTGTAAATATTATTTTATATATATACAACAGCATTGGTTTCTCTATTCTTTCTATTGATAATATGTCCATATTGAAAAGGTTTTTAATGTCCTATAATTCAATTTACAAAAATCGAGTTGACTTTTTTTTTTGTCTATCTTTCTTTCTGAGTTTACAATCACAGCTATAGTATCACCAAATATAAAAATGTAAATAAAACAAACAAACAAACCATTTTTATCCAATAAAACACAAAACACTAATTCCTCCCTTTTTTATAGGATTACTTTTTTTTTCTTGGTAAATTTGAAAGAAGATAGGAGAAATCAGCAAAGGCCTTACCATAGTGAAAAGAGTCCCATAGTTCATTGAAAATCTTGCTAGCACTACTTGCTGCTACTATTTAAAACCATAGTATAATTTATACTATGTTAAAAACTAATACATTGGGGGGGAAAAAACTCCAGGAGAGATGATGTGCTATAGCAAGATTTTCACGGAACTATGGGACTCTCTTCACTATGGTAAGGCCCTTGATGGTTTCTCTTACCCTTTTCTTTCAAATTTATCAAATCCTTTTATTTATTATTTTTTTCTTCTCCAAGTTAAAATCTAGTATTTTAATTTTCACTTATATATTGCTGTATCATAAATCATAATATAAATGCTTTAGGTATATATAGAAAAATGTGCACTGCTCATTATTCACAATGTAAATTATCACCAATTTTTGTCCATGTAAATACTTTGTAAGCTAAAATTAAAAGTACAACTATTTCTGTATAATTTACATAAAAAAAAATGGAAAAAGATAGGGGAAAAAAAAAAAAAAAAAAAAAAAAAAAGGTTCAGTAAATTATTGATTTGAAATAAACGTAGCATTATTTTTATCAAAGATAAACATTTTACTGCTCATTTATTTCAAATAATAGTAATAAAAAGTTAGCAAATTTTCCATAAAATAAATTGCAAGATGAATCATATAGATCACTCAAATTAACCACCTTATTCTATTTTTTACAAAACACTGATGTTTAATTGAAACCTTAATTTACATAATTTTAAAAAGCTTTTGTGTATACATAAATAAATGTCTATATAATGCACAAATAGAGATAGAAAAATATCTTACAATGAAATTAAAGGGAAAAAAAACTCATCTGTATATAATTATACGTATATATTTGTCTATGTATAATATAATGTGATATTATTATGTACTTTTTAAAAAAAAATGTACTGTAATATTGTATAAAATAACATGATGTTCAATGTGTCATAATGAAATAAAATATACTAGTCATCAAATGATTAGATAAATATGTAATAGATTTTATTTTATTGGGTGTTAAAAATGATATCCTTAACACAGGTTATCAGTTATCAGTTAAAAAAAAATATATATATATATTATGGCTTAAAACCTGTAAAAGTATGTTTAATATTTCTCATTTAAATTTCTCTGGAAGCAGTGGAGTAGTTTTCTCAAAAATCGTCAAAAAAACGTGTTTTTCCCCATAAGCGTAATGTTAAAGTAGTGTATTCTTAGCTTTTCCCGCGTTTCCCCGCACGCTAAACCAATAACCTCCATTTATAAATTAATTATCAAAGCAATAGGGTCTTATCATGATGAAATAAATGAAGTCTGTACACCATATACTGTTTATAGTATGTAGGTGGAGATCCTGCCTGAACATTGATTTAAGGCGTAGAACACGCCTTGAACAAAATATAGCTTGTCTACAATATTCTAACATAACTAAATATCAATGTTGATTTGACCGGAGTTATTGATTTCTAATTTATTTTCCATTCAATTGTAATGTAAATTCTGTGTCTGTCGGGACCAAAAGGCAAAAAGGATTTAATATATCACTTTTCATTTTTCAATATTAAAAGCCTTACAATTTTGTGAATTGACCATTTCCTGGATCCCTTGGAATTTCAAAAAATTGAGAGTTAAATGTATTATTATTTTTAGAAAACTTCTGCACTATGATACTATCTCTGCACCAAATATATATATTTTTTTCAAATAAAAGAGATATACATACTATGTACATATACACTAATACTTAAACATTTATGTATTTTAATAATGCAAATAATATTTTTGTTGTTGTTGTTATTAATATAATAGCTATTGATAATGATAAATAATACACAATATATAATAGACATAATATTATATTGATATACTATTTATAATATAAATAGTTTATATATTAAAATAATAACTGATTAAATATTAGGTAAAAATTAAAAATATTAAAGTTAAAACAATTATTTAAATTTTCAATAATTTCGTGCCTCTTTTAAATGCATTGTTTTAGTTAATTTATTTACCAATAGATGTCTAAAGTTGCTAAAAATTTTCCGAGATGCAAGATCTTTCAGGATTTTTCGAGTAGTAAAAAATAATCAAAAATTGCGGAAAGGCAGTATAACGATAGGAATTTAATAAACATCGGTGCTTTAAAGATATTTTGAAATAAAAAACATTTAATAAAAATAAACGTATGGGGTAAAAAAAAAAAAAAAAAAAAAAAAAAAGGAAAAAAAGAAAGGTAATAATAAAAAATAAAAATAATAACATTTTCATTTTTTAATAATATTTTTGAATTTTGCTGATTATAATATGCAACGTATCCTAACCATGATAGTTGCCGAGTCCTATAAAACTTTTTTTTTTTTTTTTTTTTAATTTTGCATTTTTAAAAATCCACCGAAAAAATTCTAAAATATAATTGAAATTTATTTCTATTTTTATCAGATTTTTTTAAAATTACTATTATCATCAATAAATTTATATCCATTAAAGCAGTTATCAAAATCAATAAAACTATGAAAATTATATTTAGAAATGCAAAATATTGACAATTTTATAATTTAGCCCCTGTAAAGTATGCAACTTGTTTAGCTTGGAAGCTAAAACAGTTGCATGTGCAGTCAGGGGCACTAAAAATAAAATGCAATTTTAATGTATAATTAAATAAAAGTTATGGTAAAAATTAGGTAGCAAACGTGTTTTTCACGTGGCTTCCAAGATAATGTTTTGATTCGCGCTATAAAACTCCTCCTTTAGCCAATTTTTAAAGCTTTTGATCGAGTATATTTTTTTTGTGTTATTTTTTTATAATATAAAAATGCCGCTACATGAGACGCCAGAATTGAGTTTTTGTTTCATAATTTTTTTAAAAAAAATGTGAAAAAATGAAATTATGAATAGAAAAGCAGTTAAAAATAATTTTGATTAATAATAATTAGCATGATGCTTATTTAAATTTAATAAAAAATATAAAAAAGAAAATTTATTGAAGCTGATTATCAAAAATAGGCGTGGTTTTAAGAATTCGAAAGATGGCCGAATGGAAGGGGGAAGTAACAGGAAAGAAGGAAATGAGGGGAAATTTTAAGGACGCCATGATTTTGACAGCTGATTTTAGATTGTGTGTTTTAAAAATGTTGTGTTTTTAGGTTATAAAAAAACATTTATTTATACCCTCATATCTAATGTATACTAACAAGTGTTCTTATAATTATAGTTAATAATATATTATAAATAAAAATCAAAGTGTATACTATAAAAATAACTTTATATAATATCGTTTTTAGAAGCCGGAGACGAAGAGTGAAGGTGAACTATTTTTTTTAATGTTTGACGTAAAAAAATTGTACTTTACATTTTCTAAGTAAACTTTTGTTTAAACTTTGAAGAATATTTTTAATGTGAAAATCAAAAGAATTGTTTTATTTTTTTTTATATAAAAATTAATATAATTTTTCCCTCCCTTATTTCCCCTATAATTTTACCCCCACTTAAAAATATTCCCCCACTACTGCGTATACAATATATTATTCTTTTTTTTTTTTTTTCACAAAACGTTTCAAAGCGTGATATTTTACGACGAGTTATACGAACTTGAAAATAGTATACAAAAGTACTTTATGAAAGTATAAAGTGTGTTCACTTATACAATAAGTTAGAATTTAAAAAATATATATTTTATTACTAACAAAAAAAAAATAATATTTTTATTTATTTTTTTTTTAAGTTGAATAATAATTAAAAAAAAAAATTGGTAATAATTAAAAATACGTGAAAAAAAAGTTTTTTTTTTAATCGTTGTGAACGAATGCTATGGACGATTCTAATTCTAGTTCTCATATGATGCATCCTGTTACTTCACAAGTCGGTATGATTCCTCAAGCTTATGGAATGCAATCTGTAGATCCAAATCAGGGACCTAATACCCCTGAACAAGATGTGGCTGCAAGAAAACAAGATATTGGTGAAATATTACAACAAATTATGAATATAACTGATCAATCTCTTGATGAGGCGCAAGCAAGGTAAATATGTAAACATGATCAATGCCTTTTTTTTTTTTTATTATTCTTAAAATTCTCAAAAAAGTCGTATAAAAAACTGGTTTAAATCTTGGACGAAAGTCTGAAAATATATACCGTACAAATTTTTCTTGAATTTATTTGTAAAAGTAACATATGTCCGATAATTACGACCCTAGTTTACCTGTTGGTAAAAAAATTAAAAGTACCGTTTTGGTCGAATAAAGGCTATAAAACAATAATAATAAAATTTTAAAAAAAAGTCTGTAATTTTAATTTTTTATTCTTCTATTTTTATTTATTTTAAAAATAAATAAATCTGTATAATAAAATGATTAACAAATATGGAAAATAACAAAAATTAGCAGCATGTAATATTATTATAATGTTCAAGAAATTAAGTAGAAATGCATAAATGAGTAATCAATTAATTGAAATAATATTCATAGTAAATTAAATTTAACCCAAAGGAATTAAAAAAAAATATATATATATATTATATTAATTTTTACTAAATTTTTTGATTTAAATATTTATGTTTTATTTATTAACTTATGATCATTCCATTTTACATTAAAAAAATATTTGTAGGAATCCTTAGAAAATCGAACACTTGCAATGATTGAACTATATTTAAAAATAAATTTGAGTGCTCTTCATGCATTTCTAATGGAAAAATCATTTTAACTTACACGTTGCATCGATTAAAAACATTTCATTGCAAGTGTTCCATTAAATTATTTTTTAATGTGCAATAAGCAAATTAAATAAACAATTAAAATTCATTAAATAAACAATTAAAATTCATACAGTCGTAAAATGTCTTGCGTGGTTGACAAAAATCAGGAAATTCAATAAATAAAATAGAAATGATCTTTTAATTTGAAAACCAAAAATGATCATTAAAGGCGTAGAACACCTTGAACAAAAAACTTGCCTAATATCCTAACATACCCAAATATCAACATTATTTTGGCCGGAGTCATTGATTTCTAATTTATTTTCCATTTACAAAATGTCAGTTGCGGGTTTACTACGTCACAGCTCGCCTGGTCCACGCGCGCAGAAACAGGCGAGCTGTGACGTAGTAAACCCGCAACTGACATTTTGTAAATGGAAAATAAATTAGAAATCAATGACTCCGGCCAAAATAATGTTGATATTTGGGTAGTTTAGGATATTAGGCAAGTTTTTTGTTCAAGGTGTTCTACGTCTTTAAGGTTTCTCCAAAAATATTATGTTTATCGTTTTATAGAAGGTATAGAAATAAAATTTTGATATGCTTGTGAAATGAGGTATTTTTGAATATTATTTTGATATAAATTGGGTAGTAAAATAGTTACGTATTTTTTAGGGTCGTAAAATCACCTGTTTGGTGGTTATATTATACCCTCTTCGTCGATGATATATAAAATATGTTATATTGTTATGTATTATTTTTCAATATAATGTATTTATTTCTATATCATAGCGTTTTATGTTAAATTTTATATTTTAGAATACTGTATTCACAAAATTTAATTTTTTATTCTAAAATTTTCAATAAAATAAATAATGAGTAACACTGTAATAATAATTATATGGTCTCTTAAAAATATGATTTTTATTGTTTTTTCATTCACTTTAGTGGTACAAAATGGTAAAATTAATTTGGTTCATTGATAAAATAAAGTAAATTTTATCAGATAGGGATTTGAATATCGTAGGACCTTAATCAATGAAAAAAATCATAGCAAAACTACGGTGAATTTACAAGAAAACATATTTATTGAAGGATATTAAATAATAAGAATTAAAAGGGCGAGATTCATAAGCCTGACAAATTTTAAGTAAGACAATTCTTTGTTAATTTATTTTTAAAAATATTTGAATTTATTGTTCCAGAAAACATACCTTGAACTGTCATCGGATGAAACCTGCACTTTTCAGCGTGCTTTGTGAGATCAAGGAAAAGACAGGTAAGAATTATAAACTTTAAACTTTTATTGGTTTATTTTTGTTATCAATATAGGTATTATGGGCAAAATAAAATACTATTATTATGGTCTTCGTTAAAGTAGGGGCCTCATTAAACCACATAAAAAAACAAATGATTTTTAAAGATAACAACAAAAAAAAAAAAAAAAAAAAAAAAAAGATCTCTAAAAAACTAATGAACTTTTTTTATCAGAATGTAAATATGGCCCCACAAGAGAGCGTGAAAATTCTTTTTGCGTAATAACTCTTGTTTCTGACGTCAGAAAATGTCAAAAATTAGTATGAAATTGTTGTGCATTACATAAATTAAAATTTCTGATCACTAGTGCTGGTGCTAGGTTTTGAAATAAACTATATTGTTATTTATGTAAGTCCCAACAAATATTTTGTTATTACGAATGCTTATGTTTTCTTCTAGTATAATATACAGTACTGTATACTTCTCAAACGTTCACTTTCGATATTTTATAATTTTTTTATTTAGAAATTTCGTCAATGTTTTACGAATTTCAGAAATTAATGGTTTTCATATTCAGTCATAATCATAATACGAGATTACCATGAAAGGAAAGCCCCATTTAATAGGATTATAAAAGCTTTACCATACCATACCAACTACAGAAGAAAAAAATTAGTCCACTTGAATTCATTCCTCGTCAACAGAGCACTTATAATTAAATTATTCATTTTCATAATTCTATAATTAGAGATAAAAATTTACGAATGTGATTTGAGACCTTTTTTTTTTTTTTTAATATATTTTATGATCATACTTTAAAAGACCTCAGACATATGGTTATAATTTGGTTATATAAATTTACTGTAAAGACTGAACGATTCTATTCGGGATGTTTGTAAGATTTAAAACTAAAATAGAATACCCTCCCTACACCACGTTTTTAATAAAACATAGAACTTTTTACCTATTTTTAGAACACTAGGCGTGAAAAATTCTCTACGGTTTGCTAACGTTATTCTATTTTAAATACTTCATTAGAAATTATACAAAAAAAAAAAAAAAAAAAAAAAAAAAAAAAAAAAAAACTAAAAATTTGGGGGATTTTAAAAACCCCATTTAAATTAATTGATTGAATTTGCGTTAAAAATGATTAAATAAATTGAAAGTGTTAATTATTTAATTGACGTGATATAATAATATGTTAATAAAATTGTGATTTTGGTTGAATATTTATATATAGATAAAAATCGGTATATTAAAATTCAATTTATATTATATTGTTTTTTAAAATGTTATTTTTAAAATTACATTTAAAATTGTTATCATTAAAATTAAATCAATGAATAATACATCAATTTTTTTGAGCTATATAACTCATTTCCTGTTACATCAAGCTAAGGATAAAAAAATTATAAAATAAATAAAAAGGAATTGAAAATATAAAATTAAAAAAAATGTTTTAATCTCTTCATTTTTGAAGGAAAAAAAATTAATAGAGCAATTTTCCTATTTTTTAATGTACATTTTTGAATCCTTTTTTGTGTGTAATATAAAATAAAAGAACTTTTAGAATGTTTTGTACTTTATTTTCATAGTTTACGAAATTATATAAAAAGAAAAGTTTATTTATATTTTTATTATATTAATAATGGAAATAGCGTTTATTTAATTTAGAATAATCGTATAATAGAATTATTTATTTTTAAGAAATCTTGTTTAATTTTTAAGAAAATAATTATTTACAACAAAACTATTATTTTTTTCTTAATTGATATAAAAACAGGTCATAAAAAAAGTCAACACACATTTTTACAAATACAAGTATTAAATTTTAATGATGCAAGTTGCAAGTTGTATGTGTATAAGTGTTGAGTTTTATATTTTATATAAAAACGAAGTCAAACATTTGGTCAAATGAACAATCAACCTCCTCCCCTCTCCTCTCATGATCTCTCTCAGCCTCGCTCTCTGCCTTTCACACTCCATAGCAGATTTGCATTGATGACCGGTTTTATATAAGTCAACTGATTACACTTTATATTTACGTAATTTTTATTTCAATATTTTAATAATTTAAATCCCTTGTCAACTTACTTTTTTATCATTTATATTACTAAATTAATAATTACTATACCTTATTATCCATGAATTAGACACCACCACGTTGATTTTGTATTTATTTTCATTTATTTCCTTTTTGATGGTTATTTCACATATCTGACGTCACAATGTCACAATGCACTGAATTATATAAATACGCTTTATTTTTGAAATTTGCCTAAAATGATCCAAATTAAGCAAAATAATTTAGTATAAAAAAAAAAATAATAATAATATACTTATTATTAATATTAAATACCATAGTGAACCAGTAATACAATTATATTTTTTTACCTGTTTAAAAGAAGTTACAAAATGAATTTCTATTTCTACAGAACGTTTTTTTACAATTTAAATTGAAAATTCTAAAACTTGTGTATAAAATATATTGAAAACAAGTTACTAATGCGGATAGAAAAATTACACGTTTTATACTAAATAAATAATACTGTACTTAAAATCACAGTCTTTTCAATCTAATAATATCTAATTATTACAAACAAGTTAAGTAATAACGTTAAATAAAATATAAAGCTTTTTTGCTTTAAATTTCACCTGTGTTTTTAAAATTTTACTGTCGAAAAAAAAAAAGACATAAAAATTGAGTTTATGATAATAAAAATAAAAACAGTACAATAATACAGAGGATAAAAGATCATAAAAATGCATTAAAATATAAACAAACAATTATGTCAATAAAACGCACTATTTTAAAATATTTAAACCCACCTCTCTAATAACTAAATGTATCATCATAAAAAAAAAAATGTATGAGTAATAATAATAATAAAGCAAAAAAAAAATTATAATCTTGAATATAAAATTATTATAATTAAATTTTTATTATGATAATAAAAAAAAATGTTTATAAAGTTATTAAAAAATATTATGTAGTTAAAATATTTTTAATTAATTATTTTTAATAACTTATTTTATTATTTATTTTTATAAATATTAAATTTTATATAATATTATGCTTTATTTCGATACATTCGTAGCTTAAATGAAAGCTATGCATTTATGACACAGAACAGTCCTAAAACGAGTTCATTGTTTAGTGAATGGTCATCAAGCTCATATGTACCATTGCTATTTTAAATTTTTTGAGATATTAATAATTATGTCTCTCTTTCGTAATTAAAACCAAATCGGATGTATTGATAATCCAAACTATTAAAATTGTAAGGAGAGTGGAATTAAAGAAATTTTGAAATACTATTAAATTGACTTGTCTTTAAAACTGCAATTTTTTTTTTATAACTTCGTTTTAAAAGGCTCGATTTTTATTAAATGTTGCGATTTTTCCTTTAGATTTTTAGATGTATGGTAGTTTTATATATATTTTTTATTATTATGATTTTTTTATTTTGACCAAAAACAATAAATATCACCTGCCAATACTCAAAACATTGATAGCTTACTTAAAAGTTGATATAGGATATGAAGAATTTGCTTTTCCAAGTCTCATTTTAAACTTAATAAAAATTGTTTTTAAAATTCTAAAGGGATATAAAAAAAAAAAAAAAAAAAAAAATCAAAATTGCACTTTTTAAACAAGCTTTGCAGATATTATACTTATAGCGTACTTTTTTGTAATATTTAAATACATACACTATTCAGAAGTTCATGAGAAAATATAAGATTGCGCTGAATGTTTTTTAATTATAAGTTATTGCACGTCTTTTTCTGATACTTTTGACAGAATAAATAGTCTATATTATTTCATGATTATATGTTATTATATTATATAATATATATTTTTGAAAAGAACTCTACAATTTTCTTTCTTATGCTTGTCAAATATTAAATGAAGTTTATTATTATTATTTTTCTTCACGTTTATAGAAAGAGGGAGAAGGAAAGAATTTTTTTTAAGAGTGACAGAATTTAAACTTCTTTTTACATACTGTAACCTTTTTCACCTTTCCAGGTAGTTTTTCTTGCCTTCTGAAAGCAAGATATTTTTTTAAAGAAGTTTTATTCTGCATAAAAAGTTTAAAGAATTTATTTTCTCAGTGTGATTTGTATTTTATAAGAGAGGCAGTTTTTAGCATACATAACAATATATTTTTTTAGCAATTTTTGTTATGCATCTTTTAGTGTTTGGCTAATTGTTAGTAGAAATATAACCACATTCAATATTTTGAAATAAAATAAAACTTTAATAAACGGATAAATAAAATAATAACAACAAAAATAATAAATTCTAATAGACGCAGATAGGATTAGAATTCAACGCATTCTGAGTGTAACTACTAAATTTTAATTAATTAATAATTATATTTGTAAACCCTGTTCCCTTGCTCCACGAAATGCGTAATTCCAATTAGGTGATCGTATTTTTTTTTTTTTAGCCCAAAAAACGGTTTGAGAATATCATTATTGCTATATGATTTTGGAAAATTTTGTAAATATGATACTGCTCCACTCCCTCAAAATTTTCTCTTTATTCTCCTACGCGGTCAAAATTAAAAACGTAATAATTATGCTAGCTCAATGCAGCAAAAATTATGCACAACATCATGCATAATGCAATATTTTATAGCGATTATACTACATAGCATAATAATTAAGATATTCAGCATAAACTTATCAAAAAGTAGCAACATTAGTGATCTACGATATAGGAATTATTAAATACAGCATAAATTACGTAATTTATTTTTTCGGTACCTTTTTTTATTTTTATTATTATTTTTTTTTTATAATCTAAGAATCGCAAACACCGGATAATACTTAAAAATAAGATAAGTAGTTTTGCGTTCGTTAATTTTTCAAGCATTATAATAAACTTTTATATTATATATAAAAGTAATACTGTAAAGTTTAAAATTTATGTTAGTTACAAACAATGACACTGCTCATTGTTATGATTATATTCACGTCTTCCGGTAGTTAAAACATTAGGTAATTTATCATTTTGTCATTTTATAAAAAGTAGAAAATTATTTAATTAAAGTCATGGAGCGTAAAAAAAATTTATATGATACAAGTACTTTTCATTAAGTATACTTTATATATACTTTATATATACTAGTATATCTTTATAAAGATACGTATTTAATTTTTGTTCTTTATCCATATACGTATAAGGTGCTTGCATTCATAATACAAGTTGACGCCATATGTCAGCTCTACATAAAATGGGCCGTAATAGGAAAATGACTTTTATTTCTTTGCCAGTTAAAGCAATGACGCTATTGTATAGGTTGAATTAAAATTTCAAGTATGCGAGAAAAACAATATAATAAATAATACAAAAGTTAACCGATTTCCCAAAGAAAAGAAAAAAAAAAAAAAAAAAAAAAAAAAAAAGGCCAACAACGACGTTAAGTTTAACGAGAGTGTATGTGAATTTGCTCTTTTGCTGAGTAAGGAATTAATTTGAATTTGAGTTTCTCCTAGTCTGAGAAATTTTATTCATTGCTCCAGAAAGGTTTCGAAGCGCATTCAGTATGACGTCATGTGTATACTCCCTATACTAAATAATATTGCATATAATTTTGACCATTTTTTTCGCCAATCTTTATAATATTTTCCTATGGAGCATCAGTATCACACGTTTTACTATATAATTTTCAAAATATTATTTTCATATATTTTCAGAATTTTCAAATAATGAGGCTAGCATATTTATATTTTCTTTTTGTTACATATTCTGAGTTAGCTTAATTTGTTCATTAATTTATTTATGATTTTATCAGGGTTTTTTTCTATGGAAAACTGACAGAGTATATTTATATTACTATTTTAAATAAAACCGATTGATAATAAATATATAACAATTTTTTATAAAAGAGCATAGTTTTATTTTCAGTCACTGTCGAGCCTCTGAAATTTCTATAATTAATTGTATTTGAAAATAATATATTATTATGCCATTACAATATAAAATCAGAAAAAAAAATGAAACACCTAGAAAAAAGATTCTGTACAAAATATTGTCAGAAATTAACATAATTAATTTTTATCTTTTTTAATTATACAAATATTTTCAGAAACCTCAATGATTTGCATTTTTGTATATTATTTTGTTGTTGGTTTAATATTTGCTATGAAATCAAATATAAGATAAGAGATTACACTTTTCTGTTATCTTATTTTTCTAACACAAAGAATATTTTCTAAAAATAAAAATAAAAAAGTTTTGCAGTCATTCCTTCTTCGTTTCCTTAACAGAGAACGAAAGAAAAGTAAAAAGTGATAACGGCAAAGTAACAAATGTGTCTATTTTTCTGTCTTGTGTTCATTCCTACACTTTTTCGTATATATTTTCAAGCAGTAGAGGTAAAATATATACCATGTTATAAAAATATCACACATTTTTTTTTAACAAAAACCTATGAAAATATATAGAAAAATAAACCTTACCAAAGAAAATTCTAACATTACTTCAATTTCTAAAAGTAAATATATTGTGTGCAATGAAAGAATTACAGTTTATAAAGCTAAATTTTATATTAGATTATATATAATTTTGAACCTTATATAAATAGTTAAATATTACATTATATAGTTATACATTGAACGAGCTATATAGCTGAATAGGGTCTATTTTTTTTCGTTGTACATTTTCGCTTTCCGAGTGTTTTATCGTGAAAATTCTCAAGGGGGGGTTCCCCTCTTTTATCATTTTGTTGTACACATGAAAAATATAAAGTATAATTCACATGAAAATGTTATTTGCTCATTACAAAGTTAGTTGAAAATGTACTTTAATAATATGCAATAATTGTGTATATTATGATGGCCTAATTAACGCTAAAACAAATACACAAAAACATTGTTATCAGATAAGACGAAAATTACTTTGCAAACCTTGATAAAAGTTTTGGTTTTATTTAAAATTGAATAAGAAATTATTTTGTATTTCATTAAATATTTATATTCAAACAGAAAAAAAGGTATTGGAAATTTTTGTTTTTGTTAATTTTATATTTTATTTAATATTATATTTTTATATGGAATTATGTTAGCTCAATACAAAGCATTTTTTTTTCTTCTAACCAAGAAATATGCAGAACACTACATTACTATAGTTTAAATATGAATTTAGCCGTTTTTTTAAATTTAAAATGTGTAAAATGTGCTTCAAATGAACACTATACAGTATAATAAAAAATATGATCCATATTTTCATTAATATAAAAAAAAAATGAAATTCAGATATTTAGACAAAATTAACTATCGTCCAAAAAATTACAAACTTTTTATTTTTTATTTTTTTGACGAAGCAACATACTTTTTTTTTCTATTGCAAATATGCATTTTGTGGCACTCGTAAATGCATAAATTTTATCACAATTTCATGCAGTTTTAAATGTAATTCCTTTACAATTTAAACATTTATTTTATTTCAACTCTTCAAAAAATCTTGAATGATAACAAAAAATATTGATATGCATAGCAGTTTATTTAGGAATATTAAAAAATGAGTTTTCTTTTTCTTTTCAAGTAATCACAGATTTGCAATGAAAATAATAAAATAATGAAAAGTTTTTTTTAAAAAAAGTGTATGTATATTTTATAATGAACCCCCTCTCTGTTAAAACGTTTTATACGTATGTAATGTGTATACATACATACATAAAGAACAAACAGATCGTAAAAATAAGAGATTTATGGTCCATATAGCATCTCATATAAGAGCAGTGTAAAATGTTACAGTCTTTGTTTTTATGATCTTAAACCATATTATAGTCTTGTATAATCGACGTAATAAACCTAACTAAAGTTACCTTTTTTTTTATTAATATATAAATGTATTAATATTATCAAAATTTATAATAATAACATTTAATATTTTAATCTTAGAATTGTTATTGTTATTTTTATAATTCAACTACTGATTTTTTTTTTTTTTTATAAATTTCATTTTTAGTATTTTGAAAATTAGTGCAATTATATATTTCTATTGTTTATATTTTATAGACTTTCATTAAATTGTAGGCCATTTAAAACCTTTATTAGTATAATATTAGTTTTTGGCAAATGTGAAAAATGTACTAAAAAAGTCTAAGTTTTTGGGGAAATAAATATTTGTATGATACCATTTCTCATAATTTTTAAAATTCCTCTTCTTTTGCATTATAGCAAAGCTATTATTTGCCATCAAAGCATTCAGCGCGTGTTTTTGAATGGTTAAAAATATATTAATACAACCTGTACAACAGAATTTGTGAAATTTCTGATTACCCATATTCTCCATAAAAGATATATACAACAAAAGATATTAAATATCAATGAATAAAATATAGTATAAAGTATATTATCTCTTTTAGAGAAATGTTGGCAGGGGATATATAAATTTATAATATTATATAAACTGTAAACTAAAAATTATCTTATGAATTATTTGAATAATATTCTCTGTGTTCACCAACCATACTACATTATTTACAGATCATGTACGTCCAAACAAAACAACTATTATATTTACATATTCTATGTTCACTCACTATACTCATCAACACTAAATTACATTTTGAATAATTAATTTCCATCAAAAATAATGGCTATCTATAAATTTTCTATATTATCTAATAATTTTATATTTATGAATTAAAAATCGTACAACTTTGAACTATGTGACTAAAATATTAAATAATCGACTCATGGTTATAATTAAGGAGGGAGATGTTAGCTATATAGTAATATATCTCACATAGTGAATGCTTTTATGAAATATGAAATTAATTGGAAGTATATATAAAGATGAAATGTATTTTATTATGACATGAGTTTGACAAATACATGCATCGACCATTAAAATATTTTTCCATCTACATATTCAAACTTTATATATTTGCGTCTAGCTATTTGCATAGTCAAAATAATTTCTATCAAAAAAAAAAAAAAAAAAAAAAAAGTAATAATAATAAAAATAAAAAAAAAATTAAAAAAATAAAAAATAAACCAATTAATAATATCTTTGTAACTTATAAATATTGGATAATTAGACGATTTTATCATTTTTTTTTTCTTAAATATAAACTCGATCTTTTTATTTGCTGGATGTAAATTAATGGACGATTTACAATGAACAAACTTTTTAAAATAATGCATTTCTAAAAGAAAAACTCGTACATGTTGTAACAATAATTAAAAAACATTTCATTGCAAGTGGTTCATTTGTTGAAAATAAGAAAAGTCAAAAAAGTTGTCGAAACCTTTTTTTACTTTACTACATTCATTTCTATGCTATTTATATATTATGTAATTCGAAACGGTACCATCATTCATCCTTTTTAATTTTTGAAAATAAATAAAAAATATACTTTCCATAATAAATAGAACCATTGCATAAGATCATAATACCAGACTTACAATTTTGTGTATATAGTACTACCCCATTGAAGGTTCCTTTGTTTGCTATATGAATTACTCATTTTTTAAAAATAATAACGCAAAAATTACAACAATAGTTATTTATTACATAAAGTATTTTTTTCACTCATCATACATTAATATCAAATATAGATTTTAAATAAAACTGTTAATTTTATAGTAATAGCTCATTTATTTTTATTTTTTTCATTTATAAATAATATAGTGAAATACTCGATATAAAAATAGAATATAATATAAAAATCATTTTGTAATAATACACATAATAAAAATAATAATACCTATAATAACATCATCAATATTAAATAATATAAAAAAAGAAATCTTTATTTTTATAGATTTTGAAATTGAATATTATATTATAGACAAGATAGAATAAAAAGGGGGAGAAGAAAACATGAAAATAGCCAAGTTTTTACGACTTTTTTAGCTTGATTGCAGATTTACAGTGTAGTAAAAACGCGGTTTATTTTTCAGTCTTCTTTTTCGTCGTTGTTGGACTAAAATAATAATAATAATAATATTCCCTACCATAAAAGTAGAGGGTAATATACTCCACAGTTACATAAAGATCAGTATTATAAAAATACTTCTCTGTGTATAGTACTTTTTTTTTCTTTGGTCATATTCTTATATTTGACACTTTTTTTCTATGTATACTATACACTTCAACTTTTTTTTTTATTATAGTTTTTTTACAGCAGTAAAAAAGAAATAAAATAAGTGCAACAGGTTTTGTTGCCTTTTTTTTCTGATTTTATTTTTCTAGAATTAAATCATTTTTACTGCATGTCTTTTAATTTTTATTTAATTTCTATATATTCATTTATTATTTATAGGATGGTTGTATTTATATATAAGTTGACGCCATGTGTGAGCACTAAATAACATGATTTGGTATGGGAAAATGACATATTTTGTCAGTTTAAATATTTTTGTGAGCATAGGTTGAATTAGGTTTTCGAGTATGTGAGAAAAAAAAATTCAAAAAAATTAATTAGTTTTCCATAGAAAATGGCCAAAAATGAGGTATGTCCTTTGCTGAGCAATGCTATTTATTGCTCCAGTATGGCGTCGAAGCGTATTCAGTATGACGTCATGCGCATACATCCTATAATGTTTTTACACAGTACCTTCCAGGTGCCTGTATTTAGGTGAAATATTATTTTCAATAACTGATTTTTTTAAAGAATAATGAATCATATTTTTTAGAGCAAATACTAAAGTTTTGCTGTAATAAATGGACTTAGATCTTGCAAGATTATGGAAGAAATAATAAAATAGAAAGCAAGAAAAGATACATTTTCACATATATTTTTTATGATCACTTGTTTGTGGGTAAATAATTACACTTTTTAAAACCCAATTGTGCAATTTGACATATATGTTTGCAATTTTATTGTCTATACTCAATAATTATTTTTGCAATTGATAAAACGAAAAAAAAAAAAAAAAAAAAAAATAGAACGAAATATAACATTTCTATAAATTTTTATTTTTTAAATAATTAATAAAATGCATAAAAACACACACACAAATTTTTCCTCTATGTTCAACTGTCAATAATAAATCAAAATCCTTATTGAAGAGATCATATATTTTTATACCCTTCAATTATTATATTAGAAGTGATAAGTTATACGTAATAAAATACAATAATTTTTGTGATAGCGTATATACAAAAGTGTATAATCATGGTAATCATGTTAAAAAAAAAAATAATAAAATAGAACCTGGAGGGCCTGGGTTACAAATCAATGTCAGAATATTTTTTTCCTCCTCTTCACCTTCTTCTTTATAAATTAGATTTTGTATTTGTATATAAAGGTGTTATTTATATTAGATATTATACTCAAAACATCCATATTGCTAGTTTTTTTGATGTGAATTTTTTTTTTGTATGGTCACGAATATCTATCTTGACTCGTTGTATATTTATTTTTTGTTAAAAATTTATAGTGTTGGTTAAGTTTGAAAATATGATTTTGTTCATAAAATGCAGTTAAAATACTATTCATAGGTAAAAATATTCAGTAAAAATATGCCAAAAAAATAATTATTCTAATGTATCATATATTGATTATTCATTATTCGAAGGAAGGAAACAAAAACGTTTAGATTATAACCTTATTTAAGGCTAATAGAACAGCACACGTACATCTTGCAAGCCTTGAAATTAAATTAAATTTATTTAATACAGTCTGTTTTCACTACTTTATTCAATTCGTCAAGTAATCTATATAATATGCAAAATGAAAATGTTTTTCTTCTTCTTCTTTTAGATGCTAATAGAGGTTTTCTGTTAACGCTCATAGAGATGGTCACTCAATTTCCTATCCTTGTAATATACTGGGACTTTTTTTTTATTTTTTTGAGAAAAATACTGTACTGAGGCTTAAAATAAGGGGTACTATAGACATACTTGTAGGTGTTTCATATAGCAAAATTTTAACAATTTTCCTTCACCGATAGAGGTTACAATAATTTATTTCACTAAAACTAGTAAATAGCAGTGATTATTCAAATCCTTATTAAACAAATATCATAGTTATGTTTGTTAATATATTTATATATCTCAAACGTTTCTTATTATGGAGCATGGTGGTATAAGAAAACATCTTTTTTCTCATATTCCTCCTTTGCTATACGTCTGTCTGTATTTTTTCAAATGTTAGTGGGATGGGAAGTTTAGACCTTGGGATGTTCAATTTACAAGAAGTTTAGATAATACAGGTGATATAAATGAATAATTAAAGTTTAAAATATTATTAGTGTTTTCTATTTTTTAAGACTAAAACGAAAAAAAAAAAAAAAAAAAAAAAAAAATTGCAGTATTTATTATTATTATTTAACTGTCGCCTTTTTGTGACAATGAGTGAAATTATTTCTAAATTGTAAAATAATAATAATTACAGTAAAATGTTACAAATTGCAACATGTTATGGGATTTTATTACAAAAAAAAAATAATAATAATAAATAAATAAAATAAATAAATAAACAATTCTTCTTTCAATGTATTTTTATTATAAAAAACTATAATTTAGCTCATTGTTTAATAATATAGAAAATAATACCCAGCATTGATATCACGCTAAATAAAAAACAGTACTTAAAATTATTCTCCAATAGTCAATAATTACATTAATTTCTTTAATTATTCAATTAAATGATTAACTCAACACAGATTTGAACATATTGTTACAATAAAAAAAAAGTAATATTATTTTATTTAAATCCAAAAATAAGAGTTAATATTTGATAAAAGGGGAAAGATATAAATAAATTTTAATAATATAAATTTTGACATAAGTTTTTGGTATAGTGTAAGTATACGTAATAATAATATAAAATTTTATGACATTTTCAATGAATATAGTCAGATGTCAAAAAGTAGTAAAATGTTTACATTCCATCACGTTTATTATATGTTTTTAGCAAGCAACGAATTTACGACACATTCAGGAATTTCTCTCTCTCTTTCTCCTAACTCCTCATCTCATTTAAAATAATAAAATTAATATTAAACGTAGTACATCATGTTTTTAATGTCATATAAAATTTAATTTACATCATGTTATAATATGTAATGTTTATATGTATGTATATGCTTGCATTTGCTTGTAATAAAAATTATCAATAAAATTGTACTTTATTATCTTTCTCGTTTTTAAAGGTAAAGAAATTTTAAAATTAATTATTTGAAAATTTATAATTTATTATTATAATTCTTTTTTTATTTATATAATATAAATATTTTTATAATTATATTTTTATTAATTTTTTATTATTATTATTTATATTTTTATATATTTTTTAATCTTTTCCTAAGTTTGATGTATCGGAAAGAATTGTAGTTGTGAACTGGCTTTTTTGCATCAGAGAGTGGACTAGGAGTGGATTTGTTGGGAGATGTAGGATGTCGTATGTTGTATAATGAAGAAAAATAATGAAAAAAAAAAGCAAAAAAACAAAAAACAAAAAAACAACAACTTGCAATAAGGATCTTTGCATGCGTTAAAAATATTATTAATTAATAATAATTTTATATTATAAAAAAGTTAAAGGATTCAAAGTATCGCTCATTTGAAATCTTCCGGTACAATAATTCAATAGAACAATTATTGTTAGCTGGGGGAAAAAAAATCGTACTCACCATAAGCGTGATGTTAATTAAAATTTCTAAACGCGTCTCTGATTGGTGCAACGTTACCACCGGTAATAAGCATTCTATATTTCCCTACGTTAATAGTAATTTGATTTTTTTTTTTAAATTTTTTTATTTGTAACTTTACCAGAAGTAGATCTTGATGATCGGGTAAAATTCCCCCCCCCCCCCCCCCCCCCCAAAAAAAAAAAAAATGCACGAAATGCGTTTTCGCGATCTTATACATTATCTAAATATACTAGTTCCGTCATAATTGGTTCAATGTATTCTTCTTGCTAAATTTGTCCTTAAAATTTGAGTATTGTCGTTAATTGGACGTCCTCACAGCAACATATTAATATTTTTATGTGTGCCTTTATTATTATGAATAAAGATTATCATGATGTTTACTTGCATTATTTTGAAAATTATGTCACTATTTTGGAAAGTAGGAAATTAAAAGTATTTCTTGATTTGGAACATCATCATTATTTAGCTACTTGAATTGCGTGCAAGTTGTATCAATTCTTAAATTTTTTAAATAGTAATTAAATATTATTTAATATTGTTAGAATATACTACACGTATGCCATAAACTGCATCCGGAGTGCTAAACCAATCAGAGAGCGTTTTATAAACCTACCAGCCAATCAAAGTTGACTTTACATAGTTAATTACACTGCATCCTCTCGAATTAGTATTGGGAGAATTGTATGTATTTGAGTGATACGTGTCCAAAAAAATAAATTAAATATCCCTATGTTACCTCTATTTTTTATATAATCTTGGTTTAGGAGATTCTTTCTCCCCTTCTCGTCTCTCTTTCTCTCTCTCTCTCTCTCTCTCTCTCTCTCTCTCTCTCTCTCTCTCTCTCTCTCTCTCTCTCTTTTTTCTCCCCAAGGCCTCCCACTATCCCTTTTAACTTCGGTGTACAGAAGCGTGCATAAATTTATCACACCCATACTTGAGTTAATAGAGTACTAAAAAATTTAAACATAAAATTATTGTTATTAAGTGGTTTTCATCTTAAATATGCATTTTATTATTAATGTCTAGATAAATAATAAGATAGCTTATTTGTATAATTGGCATGTTAAATAATACACACAATAAAAAAATTAAATATGCGTTGGAAGCTGCAGTCTAAACTTTTGTCTCGAAAGATACATTTAATTGAATTTTATATATTAATGGACCACTTGCAATAAAATGTTTTTAATTGTTTCAACGTGTAAGTGAATTTGATTTTTCCATAAGTAATAAGTGAAGAATATTTCAAATTATTTTGAAATGTTCGTTCATTGCAAAAGTGATCTATTATTTCATAATTTTATTATTTATTTACTTTATTATTAAATTTTAGAAAAGTTCACAAAATTATAGACTCCTTGCACATCCTTGCGCTTTGTCGCCATGTTTGTGGTGCCTAATGCATTGTCCAGCATAGGGGAAACTTAATTTATCCTAATTTTTCACAATAAAAAAAGTTTATTTCAACTGAACGAATTTTTCTCATATTCTTCAAGCTTATTAGGAGCTAAAAATAAGGCTTGGATTGAGGTTTGAAGCTTCTTTTGCTATTAATAAAATAAAAATGATGTTATTCCTATGCTGGCCTATGTATTCCTGACCAACAAAATGGCGGCTCTTAAATATGAGTGCAACCGGTCTATAATAAAAATTAAGTATAAATGATATAAAATATATATATTTTTAAAAATTACACCTGATAGCACTGAAAGTCAAAATACTGTAGCGTAAAAATACTAATATTATAATAGTCGTATATTATTATTGATATAGAGTAAATTGTATTATACCCAAGTAATCAATAATCATAAAAATATTAACAAAACGAACCATCAAATCAAAAATAATACGTAAAACATAAATACAAAAACCAGTATGATGCTATAGTTATATAATATATTATTTGGAAAAATATTTGTGACATTTCAATCAGTTTTTGAAACATTTACGCCGGTATAAAATATAACACACATTGAAACGTTTTGTTATATAACATGGATAAATTTCATTTGAATATAAATTTTATTCATATACATACATGTGTAATGTAATACCTGTATGTATGTATGTGTGAAATTTTATGTTTTATAAAATTGTTTAAACATAAATGTCACACCTTTATAGTAATATACATGAATCTTTATATATATTTTTATAGTAACAATAAATATATTATAGTTTTTTTGTATCTATTTTATATGCATGAAAATTGTTCAAACCGATTTTCAATTTAAAAAAAAAAAGTAGAGACGAGAGAAATATATTTATATATAGGAAAATGGTGTGTATAAAATAAATTGTATTGCTGTATAAATATGTCAAAAATGTTTTGTTTTTATTATGAAACTAGATAGTGTTTTATTTTTATAAATATATATTTGAAAACTGGTATAATTATTGAAAAGACCGTATCTCTAAAATTCAAAAGTTGTCTCTTTACTTTTTTTCATGTCATTTGAAAGCAACAATATATTTTTTTTATTGGTGTGATAGAAATTTTTAGGAACTGTGATTTTCAAAAGGAGACTTAAATATTATTTCAATTACATTTGCATTATTTTTGTAAATACGGAAATATGCTTTTAGAAATGTTGCAGGTTTAAAATTTTGCGCGATTAGCTGCTAAAATATTTACATAAATGCTCTTCGTAGACCCTGTTTTCTGCTCCTAAAATGACGATCACCTTTGGTTATTCAAATGGAATGCACATATTTTGGTGCAAGAGAACAGGGTTTACGAACAGCATTATATTTAAAGCACTGAACTGCGTTGAAGCTGTCATATCTTGTCAGGAAGCAGAAGAGGGAAAAAAAAAAAAAAAAAAAAAATTTAATCTAATAATAATGGTTTCAATTTATGCTTATCCCAAATATAAAATATAAGGGAAGCCTTGGAAAGTGGTCATAGTAATGGTGATTGGATAATTAAAAAAACGATTATAAAACGTATCTAATTTTTGGGCCACTTTAAATTTTAGTCTAAGAAGAGAACAAAACAATAATCGTAATGTGGTTATCGTTAGATTAAGAATTTAATACCAATTTGAAATTACGAAGGTTTAAAAATTTTACATCCATAATAACTTAATGTTATAAAAAAAAAAAAAAAAAAAAAAAAAAAAAAAACGCAGTGGGTGGGTCTTATAAAGTTTGTATCAAAAAGTGTCTTGACACAATACCAAATTGATTGCAGTAAAAGATGAAAATTCAGAGATATTGGACCACTCCCTTTATAAATTCAAACTTTCAACTATAAAGCCAAGTATAAAATAGAATTTACTATTCTAAAAGATGAAGTCAGAGAAAATAAATTCAATATTCTCAAGAGCTCTGCTTTGAGTTCGTTGTTCCTTATCCACTTTGTCACAGACATTTAATACTGCTCGCAAAGAACATAAGAAGATGATAATAATAATTGTATAATGATGAAGAGGTTTCTTAATGTCAACTTATAAGTTGAAATGTCAATCTTTATAACAGTGAAACTTACGTAAGAATGCGGCATGTAGAATTATTCACGTTACAATAGAACGCAAGATTCATTGGTAATTTTACTTCTTATAAAAATATAATGTGAAGAAATATGTAAGGGTTTATGCATTCATGTTAAAGTCGACGCTATATTGGATAACTCAATAACATGGGTGGAATAGGAAAATAACTCATTTTACCAGTTTAAAAACACTGCAATTTTTTTGAGAGCATTGATGCTGTAAATATGTTGAATTTACAGAATATGAATTTGAGAATATGAAATCTCATAAGCATGTGCGAGAAAAATAATAATAACAAAAAATTAATAGATTTTCAAAAGAAAAGTGCCTAAAACGATGAAGTTTGTCCTAAGCTGAGCAATGTTATTCACTACTCCAGTATGGCCTCCAAGCACATTATATATGACGTCATTCGCATACACACTTAATTTTTTGGGTAATTTATTAATATTTTGTTAAGCAATTTAATTTATTTAAATAAATAAAAAATATATTAATATAATATTAAATACAATATTACCTATAATATATAGTTATGCTAATATTAATAATTATATATATTTTTTAATAATAAATATTTATTTAATAATAAGCATAATTTAGTTGGATCGTAAATGATATACCTCGTAATTACATATAATGATGGATACCATTTAATGAGGTATGAAGCTAATAGGTGGATCCAAAGTGAAGCCTGGAAATAGCTAAGATTTACTTTTAAATTGCATCTTGAGCTAATTTAAAAAATGTGAATTATGTGCATTCCTAAAAAGCATTTAATTGTGTTTGTACTTGAAAATTTGAGGCTCGTAAATCGTAAAATTGTTAAAAATATTGCTTAAAAAAAAAAATAAAAAAAAGCTAATCTAAATGTATGATAAGTAAAAGAACTTAAATCGATATGAAAATATAAATAATTTTGTAATGGTATATCACATATTATGTCATAATATAACTCGTCTTAAGTATATGCAAAGAAAAAAAAATGGAGCTACTTTCCGAAAATCACACCATAAGTTTTCTCTTTAACTAAAGCCAGCAAAAGTTTATTCTCTTCTAATGAATAATTCAAACAATTTTATAGTCATGAAGGGAAAATTTAAAACCCAAGCTAAAATGCAATTAGATGAAAAGACTCATCGTTTAAATAAGAATTACATTAAGCAAATGAGAATAGCTGGATTACTGTATAGAAAAAAGGGGTTTTGGATTGTACAAATTTTAAGAAAAATATAATATGAGATTGTTTTTAAGAAACAATTCTTCTGTACACAGTTTTACTTATTGTTTTTTTAATTTTATATAAATTATTGGCTTTTATTTCGTATCACCTATATATAATGTTTCAGAACTTACAATATTTTTGTAATTGTTCAAATTGTGTTTTATTTGTATAAGGTTTCATAGATTTCTTTACAAAATTTCTAATTTTTAAAAAGTATGCATTGTCGCAATTATTTCACAATATTGTCGGTGAGCACAGTAAATATAAGACAAAAAGAAAAAGAAAGAAAAAAAAAAAAAAAAAAAAAAAAGAAAGAAAGAAAGAAAGAAGAAAAAAAAAAAAAAAAAAACGTCTTCTGTAGTTATTTTTTTCAATTATCACAAACAATCAGCACTTTTATAATTGATCAGCTGAAGCTAGCTGAAGGCACACAATAATAATATCAATCGTATATTATACATATGATCGTGATTATAAATTTCACAATTCAAAACTTTGCTTTTTAAAATTTCAATGTTATATTCTTACAATACCCCTTAAATGTCTTTCAACTTACAGCGCCTATTCCATAAAAACGACATTGCGACACTCAGGGCGACACTTTATGTAATTTAAAAGTCATAAGTTTACCTTGTTTTGTTCAGGTGTCAAGTAAAAAAAAAAAAAGACGTAATTTTCAATGTTATTCTTATAATGAGAAAAACGCGGTGCTTAATTTAAATGAGTATAATATTATCACAATCGTGTGTACAAGCATTTTGCAATTGACATTTGATCGGAAAAAGTTGAGTTAAAGAGTTTACTATCTTTTATTGAACTTTAGCAGTTCATTTCGTATATTTATAGTAACATTATATGTTGCAAGCAAAAGCATTGATCTCAATCAGAGGGTATCGTAAAAGGTTCTTATATAGTAATGCAAGTCCATATTTGAGCACCATCATGGCCGCTGTGTGTATAGTGAGCTAAGCATATTATTATATGATTGGTTTAAAACAGTTATGGGGCGTTTTTGTAAAAAAAAAAAAAAAAAAAAGTTACATAAATTACTACCTTATGTTATTAATTACTTTGTAGTTATGCTACATTGCGACCATATATATATCAACGTCAATTAGTGTACAAAGTTTGAAGCATCATACACGTGTCATCTTGACAGATCATTTTTATTCATCATGTTGAATGAAAAATTTGAATACTGTACAGAAATAATTAGTTTTAAAATCTTTTAAAATAAAAACTTATAAGTTAAAAAAAAAAAAATATATAAAAAAATAAAATAAAATAAATTCAATTTTTTTTGTTTATTTCTTTCATCCTATATACACATAATACATAAAAATATGCATCAGTCCCGCAGGTTATTGCTTACAAACAACACAAGCAATTATGATAGTCCAACATATTTATACAAAAACAATATTATTACTCAATTTAAAAATAAACAAAGACAATTTACTTTAAATGACTACTTATCTAAGTCGTTAATAAACTCATCAACTGAAACTTTTTTATGCACTACAATGTGGTGGTTTCATTCATGTTTAAGTTGACGCCATAAGTGAGCACTAAATAACACTGGCCAGTATAGGAAAATGATTTTGCCAGTTTGAAAATACTCCTCAATATTTTTGAGAGCATTGCTGCTGTTAACAGGTTGAATTAGTGTTTCAAGCATGCAAGAAAAATAATAATAACAAAAAAATAGCTAATTTTCCTGAGAAAATTGCCAAAAACTACGTTTGTCCTATATGCTGAGCAATGTTATTCATTGCTCAAGAAGAGCATCGAAAGCATTCAGAATGACGTCATGCGAACACACCCTATTATTATGCACTTTTAACTTTTCATATATTATTTTAATGAATTTATATAGCATTTTAAAACTTATGAAAATAATATAGTAAAAATAAAAATCTTTTCACTCTTTACCTATTTAATATTTAAAACATTTTCTTTCAAATTAAAATGGTATTTTTTTAACGACATATTTTTTTAGCACATCATCAAATTACGCTATTTGTAGTCAATATAATAGTAATTCAATTTTCTACCAATCAATTTATATCAATAAAATACTATTAAAAAAAAATGCTATAAAAGTAAACAATATAATGTTTTCTTTTTCAATTACAATTTTTAATACACACAATTTTTTTGATATGATATGATAGTATCATAAAAATTTTAATGTCATTTATTGTAATAAAAAAAAAAAAGTTATAATTTTTTGTGTAATAAATACAACCCTATGTTTCTTCTTTTATATAATAAATCTGAGGGAGGTCTGTTGTCGAAAATATTATTATACGTTTTTACCTATTAATTTTATGAGTTCCTAAAACTGTATTAAAGTGTACTGTATGTGTTTACTCCATACGTATATATATGTATTTCTAGTGTATATTATATCGCATATAAACGAAGCCATTTTGATATACTCATTGTTATACTCCCTCTACTATTTTTTCCTTTCTTTTTTTTTTTATTTCTATGGTCAAGCTGTGACGTCACAAAATAATGATTTTTCGCTTCAGAGAGCAACTCGCAAAATCAACCCCGCCCCCTTTTGTTAAATATAATTTTATAATTATATACTCTCTATATACATAGGTGTTTAATTTATTAGGAATATAAAATTAAAAAAATTAAAGGACATAAAGGGGGGGGGGGGGAGGGGAAAGGTGAAAATTGCATTTAATTTTTCTTTTGTTTACGCATGAATTTTTTTGTAAATTGATTTTTTTTTTTATTAAAATTACAAATGCCAATACATTTTTACTCCCACACCAAAATATTACTATCGATTATTATTATTTTGCTTTTTATTTTGTTGTTGTTGGTGTTTTTTAAGGCCAAAATACATGACAACGAATTCTGTTATGTTGAATGTGCAAAACATTTTTGAAGATTAATGAAACTGTGCATGTAGTCTCTATAAAATTCTTATTTCAAAACTTAAAGTACAGTACTTAACTTGAAAAAAAAATTTGTCTCAAACTTTTACCTAAAAATTTCCACACTATAATAAAGTATTGCGAGAAAAAAAAAATATAACTAAGAGAAAAGACAAAAAAAGTATAAGAAGAGACACTAAAGAGATAGTAAGGGGATTTTTTGTCCAGCAGTATCAACTCTCTCTCTCTCTCTCTCTCTCTCTCTCTCTCTCTCTCTCTCTCTCTCTCTCTCTCTCTCTCATCTCTCTCTCTCTCATCTCTCTCATCTCCTGAGAGCTATTTTACCCCTATGGATTACACTTTGCAATAACATAAATCTTGTCAAATGCAACCCTTACATATGTGACTCTTTTTTAACCACAAACCCAACCCTTTTTATATTTTTTCTTTCTATCTCTCTCTTTTTTTTTATAATACGTTTAGAAAGAAATTATATTGCAGAAGTTATATTATAAAAATTCGATTTCTTAGCAGTAATAATATTTTATACTTAATCCTTGTGGTTTGACAGTATTTTTGATTAACTTTTTTTTTTCTTTTTTTTTATTTAATCGATGCTTCTATGCCTTATATCTTATACAGTACATGGGCAGTATTTTAACTTTATTTTAGATTTAAAATACGCATTTTGCTCCTTAAAAAAAATTATTTTAACAAATCATTACAGTATTGTTAATTGTTATTGTTATTTTAATTTGTTGTGTAATTTTTAATTATTATAACTTTTTTTACTTCCCGATCAAAAGAACTTGGAATGTAAAGAATATGGCAGTATTGTTGGTAGGCAATTAGAGTTCAACATTTGAATTTTGGAAAACCAATTGAACGGCTGAGTTGTTTATTTACAATTGCTGAAAAGTCAAGATAACGTTCCTTATTGCTTTTTTAATTTCTTATAAATTCGTCTGTTCATGGATTATGCTATTCTCTTATACTGAAAGAATAAATTAAGTAATTTATGCTAAATTTATGTCATTATAGCATAAACGTTGCTAAATTGTAACACATTAATGTATAAATAATTATGGTTTGCAAGATAATCTTTATACTACACAGTATATATAATATAATAAAGTAATTATCTGTATATTTTATCATAAATTATGCAAAGCATAAAAATGTTGCTGAATATGGTCCAGCATAATTATTACGTATTTATTTTTATCCTTGCTATATTCCTTCATAGAGAGCCTCCAGAGATTCCTTCATGGACCTCAAATTGTGAATAGAAATCATAAGTTGCACTTTTACGATACACACTTTACAGAAAGTCACTTTTTTCGTATAGGTTACACATCCTTGCGCTTTGTCGCCATGTTTGTGGTGCGTAATGAATTGTCCAACATAATTTTTTCCTCATTTGTCACGTAAATAAAAGTTTATTTTTACTCTAGTATGATCTCTCATTAAATTCGTTCTTCTGTTCAAAATTTTTCTGGAAGAAAAAAAAAATTTGTTTCGCAATGCCAAAGGATAGAAAATTGGAGTTGCCACGCACTTTTCCATATCCTATTATATTAAAAAATATGAATTGAATATCAGAAATTCAACAAAATGTTTTAGTAAAATTCTCCTTTGCGATAAAATTCATCTGTAAGAAAAAACATACTATATAAAAAGGGTAACGTTTATTTAAATATTTAAAACAAAATTAGAGTAATAATTTTTCACATGTGACATATAGAAGAAGGGGTTGCTTAAAAAAGAAAAAAAAAAGGAATTAAAAGTAAAGAGTTACTTTAAGTTTGTGAAAACGAGGTGTAAAGATATTGGTTGTTCAGTCAGCGTTGCAAATAAACGACACTAATTTTATGTTCAAATGTTACCCCGGAGTACAATTATAACTTAAGAGCAGGGGAAACTATATATAAGTTGATTTGTAATTACTTTTTGTATACTTTTGTACAGTGAAAAGGTAAATAATTAATGGTATTATAGTTTTCATATTTTCAATGTTATTTACGTATGGAAATAAAGTTATGGATAATATTCTGCATAGTAATATTATTGTATATTTTATATATAGACAAGTTTCACTCATATTTAAGAGCCGCCATTTGTGAGATACAGAGGCCAACATAGGAAAACCGTTATTTAATTATTTTGTTATTATCAAATTAAGCTTCAAACCTCAATCTAAGCCTTATTTTTAGGTCCTAAGAGAAATTTACTGATTAAATTAACTCATTTTATCGAGTTAAGTAATTTTAGGTTCATGTGACTCAATAAGCTACTATTTTCTATAAATGAATTGATAAAATGTGATTTGTTGATCGAATTGAAAATTTCCAGCTAGCTATATTTAGCTTTTAAGCTATTTCAACGAGTTGAAATGAGATGAGCCGAGGCCCCCCGCGGGCCTCGGATGAGCTATTTGAATAGCGAATATTAGTGAAAGTGAATCAACTACCTGGCTGTTAGTAATATGACGTTACTGCACCGAAAACCTCTATTATAATGCAGTATTCTGAAATATAAAATGGGATACTTATTTCTATTTTTAATAACACTCTTTGTATACAGAGTAAATGATGAATTTTTAAATTCTGTAGACTTGGCTCCATTATGAACCCCTATACATATTTTGTTATAATATTTTTATAAAATATTTTATTTCATATATTTTTACAGTATGCTGTTATTCAAATATAACTCTTCAATCGAATCAACTAATATTTAGTTGCTATTACCAATTAGATATTTGTATAATATACCGTATAAATATTGAAATATCACATTAAAATAAAAACTGTTAAATTCATCAGGTATTCAATTTTTACTACGACTAATTCATAATTTATGCTTGAAAATGCAAAAAGTTTGAACAAATATACTTTTCACATATAACTGATAGTTTTTTTTTTAAATTCTGGAATAATTGAATGCTCAAATATTGATTTTCTCCTTATCATGATAAGTCTCTCAAAATTCTTACTTGTTAGTAGAAGTATAATAGTTGCATTATAAACACGTTACTTATTCAAAATGATTACTTTTATTACATATAATTATATTAAATAATAAAGTACATTACTTCAAAAATATACATGATGTAGTTTAACTTGAAAAAGGAAAGCTGGTATTAACATCCCATATTATATTTTATATAGTTCATCTATTACTCTGATCCGAAAACTACATTATGCTTAAAATTGTTGAAAATTTCTAAATCAATTATATATTTCAAACAAAACTAATATAATTTTTTTCATAAAACAGCCAATTATATTTGCTTCTTCACTAAACTCTCAAATAATTTTCTTCCAGCAATGTTATTATGCAAAAATATCGCCAATACAACTACAAATTAATGTATATTTATTTCTGAAAAATGACAATTCAAATTTTTATTTTTTTTTTTATTTTTTTTTTTTTAATTTAAAATAAATTTGTTATTTAAAACTTTTACATACTGTAAATAAATTCAATTTCATCCATTTATAATTAATCCAAAAAATTCATGAAAAAATGCAAAAAATTCTAATATATTTTTCAAATAAAACTAATATTATAAAATTTTCACTTGAAAATGACCAATTTTATATGCTACATAATTAAATTCTCAAATAATATATTTTTTTCCCTCTACTATATAATATAACATTTTTTTTTCTTTCTCATATGGTAACATGGCATGAAATATCTCAAAATTCCAGAGAATAATGTGAAGGGATGGAGATGAGCTGTCAAGTTGGGAAAGTTAGGTCTTTAGATAAATGACAAGCGCACAGACATATTATACACATTGCAAAAGTGCTGTAGGGGTGGAGAGAGAGTGAGAGAGGGAGGTTTTAATTTTATCTCATGCCAGAAATGAGTGAAAGAGAGACGAGAGAGAATTTATATGTATAATGCATGTGTAATATTATGCAAGAGTTATGTGTCTAATTGAAAATACTTGTCTGATAATTCTAAAAATTCATTGTTATTTGTTTTAAAACAATAGAATTGTTTCTACTTTTTATTTTAAATTTATTTTATATCTTTGCTTCACATAGTGATAAAAATAAATGTCTTATTGTTAAGTTACTATTTTATATATAAAAAATCTTTATTTATAATGTTATCAAGTATAGTTTTATGTCTTTGTTATATATGGTTTTTCTTTGAGTTTTTAATTTTTACTGAGCACATTATGTTGAAACTTTAAATAGCTACATTAACCTGGATAACTATAATTCTTTTTTTTTTAATTTTTGGCGACTTGTATTAAAAATATATATATATATATATATATATATATCTGTTACAAAATTTGGCAATTACATGAACCTCTCAAGGCTTTTCTCACTAAAGTTTGTTGTAGGAAAAACTAATTTTTCTGTTCAAACCATTGAATATGAAAGCATAGTTGACATTTTGCCCTCGTATGTATTGTTGATTACTCGTAGAAAAACAAATTTGTTTGCCAGCTTTCATAACAATTTTTAATATGCAAATTGTACATAAAATATTTTTTCCCTGAAATTCTTCATAAAATATATTATATATTTAAATATATGACTTCCTGGTAAACACATATGATAGTGGGCTTACTACTCAGGAAAAGCAATTACATTTTTCCCTGTGTGCTAGATAATGTAACATACATGCCTCAAGTGCAGTAAATTTTTTAATTATACCTAATAGGTATTACCTATATTCAACTCAAAAAACCTGAGTTACCTGCCGTTCGACCTTTTACGGTATCGCCCAGCCGCCCCCCTTCTCCTCAAATGTGACAATGGGCGATACTTTAGGCATGCCCGATTTAAATCGACTGAGGTTTTTTGAGTTGAATATATATATGGACTACTTCAAAAGTGGATACACTTATCGGAATTATGTTTTTATAATTGTTTCCCGATCCGAAAGTCACATCTATATCGTATATCTCAAAATATTTCTTGACATTTACGTCTTTTCTTTACAAAATTGTATTTACTGGATTACTATCGAAACAAACTTCATGTGTAAAAAATTAAATGAAATTTACAACACTATCAGAGAAGAAACAGATGTAATGAACTACTTAAAAAAAAAAAAAAAAAAAAAAAAAAAAAAAACTTTATAAGCCTAACTATATATTTAATTAAAAAAAAAAGTTTTTAATTTGAAGTAATTTTGAAACAAAAATTCTTTGTTATAATTTAATGCAAAAAGGTTCTCTTCTGTATTTTATACATAATATGAAAATCTTCTTAGATATATAAATCAAACTTTTAATCTCAAAGTCTGGCGTACTTATTTAATATATATAGAGAGAGAGAGGGTGGAGTGATAGTCAAAAAATGAAGGGTAGTATTAGTCTAAGGGTAAAACATTGTAAGAAAAAATCAAGGAAAAAAAAAGTATTTTTAATAAAGACTTAAATTATAGTTTGTTATACTATTAGTTTAATTTTAGTAAATTAATTTTATTTACGACCTTTTTTTTATTTTTTATTATTCATAAAGTAAATTGTAATGGTGATATTCTAATCTGTAGTACTTTATAATGGTGGTTATTTGTGGATGGTTTTTATGAATCAGTGTTTTATTGGTTTGATATCGCTGTTGTGATACAAAAAATGTAGTTGAATATATTGGAACATTCAGAAAATTTAATGTGTTAATAGTTATTAAAGAGTTTTTTTTTTTTTTTAATTTTCAAAACTGTTTTTTATTGCATATTCTGAAAGAACTCATTGGTTGATTCAATACACAATATATTTTTACTATTTTTTTCCCACTCTTAAGTAACATTCAATTCTATGCAGGTGATTTTAATCACCTATCGCAGCCACTTTAAAAGATAGATAATTTATAATTATAATTACTCAAATAAATAATAACGTAACAAAATAACAAACTTAAAAAAAAAAAAAAAAAAAAAAAAAATTAAGAAAAAAAAATCGATTTCTGTTTGAATTTTTTTATATTATATTTATATTATTTTTATATTATATTTTTTATTATTATAATAATAATAAAATATATATATATATAATGAGAGAACTTTTTTTCCCAAATAAAAATTGAATTTATAAAACGCCTTCAATAATTTTTTTTTTTTTAGCTTTAATAGAAATTATTTAACAATCTTTAACAATAGGGTTTAAAAGTAACTCTGTAGAAATCAAATAAAACAAATAATATTATCCTTATTATTTTATATACTTTTTTTCTGTATATAACAAAACTGCATCATATTCAATATTACATTTGAAACAGCTGTATATATGTTGTGTATATAGCTTATACCGCAACATAGTACTTGTATCTTCAAATCGTACTTTATATAAGGTCTATTTTACTATTTTGTTTATATGTGATTATATTCCTTATGTATTTATGTACTTTTTTGTTTAAAAAAAAAAAAAGGAAAGATAGTACGACTATAGTTTGCTTTCCTACCCTTCTCACTTACAGGAAATATTGATTATCTTATATCTTTGGTTAAATGTATAAAACATACGTATATACGTTGTACGTATGTGTACAGTTGGAACAAATAAAATTGCATCATGTTTGCAGTCTTCATATACGTGTTAATTTAATGTAAGGGTGTATGCATTCATGTTAAAGTCGGCCTCATGTTGGATAACTTAATGGCATGGGTCATGGCGTAGGAAAACAATAATTTTGGCAGTTTAAAAACACTAATATGCAATATTTTTGAGAGCATTGATGCTGTAAATATGTTGAATTAGTATGTCAAGTATGTGAGAAAAATAACTAATAACTAAAAATTAACCGCATTATCCAAAGAAATTTGGCTTAAATGAAATTTGTCCTATGTTGAGCAATGTTATGCACTACTCACTACTCCAGTATGGCCTCCAAGCGCAATAAATATGACGTCATCCGCATACACCCTATACTCTATAGTTTCAGTTTAAAATATTTAAAAGTGAGACCATTATCCTTCTTTTTTTCTTAAATCTTGACTTTGTTACATTATACAGTATTTTTATTTTTTACTATAGTTTCAAAAAAATGTTGAAAACAAGAGCATGAATGAAAAATTATAGACAATTTTGAGTCTTTCTATTTTTACCTCGCCTCTAATGATTGTCTCTTCTTTCACTGAAAAAGCCCTATTCAGTAACTTTCAGGGCAAATGTTTTACCTATAGACCGCTTGCACTCATTTAAGAGCCGCCATTTTGTTGGTCAGGAATACATAGGCCAGCATAGGAAAAACATCATTTTTATTTTTTTAATGGCAAAAGAAGCTTCAAACCTCAATCAAAGCCTTATTTCTAGCTCCTAATAAGCTCGAAGGATATGAGAAAAATTTGTTGAGTTGAAATAAACGATTTTTTATGTGAAAAATTAGGAAAAACGAAGTTTCCCCTATGCTGGACAATGCATTAGGCACCACAAACATGGCGACAAAGCGCAAGGATGTGCAAGGGGTCTATACGACTCTACTTATTAAAGGTTGTTTTTTAAGTTCATAGTACAGATGTATGTTTCTCTAATTTTTTTTTCTTTTTTAAACGTGAAGAAAACTAAAATATTACATTAAAAAAAAAAAAAAGATCTTATTGTACTTGATTTTTTTTTTTTTTTTTTTTATGTCAATGTGTGACATTTTCTATATAAAGAGGAGCCAAGTTTGTTTTTAATTTTGATTATTTGTTTATGTAATTTTTTTTTGAGATTTCAAATTTTATTAACATTATAATAATAATTTTTATATATTAATAAGACTTTTTACATTTACAAAGAGAAAAATAGAACAGAAATAAAAATCAATTATTCATGGTAGTTTAGTAATAAAATTTTAATTTTTATAGATAGATATAAAAATCTAAAAATAGTGTTATTTTACATTTTTATTGTTTTAGTTTTTATCTTTTTTTTTTTTTTTTTTTTTTTTTTAGTATTCATGACTAGTTTTTATTGTTATACAACTTTCAAACACAAATGTTCTTAAATCGACATTTTGTGGCTGTCGTTTTTATATAACTTAAAAGAAATTAAAATGATTTTAACAATTGATAGTAAAATTTTAGGAAGTAAGTTAAAAATGATGACACTAATCTTTTAATTTTTATCAGTGATAAAATAATAATTAGTATTATCAAAACAACGTTAAAACTGTTATAAATATATTAATAGACATGTATATAGCGATTATTGTGTAGTTTTTGGGCCAATCCATTTGAATACATAATAATACTATTTTTTTTTAATTAAATTTATTAGTAAAATTTTTATTGATATTTATTAACTTATTACATTTACAAAAGTTAGGTAAATTTTATTAGAAATTGAATCATCAAATTTGTATAAAATATATTTTGAGTTTCTGAAAGTCAATTTATCGAAAATAGAATAATAATAATTAAAAATATATTTGAAAAATAAATTTATAGAAGTGATTTCTTAATCAGTGATAATTTGCTATAGATAATAATTATTGACGAATTGTTATTCATAATTAAGTTTTTCCCCATGGTTTTTCCAACGATAATTTTCTTTTCAGAAAAAAAAAAAAAAAAAATGTAACGATCACTTTATAAGTTTTCTACCACGAACATTTGTCTAATGCAAATCAGTTATTAAAAGAAAACAAGGATAGAAATAACACTTTTCTATTATTATTTTATTGTTATTCTTATATTTTAAACTCCAATTTAACTTCGTTAAATATGGTATAATTGGTAATACCTCAAACACCAAATAGTTGAACAATAAACTAGAAACGTAAATATTCAAAAGTCTCTTGAAACGGAATACGTTTTTAAAATTACATACTAAAATTATGTTACAATTTTAAAATTCACACTATATCAACAGTACTTTGAAAACCCATGTATAATGTACTACGTTATACATATGCATACATCAGTTTAATGTTTTACTTGATTGTAATCTCTTGCAATGTTTTGTTTACGTTCTCATTTGGATGACGATAACTTTATTATTATCCCTTTGCTCTGCTTTTGTCTACCCAGGGTTGTTTAACATTCAAACGACTTCACAAATCGACACTAAAATTTTGTGCGGTTGAAATGTCAACCTGCTCTTTTTTTTTTTCCAAGATTTATTTTATTACTTCATCATTGTAAATTGAATAATAAAATACTCTTTTTTTTCTCCCTTTTTTTGTGTTGTTTACTAAAATAGTTAAATTATAAATATAACTTGAAAAAAATATCATGTTCAAGTATTTTGTGTTAAGTATTAACTCGATAAAATAAATTTATTGACAAAAATTTGTCGTGACATTTTTTTTTAGTAAAATTTGTTATACATATATGTAATAAAAAATACTATTATTATTATTTTACAGCGCACTTTGTTATTATGTTACGATTTTTTTAAAATGTAAATCACAGATTTTTCTTACTCCATATATGGACAAAAATATCTACTAATCACGCTTAGTAGTTTGGATTTTTACTCAATTTTAGTGAATTAGTAATGCATACGCAATAGTTTTTGATAACCATTGTTTAGTAAAAATAAATAACTTATTTTAGGTAATAAATAACGAGATTTAAGATAGAATTCTACATTTTTTTTAAAATAAAATGTAAAGAACCACGTATTGTAAAATTTTATAAATCGAGTTATATAAATAAGAACTATAAGTTGTTCGTTATATTTTACTTTCCGAGTAAAAAGTAAAATGCTATGAAACATGTAGTTATGTACGACTAGAAAATTAATAAATTTCATTTATCAGCTATGTAGTAAATTTGAACTGAGCGTTGCATAGTAAACTTTTACCTTCCACTCACTAAAACGTTGCGCGCAGGGGATGCGCTGTCGCACCCCTCCTCAAGAGTAGAGATCTTGGCTTGGAGACGCCAAGCCAAAGTAGTTTCAAGTTCAAGACTGATAATTGTGAGTGCTCATTTACATTGTTCGATAATAATTATTAAGAAAGATATGAAACATTTATATTTTTCATTTTGGCAAGCCGTGTTAAAAAGTGTGAAGTGGTTGTTTTTTATACATTATTTTATTTGTATAAATATGTGAAAAATGATATTTGTTACGATTAACACTTCATGAAAATACGTGATGAAATGTCACAAGCGTTACTTTGCGTAATAAGAACTGTATCAGGATTATGTGGCCGTTATCAGAATAAAAATAATATAAGTTTTTAATTAAATTATTATGCAAATAATAAATTGAAAGTGTTAATAAGTACTATACGATGTGTTCAAACTTTCATTGAATAATATAAAAATTGATTCTAAAATGCTTTCCAATTGTTTTTTAATAAAAATTCTGATCTACAACATTTTAAAAATATATATTTTCTGTTTCTTTTCATCTTATTTTACCCTATTACCCTTACAAACATTTATTAAATTAAGTCAGCTTTTAATTTAGAACGTTTTGTATAATAGAAATCATATACATAACATAAAAATGGCAACCATGTTTCTTAATATTATAATAAAAAGTATTTAAGTATTTTGGTTAGTGCAATTAAACTTATAAGTTTAATAAAAAGTTACTACATATTTAAGTTATTTATACAAAATTAAAATAAGTAAAATTTTACTTAGCAGAATAGTAAAATAGTATTAGAACATATTGATGAGTAAAAGTAAAATATAGACACAGATGTGAGGTAGCGCCCTACTGTGCGCATAGTAAAATTTAGTAATCCGCATAGTAGATTTTGAAGAGCGGCGTATAGTAGAATATTACAATACAGAGACGATAGAATGCAACCAAATACGCTTGTTCCTTTTCTAGTAAACAAATCTTTTAAACAATTACTAAATGAAACTTGAATTTTATAATTTTTTCTCAGTTATGAAGTATTGATACGAAAAAGTTGATTTCTATTGCATAAGCTCAGTTGGCACAAAAACTACTGTGCAAACTAGTAGTTTTTAACAATAACTTAGTACTTATTTCTCTCCGTGTAATTTAGTTTTAGTTTAAAGTTTGAACCATGTATATTATGAACTGTGAAAACCATTTAAATTCTTTCAATGTGATTTGCATTATAATATAATTTAATGTTATGTAATTAGTTTTATCATTTGAAAACTATAATACCTAAAATATGATAATTGTTGTTACAAAAAATAATAATAAAAAAAAAAAATAATAATAATAATAAAAAAAACGGGGGGAAAAAACAACCAAGTATTTTTTAGAAAGAAATATTCATTCATGCATAATATTATGTATATTTAAGTTAACTAAAAGTAACAGTTGTAAATAATGTAAAAGCTGCTATAATGAAAATGCTTATACTTGTATTAGAATTTTAAATCTGAGAATATAAAAGATTCGTTTTTTTGAACTAGAACCGTTGATATATTTTCCATTTATTTAGTGCTTCTTCTATACAAATTTTATATCTTCAAGAATGAGCGGTCAAAAATGTTATATTATTAGGCTTAAAAAAATCCCATTTGAAAAATTCAATCAAAACCTTTTTTGATTAAAATTGTGAAAATAACTAGAAAAAAAAAAAAGCTATTATTTTTGAAATCATAAAAACACACTTTCTGACATTTGGTATCAATTTTCTAGTGTTGTGTTGGTTCCTATAAAAAAAAAATAGAATTACGATTCTATCATCACAAAATCGCATAACACTAAAATACAGAAACTGACTGACTTCTTGATATTTATGTTCGGTTTGTTTTTTTACTGTTTTATTGCAGTTTTTCTAACATAATAACATAATAAATCTAACATTTCTTAAAAAAAAAAAAAAAAAAAACTATTAGTTTTATTTGAAATTACATTTTAATGGCTATTTTTATATTTTTTTGGGATATTATTTTTGTGATTTGTAATTATTCATTAACTAATCTTTTTATATTAATTTTTTTATATACATTCAAGTTTTGATGTACATATAATATGCACTAATTTCTTTGATCATATATGTGATAGCTGATAATATTAAAAATATTATGAACTCTTTTCACTGGGGTATCTCGAAATAAATTTCGTTTATTTTTAATTCAAATGCTATAAAAGTTGTATAAATATATTTATTTTTTGGGTATAAATTTAACGTTAAAAGGTCTAATTATAATGAACTATGCAGCTATAATAATTATTATTCAAGAAGTATGCAACTTGATCTTAAAAAAAAAAAAAAAAAAAAATTATAATTGCTCTTTCCTTTTTGTAATACCGGGCTTTTGATTGAGCCATGATAAAGATGAGAGTAGCTATTTTGTTATTATTATTATTTTTAACAATTTTAAATATCTTGAAAGTATTTTTTTTTAATACAACAACATGCAACCGTAAACACTAAAAACTAGAACACATTTTACTTTTAAGGCTATGAAAAATATTGAATTTCTGTAGATTTATTTCACAGAAAGAAACTTGTATAAAAAAAAATAATAATAAATAAATATTTAAAGAGAGAAAAAGAAAAAGTGTAAGAGCCTGTAAAATAGGCTTTTCTCTCGACACAGCTACCACTCTTGTTGCATACTCATCAGGATACTTAAGAAAAAAAATATCTCCCACAACATTATCGCATTAAAACATCATAATTTAATTTCTTAAATGTCAATCAAATGAAATCTTAAATACATTAGCTATGATATCTTAATATGATTTAAAATGACTTTTTTTACACTCTAATGTATTTTTAATTAAGATTTTTTCCCCCTCTCTATTCCTCCTCAGGAAAAAAAAAAGTACCACGGATTTTTTACACCCCTGGTTTTGGGAGAGTATCGCGTATCAGTCTCGAGAGAATAAAAAAAAAAGTCTTCTCTTATCATTTTTTTTTTCTGTTCTTTGATATTATTAGAGAGCTTTTTCATTTTCTGTCCTAAAATCTATAAACTTGTTTTATTTTATTTTTTGGTTAGTTTTATTTAGAATTATATATTATGACTACCATATTAAGGTTTAACATTTACTTTCAATTTTAAAAGGGGAATAGCTCTAAATTTCCAAAAATCATATATTTTTGCATTGGAATCTGTTATCTAATAGTTGCTTAACGTCAAGTTGCCCACTTTTTCTGATAACACCAGTTTCTCATGTTGTTATATATTGGAAATTGGAATAGTACTTTTAAATAAAATTTTATTTAGTATGCAATATGTTTAAAAATATAGTAATAATAAAGAAAATATTATTGATATATTTGTATTGCCGCTAAAATTTAATACATAATAATTAAGTATAAATATATATTTTATATTTTATTATTAATTCAAAAATTTATATTTTAAATTCAAACCGTAACATTTTAAAGTTTCTACATTGAAACATGTTACACTTTCACGTTTATTATGCAGTGCAATTGCATGTAAGATAGCTCTATTGAAATTTAAAATTTTTTCTCTGTAAAATTATTTTTTCTAAATTATAATTCTTACACTAAAGAATCCGTAATATAATAATATTATTAGATTATTTTTCTTTGTTTCAAGTAAATTTATGTTAAAATATACATGATTGTACAGTATTAGTAAAGTGATGTATAACAGTGTGCAGTATAGCAAGTGTAATAAAATTCGTATTATACGATAATTACGTAATTAAATTGAGCTATAAAACACTCAATTTTGAAACACCACGTAAACTATAAAATTGTAAACAATAAACAAAAGTTATGAATTTTGTAGTTAAAAGAATGCGTCTAAAATGAACAAGAAAAGAGAGAGAGCAAGCATTTTTTTTTGGGAGTGAGAGAGAGAGAGAGAGAGAGAGAGAGAGATGGAGAGGAGAGAGAAACGAACATTATTGATCTTTTGCACAAAGTGGCGCGCGCAAAGAGAAGTTTCAACCACCGAAAATTTTTCCCATTCTCTCTCTCTCTCTCTTTCCTACTCTTATTCACATTTCTCTCTTTCCCTCCTAAAAAAACAGTGTTAACTGTATACAACTAAATTTACACATTGAAAAAAAAAATGCAAAAAAAAACAAAAAAAAAAACGAAATTATTTTTTAATGTTGTATTTATATAATGCTTTAAAAAATGGTAATTTGTTGATTTTTTTATTATTTATTTTTTCATTTGATAATGTTATGTACTAATGTATTTTGTAATTTAAATACCATCACTGTTACAATATTTCTCTCTCACTCTTTCTCTGCCTCCTTTTTTTATTAATATTATTTTTTAAGTGTTTACCAGATATTTAAGTTAGTAATAATAATTCAATTACATTTACTTTTGTTTTCTTTTTTTTTTTTTTTTGCATAAATATTGTTTCCAGTTATTATGATTTAAATTGAATATATTTTTTATAAGTAAGATTCTATTTCTTTATATTTTTAGTTTTTCCTAACAGCAATTGATTTAATTCAAGTATTGACTCGTGTTTCATAACTGTATTGGAATTAAAATAATTGTATTATGGTAATTAATTTAGAACTGTTTTAATTGGGTTATTTGATGATCATTTAAATTATTTTTACGTTTACGTGCTATTTATGTATACATCCAAAAAATGGTTTCCTAACTGAACATCACATTTCAAATAAAACTTCTTATTTGTATTTATTTTTTTAGAAGTAATCGTATGCATTTTTTATGAACATATCGCAAAGCTTGCATTTCTTACGTAAGCAATATGCTTATGAAAAGAGAAAAAAAGACTCAATTCGGATGGATTAAAATACCCATTGTTTAAGGAGTTATTTTATTATGTATAATATGATATGGTTTTGTTGATCTAACGTATAATTTTATTAAAATTTCAAAAAATCAGAAAGAATGAAAATATAAATATAAAAATCGGAAAAAAATCAAATTTATATAATAAAATAATATAATAGAAAAAAAAAAATCGTATAACATATGTTTTATATCTATTTTATTTTTACTATTATAGTTTTGCGTGGATCAAATGGGTAATATAGTAAAGTCTTAAAAATAAGAGAGTAGTAGGTTTTTTTTTTGTGTGTGTATTTGAGTGCGTTTTTATCGGGTTGTAAAAGTTAGTACCCATACGAAGTAGCACTAAAGATGTTTCACTACTTTTCTCTCTTCTCTCTCTGCTAAGAGAATCCAAACCTACTGTTGCGTTTTTTTTTTTACTACACTATAATATTCCTTATTTTTATTATTATATCTTTTATAATATACTTAATACGATTAATCGACTGTTAAATATCGATTTTATTATAAAACAATAGTTTTTATTTTCGTTAATCTATTTAATTGTTTTTGATAATTTTTATTGTTTGTTTATTACCTAATAATAAGTGTTTAATTTTTATGGTGATGGTGATATCGTGGTGCTATCATTCTCTCTCTCTCTCTCTCTCTCTCTCTCTCTCTCTCTCTCTCTCTCTCTCTCTCTCTCTCATTTATCTCGTAATTAATAATTTCTTCGTCAAAAAGAAGAAAATTAAATTCAGTAGTTTCAATGTCTAACACCTGAAAATAAAGAAGAAAAAAATCGTAAATAAAAATAATAAATTTCGTAAAATAATACTAAAGAATTAAAGAAGAAATCACAATCTTATCTTTTATGGTAAAAAATTGATCTAACAAGTAAATAGGTTTATTATACAGAAACGCATAATCAATTAAGTAACTAACAAATTTTACACAGTTTTAATTATTATTACACATCAAAACACTTGTATTTTGTATGACATTTTCATATGTGCATGGTTGTTGTTGTTGTTGTTGTTGTTGTTTTTTTTTTTTTTTTTTTTTTTTGTATATATTTAAGAACGAAATGTCTAGGTTAAATAAATACATTAAAAATTACACTAAAATAAAATAAAGTAGGAAAAAGATAAATTTACTATCCTTTAAGAGTTCCTAATTGTAAAAAATTGCTATGAAAATAAACATAAAACACACATAAAATCAAATACTTATACCCAAATTTACTCTCTTTTTTTTTTAATGTTATTTTTAGTAGTTGATATTTTGGGGGTAAGGGTTCTTTTTTTTAATACATAAACAAAAATTTTATTATATATTTTTTATTAAGAAATAAATCAATTTTTTATCGTTGTTTATAGGCAAAGTAATGATATAATAAAATTTTTAATTGAATGATTCTTAAAACTTTCTTTCCTTTACTTATTTTTTATAGCTATGATTTTTTTTATCATAATTAAATTTTCTTTATAATTTTATTTATGATAGTGATATTTTGAGACTAAATGTTTTTAATGTGTATTTTTAGTATAATAGGGTTTTATTAACTAAATTGATATACTTATAAATTTAAATATTATTTGTTATTATATTTATTATAAATTTATAATAGATTTTTATTATTGTTAATTATAATATTTTATTTTTCAAAATTAATATTATTTTATGAAGATTTTATATTATTTTCTATTATTTTTAAAAAAATAATTTTATTATTAGTTAAAATATGCAATAATGATAATAAAAAAAATCTATTTAACTAATTAGGTATTCATAATCATTAATATATTTTGAATGATAAATAGCATGGTTTCAATTATGAAGGGCACGTGGTACCAGGTTGGTGGTACCATGTATGAATGTATTAAAAAAAAAAATACATTATATTATCATAGTAATTTTGGTTCATAACCGCAGTTATTAGTATTTTGATGCTAATTTATAGTGTGGTTACGTAATACGTGTTAAAGTCAACGCTATAAGTGAGATGGGAAAATGACAAAAATGAAAAATTAATTATTTTTCCAAAGAAAATAATAAAAACCCATGCTTCTCCTATGTTAACCAATGTTATTCGTTGTTCAATTATGGCATCGAAGTGCATTTACTATGACGTCATGCGTACACCCTATAGAATTAAGTATAAAAATACATTAAACGATCTTAAGCTGCGCACTGCATAACCGTATTATTCACAAGCTATAGCTGCTACCAATGCTTGCAATTTGGCACTTATTTCATTAGATTTTTGACAACAAATTAAAGATATACTATAACCAATATTGCATCCCTACTTTTTACTATATCTTTTAACCATATAGTCATTTTAAAATCGTTTCCATAACACAAAATTATTAATATTAAATAAAATAATAATTATAAATAAATTGCATATAATTATTCTACGTTATAAAGTTAAAACAAAAGAATTTAAATATTCTGTGTTAATTGATGCTTTTTACGTTGCTATGACAACGGTGAGAGGGACTGTTGTTCATACATATTATTTTATCATGCATTATTCATCAACTCTTATATGACATCGCACTTCAGTTACTTACTCTATTTAACACATCGCTAAGTAAACTTAAAAACTCTACTACAGATTGAAAGAAATGAACATCAGATTATGAATAAATTTTCTCAAATATTTATATACATTACATTATAAAAAAAATTTATTGCATTTATAGAAAATAATTATATTTTTTTACACAACGTAATTATTTGTTTAAAATAATATATTTTATATTTTTTTATACATATATTTTTTAATTTAATTTTTTATATTTATAATATTCATCGATTTATGTTTATAGTAAAGAATTGTTAATTTATTTAAAAAAAAAATTTATATAATATATTTCGAACATTGATTGGAGAATGCTCATGATGTGACTAACGCACAATTATACTATAGTCTCAGTTCATTATACTTGCAGTAATTTATTAACCTGTGAAACTGACAGAAATTAAGCCGAATAAATGAATAATGGAAACACTTTGCATATTAATATCTTGGATACTGATGATAGAAAGAATGCTCACAATAAAACTGAATTTATTTCGATGTATATACTATGGATGAAGATGTATGTGTATAGGATCTTTTATGCTTTTATATTTTATACAATAAAATTTGTATGCATATATTTTCTTTTTAATTTATAAGGAAACCACAATTTATGTATAATTTTCATTTATATATTACATTTTGCCTTAAAGGTATAGAAAACATGAAACCACAAGTTTTTTTTAATCATTAAACACAAAATGGAATTTACACAACTAATGATAATTTTTACCAGTATGTAAATGCGACCCCACTAGAGAGCGTGAAAAAAGTGTAAAGTATGCAATTTCCGTGAATATTTCTAAACTAGTATGAAAATGATGTGCGGGTTGCATAAATTGAAAATTTCTGATCACTGTTATACGGCGTTTTGAGACCAATTAATGTTATTTATGTAAGTCCCATCAAGTGTTTTTGTGATGTAGATGCTAATGTTTCCATATTATCTATGCCTTTTAACATTACAAAGTTACAAACTAAAAAGTTATTATACAGTAAACACAATTTTTGTACATATTATTCAGTAAAATAGTTGTTAGAATGAATTTATATTTTAAAACTCTGTGGTTGATGTGTATAATTTTAGTAAGAATTGGAATTCTTCATAACTGAGGTGACGCAGCACTAATTAGAAGCGCGCTAAGAAAAGGCGCTGGACCCCCCTATACTTTAACATAAAGCTTGATGAGGCCTTTTTATTATTATTAACATTAAAATGCATTATTTTGTGATACTATTTCTCTTCTTATGGTTAACAATCTGTTTTTCTTGTTATGTTCACAGTTCTGAGCTTGAGAAACACTCAAGAAGAAGAGCCACCAGATCCACAATTGATGCGACTTGATAACATGCTGATTGCTGAGGGTGTTGCTGGACCTGAGAAAGGAGGTGGTGCCGGTGCAGCTGCCTCAGCCTCTGCTGCAGCTTCAGGAGGTCCTGGTCAACCTGACAATGCTATCGAGCACTCAGACTATCGTGCTAAGTTGGCTCAGATCAGACAGATCTATCATCAAGAATTGGAGAAATACGAGCAGGTAAATTGCATCATCATCATTTCTCGACTCGTTAATTTAATTTCTACTTTTTATTTATTTTATTATTTCTCTATATGTTTTACTTTATTCAGGGACATACATAAATGCGTAGTAATTATGCTAGCTCGATGCAGCAACATTTTAGCATTACATCATAATTTATACTATATTGTATATAGCGATTAGACTATATAGTATAATAGTTCAGATTTGCAGTATAATAAAAGAATTAACTATATTTTAAATGTTTATTCCAAAATAGCAATATTGATGCTCTAGAGTAATTGTTATATGCAGCAAATATAACTTTTTTTTTTTTTTTTTTTTTTTTTTTTGTAATTCGATATGATTTTTCCGATTATTCTTAACCAATCGGTATTTAATTAAGAATTTTCATTTAAAATAGGTGATATTGGAAACTTAAGTTTTTCTACCAGGCAGGCAGGTCGGAATCACTTCACCTATTGAATTGATCTTTATACTATTTTAGTCCGGAATAGACTTATATTAGCTGTATACTATATCACACGAAAACTTAGGGCTGATAAGATGTTAACGAGTAGAGCTTGCTTTGGTAGGTAAAAAAATGCAAATTTAGCGGCCACATAATATTTATAAATAACCTATCACTGACTGCATGATACTGATTTTAAATACAAGAAACAATACTGTGCTCTACTATTTTTTTGTTATCTTAATTTTCCTATTTTGCACTTGAAATTAAATAATGCATTTTTCCATAGTTGTGATAATTACTGAACATATATTTTCTTTTTAATTTACAAGAAACCACAATTTATATATCTTGTATAATTTTCATTATTTGCATGCATAATAGTTATAATACCCAGGCACTTTTTAAATAATTAAAAATTTCCTTAATTATTATTAAAATTTATGTTAACATATCATGAATACCGCATTATATAAGAAATATAAAGAAAGCAATTGGAGTACAAAAATTAAAACACAATAATGAGAGTAAAAACCTCCCTGTGGCCAATATTATGTTGTTTGGCTTACTCGTTTCAGTGTATAATATTCTCTCTCTTGCATTCTCTCTCTCTCTCTCTCTCTCTCTCTCTCTCTCTCTCTTTCTCTCTCTCTCTCAGGCGAGTTACAAAAATCGATACTAATGTCTTCTAGCTTGGAAACGAACCATTGCTGTTTTGTCAGTCTCTCTTTCTCTTTTGGTACCCGCCCCTTTTTTTCTACAAGAAATTTTCGTATTTTCAATGTAAAATTTTGTTGATATTTTCCTTTAAAAATGTATTATTTCATCACGTTATTTTCATATTGTTTAGCATACTTTTACATTTTAGGTTCTATGAAACATTAGAATTATTTAAAAATTACGATAGACCTTGCAACTCTAAAAATTTAAGTAAACATTTTTAAGTCTAAAATTGTTTTCCAATTCGTAAAATATAGCTATAAAATAAAAAATTGGATCATTATCATTATCAGACAGTTGCATAAACAAATTTTCCCATTCAATTATACTAGCAGAATTTTGTTGAATTGTAAATTTTTGTGTAAAAAATTGGGATATGTAAATATAACTTCAAATGAAGATATTAGATAGCAACATATGATTAAAATAACTAAAATCTTTACCCAGTTTGGTTTTGTTTTGCATAAAATTTTAAGTTTTTTTTTTTTTATTTGTCTATGCTGTAAAAAATTAAAATTTCTTAAATTTTTAATCAATTACTTATTCTTAATAACATAAACGTGTTTAAAAAAAAGTCATGTTAGCATTTTTTTTTCCTAACCATAATTTTGAGTCATGATAATGTCATATTTACACGCAATATTCTCGTTTACCTTTACACTTTTTGTCCACTTATTATCACACCCCTTATTATTATTTTTTTGTACTATAAACAGTATATAAGTGTAACCTAAAATTATCGAGTTAGTAAAAGATTTAAATAAATTTCCTATTACAAATAGAGTTGTTACAGATAACAATTGTCATGTTACATAATTTATTTGCTAAAGATTATTTTAAATCATATTTTATTGACAATTTGTATGTATATTAAGACAAAACTTATATTTTATTAAGATAAAAGTTTTATTTAAATTTTTGTTTAATACATTTGTATTTAAAATTTTGAAATTTTAGGGTCATTTATTTTATGTATAGGGGAGTGGTTTGAACTTGGTTTTGATCATATAAATTACGTGTGTTATCAAAGTGTGGTGCTATTATCTTAAGAATTATTACTTAAATAAGGCGGAGTGTGTAGAAATATCGTATTTATGTTCGCGGGAACAATTGTATTTGTGCATGTTTGGGTTAGGTGTAATCGTTAATAATATTTAGCTATAATATGTACAGTTATATTTAACATCAAAATTATTATTTGTTTTATAATTCCCTAAATTATTAAATTTTTATTCTATAGTTTTAATTGTAATGTTATGCTGCAGTATTTTTCGTTATTCTTTACTTATTAAGTTGATGATTATTTAGATTTACTTGTTTTATTCAATTGTATAAAATACGGCTAGTACTGATACTGTTTATTTATTGAAACACGAATTTCATCAATAAGTTTTCAGCTAATTTTTCTTTTAATTTGTTAGTGATTCATTTATTGTTATAAATTGGAAATTTGTTTTCTTCTTCAGAAATTTCAAAATAATCCTTTCTGTACAAATTCAAAAATTTATTGAAATACAGTCCAAATACTTACACTTATTTAGGTTTTTGTAATGGTATCAAACGTACTCTCTAAATTTAAAATGGTTTTAATTTGCTTGTACGATATAAAAATGTTATTGCAGTTTCTTATAAGAGCTTCACAATTTATTAAATAAATTGATATCAGAATTGTTGAAATATTTTAAAAATTTTAATGTATTTATAAAAATTGATATTTTGCATAGATGTGTGCTCCAAAAAACCTGGAAAAATCAAATACAGGTTCTTACGATTTTCGTTTCTTTACCAATATAAGAACATGTTTAGTTTATGCTATTTTTTTATGTTATTTTTTAGGCATGCAATGAATTCACGACCCACGTGATGAATTTACTCCGTGAGCAGAGTCGTACTCGTCCCATCACTCCCAAGGAAATCGAGCGTATGGTCCAAATCATCCATAAGAAGTTCTCTTCCATCCAGATGCAACTTAAGCAATCTACTTGTGAGGCGGTTATGATCCTCAGGTCTCGCTTTCTTGATGCAAGGTAAGGACAAACTTAAGGAACTAAAGTGGACAGACTTGAATGCTTTACGTAAACCATATTTTCTGATTCTAAAATGACGATCAACTACGGTTAATCAAATAGGATGCGCATTTTTTGGTATTAAAAATAGGGTTTATGAACAACACTATGGTTATAGTTATATGAGTAACACAACTCTTGGAAATTAGAAACACTAAAATCATTTAGGGCAATTTTATTGCATATTCTAAAAGAGGTTATTGTCCTTAATCGATATTATGTGCAAATATATAATTTTGTTAGTGCATTAGGTATTTTTTAATAAAAAAATTTTAGTCGTGAAATGACGTCATGGGCTTTAACTTTTTTCTATGCTCACATGCATAAGTTGTCACCCATGACGTCATTTCTTGATTTAAAAAAAAAAAAAAAAATTTAAAATTCATAAATTTGCTTATCAATCAATTCAGATATGGAACCAAAATTTAATCAAATAGCGTTTATTTGACGAATAATGATATCTGAATGATAAGATGATTGAACTGTTGAGAAGTATTCAGAAATGTGTAACATTTATGAATTCTATCAATAAACTGTGCATAAGTTAGGTATATAATACTTTAAAAAAGTGTTGTATAATTTGTACAATAATATTAAGTTATAGTAACACAGTATTATGCTAATTTTATAATTTATTTAATATATAAAATAATACTAATAACGACGATATGAGGTTAAAAAGGGATTATTTTTATTGTAATTTGATGTGTTTTACAATTGATTCTTAAATTGATACTAAAATTTTTCCCTTTCTCTCTATTTCCCATTGTCAGTACATTTTATATATACGTATATATGAACATAAGAGATTTAACCCGCACTTTAACATAAAGAGTACAAGACCTCATTCTAAACATCTTCCTTTCGTCGCTTCTTTTTACTTTTACTACCACGTTTTACTATATATTTTCATGACTCGGAAGTCTCGATACGACGTTTTAAGATATCGATGTTTTTTGAGTATCTACTTTATTTATAATTATATTATATTGTACTACAAAGATTTTTTTTTTTTTTAATGTTTATATTAATTATAGTACATGTTAATAAAATTATAAATTTGCTATTAATTTTATTTATAGATACAAATAAAATACTTTTTTTTAATGATTCTCAGTCATTTGAATTAACCGATTAATACTCGGTTGGGACTTTGCCAATCTTAATACTTGGTGTTTTTTTTAGGTGTAACTATAGTTATACATACAATATAAACTTGAATATGATCATAATTTAAATCTTTAAGTCTCTGATTAGAGTGTATTATGGAGAAAATTGTCAATATTTTACTATCATTTTAAATTTTGCAACATTATAACGATATTAAATTTATATTCACGTATATATTTAGATTAATGATTTACTATTTACTGTCTGTGATTCAAACCATGAGGCTGAAGTAGTCTAGTGTAATCCGTATTGCTGCATTGTACATAAAATACATAATTATGTATATATAAATTACGAGTACATATAGGTATAGGGAATGTCATAATGAAGTTTTATGGTGTGTGCGTATTGCAAAATGTATCAAATATAGAAACTTGTTTTAAACTTAAATTTGAAAGTACAATTTATATATAAGAAAATGAATAAATATAGTATGTTAAATCATGGTATAATCACCAGTGACGACCGTTTAGAAATTATCATTTTGCAACAACGGTGGAAAAAAAAAAAAAAAAAAAAAAAAATTGAAAGTTATTTTTAGTGGATTCTGAATGATAGGAAATTTTTGCAGAAACTCAAGTAACAAATTCAAGCTTTTTTTTTTTTTTTTTTTTTTTTTTTAATTTTAAAATGTAAGCTACATAACCTCTGTTCAAGTATAAAATCAATAATTAAAAATAGCTTATACAAATAAATAAATAGTAATAAAATAATACAGGTATCGAATTATATATAAAAAAAAAAACATCGATTTTTTTTTCATAATATTCAACCCCCTCTTTTTTTTAACCCCCCTCATTTTACTTTCTTTTTCTTTTTTATACTGCCCATAAAATGTTCCCTTTTATCTGCCCATAACATTGTCGTATAATGCTCTACTACTCTTATGTTTTCTTTGCTATATAATACACTGAATGTGTGTATATACTATACTACTTACTTTAATATTAGAAACTGTTATAATAAAAATCATATTGCAATAAGATTCTTTTTTGCACTCTATAATGGTAGTAAAATATATAAATGTGTGTGTATTATAGTACTATAGTAAAACATTGCATTAAGTGATTTTTTTTATTGTCAGTTTGGCCATATTAAATTCATAGGAAATTTTAATTTTTGTATGTAAATGCAATAATATTAATAGTACAAATATTTAATAAATATTTTTATATTATATATATAATTTTTATATTATTTTTATTTATTATTTATCTGAATTATGGACAGCTAAATTTTATTTGTTGTTGTGAAATATTAAATAATTAATATTATGAATTATAAATTAAATTTTTATTTATATGTATAATTTAATGCTGATTCACAAAAAAGTACTACCTCAAAGATGAATTGTTAAATAGTGTCTACTTGCAATAAGATGTCCAAATGAATGAAGCACTGTGATGCGTGTTGGTTTGATGATCAAGAATTGAATTGTATTTTTTGTTTTACTGAAAGAGCAATTTCAATATAAAACTTATTGGTTATGGTTGTATTCAGATGGCTTGTATCTCAAATTTTAAAAGAAAACTTCCAAAATTTATGATGTAATTTGAAAGTTAACAGTAACAGCTACCTATATATGATAAAATTTTCAGAATCCGTGACCATCAGATAAGAGAGAAAATAATTATTGAAATTAACATGGGCTCTTATGGGACAAACACTTCAAAATATAATAATTTAAAATCTAGCAAGGTGACCCCTTAATTTTTTTTTACATTTTTGAAGATACCATATCCTGTATCACTGTGCAAAAGTTCAGATTTTTCTTTCTTTACAAGTTTTTAGTCAAATCCCGCAGTACCTGATTTAACGCCTTAATTAAGTTTGGAACATTTATTCTTCATAACAAATAAATTTTTTGCTTTTTACAGCAATGTTGGAGTATGGTGGAGAGACCCAACTGTTGGCATGCTAATGGCTTTTTACTTAAATGGAAAAATTTAATTGTTGGCATTTAAAGAAATAACGAAAGAGCAATTTTTAAGACATAATTGAGCCCAATCGTATATGCATGTTAAAGTTGATGCCATATGTTGGATTACTCAATAACATGGGCAGCATATAGGAAAATAACTCATTTTGCCAGTTTAAAAACACTACGCAATATTTTTGAGAGCATTGACGTTAATATAGGTTTAATCTCAAGTATGTGAGAAAAATAATAATTAACCACAAAAATTAACCGATTTCTCTAAGAAAATATATAAAAAAAGGAAGTTTGTCGTGCTGAGCAATGTTGTTCACTACTCCAGTATGGCCTCCAAGCGCATTAAATATGACTTCATGTGGATACCTAGGATATCCAAGTTTTGAAGTCTATAGCATTATTGGTTGAGGAGATTGGGAACAATTGGGAACCTATAAACAACTATGGGTCTTGACCATGGGTAGTAATCAAAATTGATTCAAAGTAACTGAAATAAAAATTAATAATATTTTTACTTCGATATAACGTGTGTATAATATTTCTATCACAAAAAAAAGTGTAAAATGCACGTAATTTTTTTCTGTGTGATTTTAGGAGAAAACGCCGTAATTTCAGCAAGCAAGCTTCCGAGATTTTGAATGAGTATTTCTACTCACACCTATCTAATCCTTATCCAAGTGAGGAAGCTAAGGAAGAACTAGCAAGGAAATGTGGAATCACCGTTTCTCAGGTACATTATACATTTTTACTTTATTTTTTTTTTTTATCTCTCGTTCTAGCTCTTTCATTTCAATATAGACGTCCAGAATCCAAGATATTGTCAATTTAATTTAGATTTTACTATCTTGCAAATTTTAATAGTCTTTAAAATATTTTTATTTATAGCAATATTATCAATGTGCAATAAAATTTATGACTTGCAAAGTTTCGTTTATATAATCATTATTGCACAAGGAGAGTATTTTTTACTGGATCATTAAAGTATCAAGTTTCATTATATATAAAAAAAAAAAAAAAAAAAAAAAAAAAAAAAAAAAAAAAACCGGAAAAAACACACTGAAAAGTTGCTCTTTTTTTATTAGTTGGACAGTAGATGACTTACATTTGATACGTTTTTATTATTTTACTGAACTTTTAAACTGTGTTCACCGTACTTTTCTTGTATATCGGGAAACTTTTTTTACAAAGAAAATTTACAAATTTCTAATGCAATCAATATTTTTATTTTCATTGTTACAATAATTGATATAATGTAATTTACAGACTATAAAAATTTGCAATCGGTAACGATTTTTTTTATTTTGCCCTAATTATTAAGTAATAATATATACTAAAATAATACAGTTGGAACATAATATTTTTGGATGGTACATTGTACATTTTTAGTATTCAAATTATGGTTTTTGTTTAGGTAAATCCATGCTTTTATAAATCTAGCTATTTTATAGTAATATGTAACCACTATGGTAATGTTACGATAAGTAACTTTTGAAATTAATTTTTACACTGTTTGTAAATTTAAAGTAACCTTTTTACTATTTTAAAAGACATCCATCAACCTTAAATAAGATTGTTGCTTTTTTTATATCAAATTCACGAGAATAAATTTACAAAAATAATATTAATTTGTCCCTAAATCTGTTTGTAGCGCCTTAGTAAGACATTGAAAATTTTGATATTTTAAGCAACCAGCACAACATTTTTCTATACTCAATTTTGTCTAAAAATAACATAATGATTGGAAGAAATCACATTAATTATAATTGTTTAGTCCCTATATATGTGGTTACATTTGTGTCCTATACAAGATAAGTAAAACTTTACATCAATTTTAGAGGTCCTATTTTGTGTTATTAATGCATTAAAAGAACATGTTAGGGCTGGAGTATGTATTTAAGAATCACATATTCAATTTTTGGTCAAAACATTAAATTAATAAATAGCATTAATTTAAATATGAGTAATTAATTGTCTGCCTTTGCTTTGAATCACAACAATGAAAATTTTTAAGTCATATACGTATTACGAATAATCTATGTCAAAAAATTTGTTATTCAACCTCAACTTTTTATATTTTATGATGTATATTTTTTGTTATCCTTATAACTTTAGTGTTAAAAAATAGACCATACAAAAAAAAAAATATATATATATATAAAGTAAAAGTATATTTCAACTTCACACGTTTTATAAAGACGTACGTATATAACTGTAGCCTTAGCTTACAAACAAAAAGAAGAAAATCTTAGTAAGTTCATTTTTTTTTCTATACTCCAAGTTGAAAAGTTTTTAGTTGGCAGAAAACAGTGAAGAAATGTTACACAAGGGACACATCGACGCCTTACAAACCATCCGTCTTACACCCTCTTTTTTTTTATATCTTTTTGTCTTAGATTTTTTTTTATCAGAATATGCTAATGAAGCATGGATTTAATCAAATGTGTTAGTAAGATTTTTTTTTTTCAATTTTATTATAGGGAATTTAATTACAATTATATTTTTTAAAATTATAGTTTTGTTCAGGGCAATAATTTTAATTCTTTTTTTTTTTTTTTTTTTTTTTTTTTCATTTGAGGTTTATATAATTCATATTTAAAAGTATAGTATAGAAAAAAAAAAGCCAAGACTTTTAATAAAAAGACAGGGTATTGTTCATAAACATACCTTGTTAATGAAAATATAGAATTAAATAGACTCTTTGCAGAGCCCTAAATTGTGTTTTCTGTCATCTTGAAAATTTGATTTTCATGCAAAACTTTATGCATAAGAGAATAATTAATGTAATTATGATTTAAATCTTGCTTAATTAAGTTCGTTATAAATAAAAATTAAAAGGGTTGTTAGTATTCTTCCTTACATCGAAGTTGTAATTTTATTCCCAAAAATAATTTCTGCAAATTGTCAATTAAATTCCATGTTTTTAAAAAAAATGTATTATTAATAATTATTTTCTTTATATAATTTCAGAAATATGGTTGTGCATGTATTTTTTATACTAATATTTATATGATGATTAAATTATTACATAAATTTGTCGTCATATGAATTTTTTACAGTTATTTTGTTGTTTCTCGACGCTCGTTATTTCTTTGTTCAATGTATTTTCTGGCGTCTATGCTTGTTGATGAACCGATTAGGAAACTGGAACGAGATTTTATAATAATATTTAATAATTATAATTATACAAAAAAATACTATTTTAACTTAGATAATAATTTTTTAAGTATTATAGCTGGTGATGAAATTTTTTTAGTAATTTAATTAGTATTTTTTTTTTTTTACTGTTTATCATTTTAATTATTATATATTTTTTTGAAATAATGGAGAGTATAGATACAAAAATATTGATTTTTATAATTTTTTTTTTTCAAACACTCATGGTTTTAGTATTTTTGACACCAAATACTCGTGGCTTACATGCTTTTCCCTTTCTTTTTGGCATTGTAGCTTATTTATTAGCTTTTTTTTTTTTTTTTTTTTTCCAAATATTTTTTAATATGATTTTAATTTTTTATAAAAAAATAAGTTATTTGTAAAAAAAGAAGTTGACACTTAAAATCAACTGTTTTAAAATTTTACATTTTCAAGTTTTCAATTATTTTCATATCATTACAAACCATTATAAATATAGAAATAACGTAAATATATCAGCTATAATACTTGAAAATTAAACTATAACTTAATAATTTTTTTGCCTTAAAATGGAGTTACATTTTTATTAAGTTTACCATTTTTTTTAAAATGAATTTTATACTTGATGAATCTATAACTCTTTGGCAAAAAAATACAATTTTTTATGATTTTTTTTTTTATATATAATATATTATCATTTTGTTACACTATAGTTTCCCAAAACTGTCGAATTTTTTTTATTTTCAAATATTTAATAAAATATGAAAGAAAAAGGCATTGAGGTAGTACAGTTTCAGCAATTTTATTTGTTGATTAGTAGTTTTTAAGCATTTATTTAAAATTTACTATATCACCATAAAAAAGAAAGAAAAAAAAATATTAAGATTTTTTTTAGCACAATTTTATACACGTATTTGCTATTTTAGTTTTGCTTAAAAATTACGTAATTTAGTATTGTTATAAAGTTGAATTTTGTTCAAGTTAATTTTGGTTATCTTATGTTGAAAATGTGTATAAGACATTGAATTTACACATTATACAAATAATGGTAATCAAAAATAACTAGTACATATTTTACGTTAACATAACAATACGCGCTTTTTTCATCTCTCAGTGTCTTTTTTTTTTTTAAGCAATCTTGTTAGAGTAACATCAAAAAGAAATTCAGATTCAGCTTATAAAAAGAGATAGTCAAAAAAATTAGATATATAGGAAAAAAATCCCTCTAAAAATTCGACAAATAAGAGTAAAAAAAAAAAAAAATTAACGCATCGATCCAAAAATGATTGTTCCAGGTGTCTAATTGGTTTGGCAACAAGCGCATTCGTTACAAGAAGAACATCGGCAAAGCACAAGAGGAGGCAAATTTATATGCTGCGAAGAAGGCGGCAGGTAGGGGACCTACAAGGGGTAGCAAAGGTGCGGAATATAATTTGTTTTAAATCAGTCAAAAAAAAATATTTTAAAAAAATACACTTTTTTTAAACAAAAAATAATGATATATCCGCACTCTATTAGCGATCTTCTATTAGCACAGTTTTTGTTATTTATTGTTTTGCTTTTTGTTTTTGTTATTATTTAGAGTTGCTTTGTGTTTCATTACGCTTATACTTATTTGTTTTGCTTATTTCCAATTATGAAGAATTTTCATGTATGGTCATTTTACTAAAAAAATGAATTTCTATTGGCATATGGGAATAACATGTATTTCGATAGAGTTTTACGTCAACTGAAATCTCCATCTGATTGCATTGTATGGCCATAAACCCAATATAAATTCATTTTTAAGTAAAATGACTGTACACTGCTTTTCGTTCATTTTGTATTTTTTATACAATTTTTTCCACATCACACACTATAATTTTTTTTCTATTCGTATTTTTGCTATATATTTTATATTTATCATTCACTAAAATTGTTTAGTGATTAAATATATTATTTTTTTTAAAAAAAATAATTAAAATAAGACCACTAAAATTCACCAAAATAATTCCAAAATTTCACCTAAATACTAGAATTTTCAAAATTATAATTTTTATTCTTGCCAACTCAAATATATGTGTATATTTTTTTTATGCACTGAAATCACTTAGTAATTACTGTAATTAGTAATTCATTAGTTTAAAAAGAAAAAAATATTTACAAAATTCATGTGCATTTACATTAAATATTATTTTTAACTTTATCTTTTTTTTTTTTTTTTTTTTTTTCCACTTAAATTTTTACTCTATATTGTAATAATTATTTTCCCTGAAAAATAACATAAAAATATCAAAAATAATCCCATAATAAAAAAAAAGCAGATTTGTTAAAATTTCACCAATAATCAAATATTAACTCACACAAACGCAACTCATATTACTTTTACAACAAAAAGTACTCCATAATATGTTATATAATTTATTTTAATACCATTTTAATTATTTTTAATATAATTTTATGATTTATAAACTGTGTTACTGAAGATCGGTACCAGATATCGGGTATCAAATTTCTAAAATTTTATTCTCTTCTCTTTCTACCCGTATAATAATAATAATAAATAATAAATTAAATTTATATAAAACATAATATTTTAATAGGGAGTTAGCTAGAATCTATAGTAACAAAAAACACCGAGAGTTTACTTTATCTGATGTCGGCAAGTGATAGCACATTTGCCGGTAAATGGGAACTATTATTTTCCCCTTTATAATGTTTTGTTGTTACTTTATTATTACTTTTTTAATTATTATTTTATACTCGTATTTGATGCATTTAAGTTACGTTTTTAAATAGTCATCGTTTTACATTATAAGCATATATATATATTTTTTTTTTCATGTTAACTATTATTATAGCATCTATAATTAGACATTGGTCTTAGAAAACAAATATGCTTTGCGGATCCTTATATTATGTTAAAGTAATTATAAAAGTAAATGAAAATATGCAAATTTTTGCATAACAAAGAGCTTAGTGCTGGAATGCTTTAGATAATCACAAACGGTGCGCGAAAAAAAAAAAAAAAAAAAAAAAAAAAAAAAAAAAAAAAAAAAAAAAAAAAAAAAAGCGAAGACCCCTAATTACCTTTTTTGTATTTATATTTAACCATACTAGCCCATGTTTTATCGTTTTTTAAGAAAACTACTGCATCAATGCTGCAAAATTTTAAATAAGGGATACTAGACACACTTTTACGTGTTCAAAGACATTAAAAAGTTATAAAAAAAAAAGGAAAAAAAAATCATTATAATACAGAAATATTGTTAACATGAAAAATAATAAAATTATTTTTCATAATTTATTACACTAATTTTTAATTAATTTCTAGTTTTCAAAAAATACATGACTTTTAAAATTAAATTATAATAATACTACGTAATAAAAAAACCTATAAAATAAGTACTTTCCCTTCAATTATTTTGAATTTATCATCATTTTCCAAAATTTCATTATATTAATTTTTGAAAATGCAAATTCTGCAGTAAAAAATTACAAAACTGATTTTGTTCAATTATTTTTGCTAATTTTCAGTTTTTTTTTTTTTTTTTGAAACTATTAAATGCCCAAATCGTATTAATACATGCATTTTGTAACACTTCAAATGTAATTATTTTTAATTATAAATTTATTAATTCATTACGATATTGAATATTCATACCTACCTACCTACCTTTTTTATTGTAAATGTATCTATATCTACCTGGTTATGGTGAATCGCTTTAGCAAGCAATGTTACGTAGCACTTGCCTTGCTATAGCTTGTGTTATATGTATGTAGGGGGAGAGAGAGAGAGAGACATTCTGGGGGGGGGGGGGGGGTAGTGATATATGTGACAGCTCAGTAAAGTAAAGTTGGGGGAAGGGGGGATAAAAAAAGTTAGATTTTAGCTTAGCCAGGCTTGTTTCAAAATATATGTGATATAATTTTTATAATATAAAAAAATATTTTAAATACTTTTTATATTTATTATTTTATTTTGCAAATATTGGTTATTTTTTAAATTATATTCTACAAAATAGATAATGCTGCTTGATATTATTTTATTAATATATATTTTATAAATTTAATTAATAGACATGAATAATCGAATTTTTACATAGATATTTTTAGTTAATTAATAGAGAACAAAGGGTTGCAAAGTTCGGAGGCACATATCTCTTAACTTTTAAATATGCTGTATAACATTTTTGATGTCTTATAAAAGGTGGTGGTACCAATAATCATCATCATCAGATAAAAAATAAATTAAAAAATTTTAACTTGGGGAGCCTTCTGGGGACAGAAAGTTCAGATCTGAATTGTGCATGGTACCCCCCACCCCTATTCAAATTTTCTACAAAAATTGGAGTTTTCTTACCGTAAAGTACCACTATTATAATTTAATAACAAGAATCATTATTATAGAATTTGATTTTTGAAAATCATGCATTTCAAATGTCAAAATTATCATAAGTAAAAAATAATAAAAAAAATGTCATACAGTATTTTAGGTTAAAATAACTTCAAAAAGAAATAAACAAAAAAATGTATCATAGACAGAAAAAATAATTTAACCGGAAAAGGTGAACCGAAAGAAAAAATTTGTATACCGCCTATAAAAAAAGTTGTCTGCATAAAACATTTTTATTATGCTTTTTTTTTCGTAGATTCTTAAATAAGATAAAAATATTTCTCTCTTTGTCGCAATTGTTATTTTACTTGCGTGACAATAAGTTTCAAAAAAATTATTTCATACTGATATGTCTATTATTTATGTTCACTATTTTTTTTTTTTAAACAAGAAAATGTCATAGTTATAAAATGTAGATATAGTTTATTATTCTATTGCGTGTTAAATAATATTAATAATTTAAAATTATTATTATAATAATAGTTAAATTTTTATTTGTCACGTAATATTATATTATTATAATTTTTCAATTAAAATATTAATTATATATATTTTTTAAATATATATATTTTTTTATTAACATAGCAAATTCTTTTATTTAATTTTATAAATGATTATAATTATATTTATTTTATTAATTAATAAGAAACCAGATGTATATAGTTTCGGTGGAAAATTGTAAGTTAGAGATCTATTATGTCTCTCTGTGAATAAAATTAAGCTGGCAAATCAGGTATTAGGTACTACGGGTTTTAACTGAAAAGTAGTTTAAAAAAGAAAAATCTGAAATTTTGTAGTGATACAATCAATAAAGGATAAGGTTTCTTCAAAAATGTAATAAATTTGGGGGGTCACCATGTTTGATTTTAAATTATAAATTTTTGAAATTTTAGTCTCATGTTAATTTCAACAATTATTTTCTCTCGTATCTGATGGTCACGGGTTCTGAAAACTTTATCATAGGGATAGCTGTTACAATTAACTTTCAAATAGCATCATAGTTTCGAAGTTTTCTTTTTAGATTTTGAGATACAGGCCATCTGAATACAGCCCTTAAATTGAATATTAATGACGTTGTTGCTTAATATTGCGACTGTTTGCTAAGAATTTCATTATAACGCCTATTATTGTGGTTATTATATGTTATCATAGCAAAAATTTACATCATTTTCTTTTCAATTTATGGGTGTGACCAGTAGCTCACATGTGTGCGTTTGCAATATGCTCTAAAAGAATAAAATAATATAATAGGATATTTGACCATTAATTAGGTAACTGCGTTACTAATTTTAAAAAAATGCATCAAATTTCGTTTTAACTTATACCTAATTTAATTATTATATATTTTTATTATTTTACGTTTTTTTCTTATTTCTCTATATTTTCTTTCTTTTTCTTTTCTTTATTACACCCACCAATTATTAAAATCACAAAATCTAAAAATATGCAAACTCAATGACATTATTAAAATGTTTGATAAATTTCAGCTGGAGCATCACCTTATAGCATGGGACCTGCCAGTCAAGGTACCCCCACCCCCATGATGTCCCCCGCACCTCCCCCAGGTCCCCAAGATTCTATGGGGTACAACATGAACATGAATGGTAGTGACTATAGCTCACCATCCATGCCAACTTCAGGTGTAAGTATCTAAGTCTTATTTTTTTATGTACTTGTTTGAGTAATAATGAAGCAACTGCTTTGAGGCTGACTTTAAAGAGGAAGTTCAGGGGTTACAACATGGCTTCTTCAATGTTAGATAATGAGAAGAACTATTCATAAACTCACATATGATGACCCAAAGCCCTTCCGTAGCCCAGCAAACTCGTGATCATCCTGCGAGATATTGCAACCCGTGCCTGTAGCAGGTTGCATATCTCGCAGGATGAGCGCAAGTTTAATGGGTTACCATGGGGTCACGGAAGGGCTTTGAGTCATCATATGTGAGTTTATGAACAGTTCTTCTCATTATCTAACATTGAAGAAGCCATGTTGTAACCCCTGAACTTCTTCTCTAAGCGATTTTGATCACATCCTCATCCCTTTCTACGTACTACTCATGCGCAGTACGTAAAAACGGAAGTGGATGTGAGCAAAACTGCTTAAAGTCTACCACAACACGGTTGCTTTATTATTTATCATTAAGATTAATTTTTAGATTATTACCTTATGTCAATACAACGTACACTTATCTTTAACGTAAAGGTTACATTAAAGGAGCAGCTGTTTCCAAAAAGAAAGTGATTAAAACACTGGCGAGTGCTAGATTACCAGCTCTACACTCGCAACACTTGGATGAGATCTTTACATTAACTTCTTGGTACTCAATTATAATGTTATATCAACTAGTGTCAGTATTCTTGCATATTAGTGACCCCAGTAACAACATTTTGTGAATGACAAGAAGAGTAAATATAATTATGCAGGTGTTGCAAAAACAGAGTTTGCAACCTAGCAATGAGCTCAGTTTGGAACACATTTCTTTTAAAAGTAACCTTTACCCAATGGATAATGAGAGGGAGGAAAATAGGGGGTAATTTTATTGGATATTCTAAAGGAGGACATTGTCCTGAATTTATATACAAATTTCTTGAGTCCATGAGATATTTTTAATAAATTTTTTAAAGTTGTAAAATGATAAAGTAAAAGTAAGTTTTTCCTAAAGTAGCACCCGTGACGTCATTTTTCGATTTTCCAAAATTAAGTAAAAAAAAACTCAAAAAGTTAAAATTTCCGTATTAATTAATTCAGAACAATGTCCTCTTTTAGAATATGAAATAAAATTATCCTCTAAAGTGTTTTTTTTTGGTCTTCCTAATCCTAATTATACTTAAAAATGAAATCTTAAAATCAAATGATTTAGAAAATATAAGCTGTTTTATTGACTTGGGCATTTCATTATAGCAGTAATTATTTATTCATCAATCATCAATATATTATATAAGATTGTATCAAATAGTTTAGCATAAACGAAAAACACGCGTTGAATTTTAATGTTAAAATAATTACCACAATCGTGTGTGTACATAAATAAATATGAACATTTAAATTTATTTCTTTTTTCAAGACACGTCAAATTTAAATTTGTAACGTAATGTCAGATTTCAGACTGAGACTAAACATTTAGACCGCATGATAATTAAAGTAACGCTCCTATGAATATGTACAGCTCTGGCCAAAAGTTCCCGAACGGGGCAGCGGCGGCCGCTGCGTTTTCTCATAAAGATAACATAGTGTGGTTGCGGGTTGCCTATGCAAATCGTTCGGGAACTTTTGGCCAGAGCTGTACATGATATTTCAAAAAACACAATATTAGGGTGTATTTAGCACTGCATTTTATTCTTTTTAAGAGAGTTGTTTACCTAGTTAACCCAATGATTTTCTTACATTAGGAGAAATTAAGTTGTTTAACTTATCGGACAGATTTTTTTTTCCGAAAAGTATTTACAAATAAAAAGAAATCAAATCATATTACTGTAAAAAGATCGTAAGTTTAAAAAATAATAATAACATAACTGAAATTGCATTTTTTTTTTAACGCGACATTTGAACTTTTGAAACTTAAATCTCTATTCTTATATAAGCGCGCTCAAAAAGCGAGCAGAAAATTGTTCAAGGAACAAAGCCTGTAGATTATCAATTATTTTAGAGACAGTAAAAAAAAAAAAAAAAAAAAATAATTTTTTTTTGAAATTTTCCAAATAGTAATAAAACAGTTAATTTTGTTATTTGTTTCTACTGTTTGCAAAAAATGTAAATAGAAATATAATTATGAAAAAATAATAATAACGATGAGGTCGGAGTCTAGTGCGCCTGCACGTTTTACAAGTAGGCTTTTTGCCCAACAACCTGCTAAAAAAAATACTGCAAAAAATGAGTTTTTTTTTTTTTTTTTTTTTTTTTTTTTACAAGGACCAAAATAAATACGTATACTCGGGAAGAAATATGCCCATTTTTAGCACAGTTTGATAGTATATTTCTCACCAATATCACGATTAAAATAATATTTATAATTTTCATAATGTTTCAGCCACCTTATTCTGATGGTAGTGGGATGGGTTACGATGGCGGGTTGCATCAGGTGAGTTTGAAATTTAATTCGTTTTTTTTTTTAATTTTATTTAACAATAAGTTTTCAGTTTTATTGAATTTTTTTCTTTTTAAAAAAAACTTTTTTTCAGTGCAATTTATCAGCAATAAAATATTTACCTAATTAAAAAAAATCCTTCCCCTGTTTCTCTTTTAATTTTTATAAAAATATCATTTCTATTTTTCTTTTGGGTAGTTCTATTTTTATATAGGTAACTTTTTTTCCATTACTTAAAATAATAATAATAAACGCTGAGAAAAGAGCATTATTTATTTTTTTATTTTTTTCTATTTAGTACAAAATTTCATTGTCATTTTTTTGTATATCATAAAACATTAAAACTTTTCCCATTTTCTTCCTACCCGTGTCTCTTTGTCTGTTTTTTTTTAATTTGTCGTTTCATACAATTAAAATTATTATTATGAAAAAAAAAAAAAAAGTTAGAGATAATTTTTATTTTGTGTCGAATTATATAATTATATTTATTATTTAGTATTACAGATATTTTACAAAATAAAAAATGTGGTTTAAAATTTGCAGTTTATTTTTACATATAAATCGAAAATTATAAAATAATTTTTACTTATTTTTTGTAAAATTAAAAAATTAATTCAGAATAATTATTTTGAAATCGTACATTATAGTTTAGGATCATAATCATGGTAAATTGATAATTTGGAGTTGTATTTTGGGGTTATTTACTTATATTTCTTATGCTTCTAAATATTCTTGTGAAATTAAAATCGAGTAATTTAAAGGCTTACGCAAAATAAAATTACGTCGGAATAATAAATTAATAAATCCAAATTATTCATGTTTATATGTCATTTTCAATGAGCTATATAGTTTTCGATACGTATGGGAAAAAAGTATAGGCCGGGATTATGTTTTCACGTATTATTTTGACTAGAAAAAAATTATAACGAGAGAACGAATTTTTAGATAAAAATGGCAGCTGCGCCTGTAAATTTCATAGTTAGGCTTTTTGCTCCACAAGCTACTGATTGGTGCGAGTTACCAAAGCGCTGCAGTCACCTGAAAGCGTTAGAAATCTTCTAAATCTGTATACTGTATTTTCAAAGCATATTTAGAAATAATTTTTAGTTATTAAGTTGTTCGCACCGCTAAATATGTTGTTTAAAGTTTTAAGTACTAGGAAAAAAGAAAAGACTAATGACAGGTGCATAAATCGTGTGCAAAGTGCAGTAGGTAAACATTAGCCTGGAACTGATATTGCTATGCAGTACTACAATAATGGTATGTCTCATCTAGATTAGGTAACATTGTATTATAGTAAAGTAAACTCTCAATTTCGTGATATCATTAAGGGACCCAGAAAATAGCCATTTCACAAAATTGAGAGCATTACCATTGCCATAAGTTACACATTATTTAAGTCTGCTGCGCACCCAACTGAGTATTTCACAAAGTTGAGAAATTCACAGAATCGAGAGTTTACTTTATATCGATACGTGCTCCAGGTTAATCCTTACTTATTGCAATTCACAGCATTAATGTATACTGCTCTTAGTTAGTACCTTTTCCCCGTATAGCAACAAAATATCATGCAATCGGACAGTAGGGTAGTGCAGATAGAAAAAAAATGAAGACGTACACTTGCCATTTTACTTAAAAATTCGGTCTCTAATACCAATAGACTTCAAAATTTTAACCACATCCAAAATTATACCAAACTTTATATTGAAAATATGTCATGACATTAAAGCAAATTAGATGTATTTGTCTCATTATTTATGTGTTCGTTTTTTCCATGGGCTTGTCAGGATTAAGCCTTCTATTTCTCCTATTTCCACATCCCATTGGACACATTTACATCTTCAGGTTAGTTTTTTTATAGCATATATATTTTTTTTTTCGTCACATAATATTTTATTTTTTTCATTCTTTCATTTAACTAAGGTTCTTATTTAAGATGTGTTATATAGGATAAATTTTTTGTTTTAATTATTGATTGAATCCATATAATATATTTGTTAGTGGAAAATTAAAAAAATTGAAATATTATCACATGAGCGGCGGAAATGAAAACTTAGATCGTATCTTCTTTTTTATTTTTTTTTTTATGAAAATTTGATTTGATTTTTTTTTTTTTTTTTTTTTTTTAATTTGAAAATCTAACTTAAAATTTCTGTTTAGATTGCACAAATTTAAATTAAAAAAAAAAAAAAAAAAAAAACGTCAAAAAATTTTTTAAGGGTTGTTCATCTCTTACTTTTTAGTTGTGAATTTGCTTACCCCCTATAACAATGAAGTTACCATATTGTATATTTGGAAATACGGACTTTAATTTCAAAGCATATATTTAAAATCTATAATTTCATTCCCAATACATTTTCGTGGAGGTACACATGAAATAATATTAAACATTTTTATTAGATGAAAACAAGTGGAAATTAGTCTATTATTCCTCATTGCACCTCATCACAGTAGTTTGTTATTTCTTTCAAAAAAATGAAAAAAAAAAAAAAAAAAAAAAAAACAATTTCGCTATGCTAAAGAACAGGAAATTAGAAGAAACTTTGCTTTTACAGCGCACATCACCTCCATTGATCCTAAATATTAAATAAATTTTTATTTGCAAATCTTTCATAATTCTCTTAAATTTGAACCTGGTTATCATTTTTATAATCATAATTCATAAATGTGTATTTATTATTTTGCACCAATTGTTCCTTTTATTTATTTTATAATATCATTTTATGTTGTCATTTTTCTCCATTATTTTTAGAGTAGTTTTTTGTTTCTAATTAAAACCAATATATTATATATATGCTCTATTCTCAGTGTTTATATTAAAACAATCACTGTTGATTAATATTTAAATGTTAATTATTATTTTATTGTGACTTGTAACTAATATATTAATTTATTCTTTTATTGTAGACCTAGTAACATTTGGGGTACTTTTTTTTTTTTTTTTTTTTTTTTGTATTGATAAGCACGATTTTTTAACTATATTTTACCGTACCTTTTTTCAACTTTTCTACTTTTTATACATATATAGACGAACGTATAGTTTTTATCTTCATACTCTTCAATTTTTAGTATTTTTGAAATACTTTTTTCCTTATTAGCATGTTTTTCAGCATGAATACACTAAATTTGAATAAAAATAATTTGAATTAATATTTAGAAACCTCTTGTCAGTATTTTTGTGATTATTATTAGAATGTTTTTTTAAGAAATACTTAACTTATGCCAAAGCAGTGGACGTTTAGAAAGAAGTATTATTCCTTTTTATTATTATTATTATTTTATTTTTTTCAAAATCTATGGAAATATGAAATAATATTTGTATCGTATAGTATTTGAATAAAGAAAAAAAAAGGAAGAGGGGGGGGGGGAGAAGAAAAGGGGATAGAAGTTTTTTTTTTTTTAACTTCTTTTTTATTATAAGCATCCGATATTATATTTTCAATTTTGAAATCCTTTTTTTTTTTTTTTTTTTAATTGATAAATTAATAAAACTGCAAAATAATTATCCGATAAATGTTTTATTTCTTTTTAGTCTATATCAAAGCAATAAATAAGAAGAAAAAATCCGTAAATAAAAGTACAATGAAGAAAAAAGCTGCAATTAACAAAGTAATTTCACGGCCAATAAACATTTTTTTTTTTAGAGATCACTCCAAAGAGAGAAAAAAAAAATCAAATAATTTACAAGTAGTAAAATTTTTATTACTACAATCACAGATTTTTAGTTTATTTTATTCTCGTCTTTAAAAAAAAAGAAGTAAAATTACATTAAAATAAAGAAAGGGACAGATGAAATTTATCGTAAGAGATTACATCGTATTTTATATACTTAATTTAGATTTGATTTGCTACCTTAAATGCATGAAAGGTTTTTTTTTTTTTTTTTCAATTGTATTTTATTTTGATTTACTTTTTTAAATAAGATAAATAAAAAGAATTACATAATAAAATTAACGTAGAACGTGACCGACTTGGACCGGAAATCGTTAAAAGAGGAACTGTATTTTCACTCAAAAAAATGAACATTTAACATTATTTATTTCCCACAAAGCAAAAACTATAATTTTCAAATAAAATCGAGTAATTTTATTTATTTATTATTATTATTTTGTTTTTTTGTTCCGAAAAAAGTTGTTATTAATATTTTTTTTAAAGTTTCTAATTTGATTAAAATTTACCGCTAAAATTTAAAGTTCCACATTTACATGTTATCTTTAAAGTGGAATAACTTAAATATTTGATCGTGTTTTCACATGTTTGACGTAACTAAACTTTAACTACCGTTTCTTCTTTATTTTGTGTTTATATTATAATTCGAAACCGTCTAGTTTGCGAGATATCAGTCGGTCACCTACCCCCTTAAATTAAATATATTTTAGTGGTATATCTCATTTTTATAATAAATCTAAATTATATGTTTAATTTTATTAGAAAGTATTACATTTCTAACATTATTGTTTTTCTCCATGTGTGCACCAACAGGGTAGGTGTATTGACAGCATTCCCGTAATTGATTAGTACTACCATTTAAATTAGGGTTTAAAGTAATATATTAATACTGCAATATCTACAAGAGCTCGATATTTCATTAATTTATACATTTTTTTTTTCTTTTTAAATTTTTTAATTTTTTTTTCTTTTTTTTTTTTTTTTAAGTTATATACGATTAGAAGCGATAAAAATTCCATTGCATGGTTCTTAATCATAAGTCAGTATGATCTATAAAATATCCATTTTCAAATTACATTATAAAAATATTAAAATTGTTCCTAACATTTTAAATAGTAATAAAATTAATTTTGGATCAAGATTCTGCGTTATTTTTATATATATATTATATTATATTTATATATTGTATTTAATATTGGAGCTTAATTTTTTTTTTCTTACATCAAATAAAAGATCTTTTAAGAGGTAAATTTAAAAAAGAAAGAAAAAAATTAGAAAAAATCTGAAATAATAATTCTTTTACTGAGGTTTATGAATTATCAAGAAAGCTGACATTTTACTTATAATTCATTACTATTATTGTTTTCAGCGTTTATATAACAGTAAAATTTACTAACTTCTATTTTATTGTCTTTGCATTTATTTTACTTAAAGTTAATACACAAATATAATATTTGCGATGAAAAAAAAATTTCACGATTGTTTCAGAGTATGAAAAAGAAGAAGAAAAAAAAAGTTGCTTATTTATACAATGTTAGTGATGGTATTATTTTGAAATGTAACATAGTAGCTTTTTTTTTCATAAAACTTGCGATCGTGTTATTTTTTTTCTTCCTACTTTTATTCTCTCCTCCCTTTCTTTATTTAACCAATACGTGATATCGCAGTTAAATTACTATTTTTACACTTCTTGGTTTAACTCTCTATATATATGTACTGATACTTTACTTGCTTTTAAAATAACTGAGAAAGAAAAGAAAGAGAAAATATATATCTTTCATTATATTTTGTAGTAATTAAATTAGAAAATTTTAGACTCGCAATTTCTTCTGGAAAAAAATACTAAAAACTCCTTTATTTTGATTACTATTTACTTGTTCATATTATAATTTTTCTTACGTAATGTAATGTATATAGGTAAACATTTTAAGATCTATTGAAGATAGATAAATTAAGAAAATAAAATTTTTACTTCCTCTTAATTATTTTATCTACTTAAATTTTACATCGTTTTTTTTTTTTTTTTTTTTTTTTTTTTAAATTTGCTGGGGAAAACTTTTGCTCAAGTTTTGGTTATTAGAATCCGATACACTGCTGTTCCCTTAATAGATAGACAACTTTTCATACACCCATTGAACTACATGTAAATCATATTTACGCGATTACTTATATCGAAAAATAGTCTTTATAAAGTGTATAACATTAATATGATTTTACAATTTCTCTACGCATTGTGTGTGGGATTTTTTATATCGCTAAAAATACGGAAAGTTTACTTTTTTTTTTATAAATGTGTGTATTCACAATATAAAAAATTGAAAACTATTTTTGCTCTGTATTTTTTTATTTCTATCTAACGATTTGATTAAAATAAACTTATTATAAGCCTCATTGCATTGCTATATAATGTGACTAAATAATTAATACAATTTGTCTATAGTGTGGGAGAATCTTTGGTTTTATTTTAATTACGTTGAAATGGGGGTAATTGCATATAAAATTACGCGCTAGCGCCATGCTGGAGCAATAGCATATAGGACAAGCATCATTTTTGGCCTTTTTCATTGGGAAATTAATGTGTTTCTATAATTCAGTTTTATTATTTAACGGATGAAAAACATGTAGTTTAATTTAGTAGTATTTTTCTATTTGCAATTCCAATGTTATTTGCTATTCAACTATGGCGTCCAAGCGCAAGATTAAATCAATGAGTGGTAATTATGCACGTTTTAGTTTATTTAAGACAGTGAAAAGTTGTCTGTTATTAAAATATTTATAAATGTGTTCATCAAAATAATTTTTAAAATAAATCTTTTTAACTGTATGTTATATTCATTCATTTTCATTACGATTAAATTTATAATTTCATTTTATATCGTATTTTAAAACGAAATACGTGCTACATCAAAACTTCTTCTTCCCTACGACTAATATAAAGAATTAAATGACAATTTATTTTAAAATTCTATATATCCAACTATAGAAAAAAAAAAGTCTTCAAAAAAAGAAGAAGAGAAACAACTCGTATGGTACACAAGGTATAACGTGACCAAAATATCTTGCTATCTCATATGAAGGGTGTAGTCGTGGATCTAGGGTGATGTTTTTTTTTTTTTTTTTTTTTTCTTTCTCCTGGGGATTTGAACGTTCTTTTCGTTGCTAACTTCAAATATAATGTTTTATTCACAATGTATATACGCCTTTTTCTGATGCCTTTTTTTCCTCTCTCTTTCTCTTTTAACCGTATATAAGGGGTAAATTTTTGAGGGTAGAAAAAAATATATATATAGTATAAATATTTAATTTGAGATAGGATAAATTGGTCTTGAGATAGACTGGGAATTTGAAGAGAAAGAGAGAGAGAGAGAGAGAGAGAGAGAGAGAGAGATGAGTTATATTTTAAAAGGTATTTAATTTTTGTCACATTTTATTGCAAATTAAAAATAAAATAGTACCGTTATACTCGGTAATAAGCACATAGTTTACATTTGAATTATAGTTATGGGATTAAATTAAGCCTTATTTCACCCATAATATTAAGCCGTGAGTTATTGTTGATATTAAAAATGAAATATTATATTCATAAAAATGCTTATAGTTTCATTATGTATATTATTGGGACATGTTTTATTATTGTGACGTTATAAACAAGCAGAAAAGTAACATTTCGTGTATAGAACAATAATAATAATGACATTTCACCAATTAACAAAAAAATCATAATTTATTGATAGTTTTTATTACGTATGAGATGAGCTATTTATATCAGATAAAATTGTAAAAGCAGACGAATTTCTCTACAAAATGAGCCAAACGTTTGTCTTACATGCTGCGTAAATACTGTATTAAATTTATAATGGTGCCATCGCTAATATTATTATATGGACATTATAGGGTGTGTATGCATTCATGTTAAAGTCGACGCTATGTTGGAGCACTCAATAACATTGGCGGCATAGGAAAATAGCTCATTTTCCAGTTTAAAACCACTGCAATATTTTTGAGAGCATTTCATGATGTAAATATGTTGAATTAGTATCTCAAGTATGTGAGAAAAATAATAACAAAAAAATCAACCAATTTCCCAATAAAATTGCCTAAAACTAAGTTTGTCCTATGCTGAGCAATGTTATTCACTACTACAGTATGGCCTCCAAGCGCATTAAATATGACATCGTGTGCATACACGCTATAGCAATATCTGTGATCATTATGCCAATACTTGTTAACATTGCAAAGCATATGGCCTTACGTGAGTTAAAGAGTAACCTGCAGAAGTTAGCAGGTGCAAATATTAGTAGAAAATTGCATTAATATCTTTATTACATTTTTTTTTTTTTTTTTTTTAATATTTTGATCGTGTTACATTTAAAATTATTTTCGTAAATAAGTCGTCAATTACGCACTTCACATGATAAAATAGAATTAACATTGAAATCATTTGCTCATTCTGAAACGAGGTTTTAATATATAAATAGGGAATTTTTAAATGACTCAATTAAAAGCAAGTTAAGTATTTTTTTATTGTTGCACGCATTATAAAGTTGTTAGAACGTGACGGGCATATTATTATGGCATGCATTGTCATTTTTATAATAAGCTTTCAGAAAAAAAAAGTAATTTGATAATTGAAAATATAATGAAGACATTATATAAAAAGAAAGTATAAATATATTATTAATATTATTCATATTTTATTTATTTTTTCTTCTTCTTTTTTTTTGTGGTATTTTAATCTTTATATAAACTTTTTTTCCTTCTACATAGCATTGTATAATATATCATTTCAAAAATATTCCCTGAGGAGCTTTATAGGTACACAATACAAACTGGTAGCTTTATTTTCATCTTTCTCTTCTATTTTCTTCTACACATTTCTCAAAAAAAAAAAAAAAAAAAAAAAAAAAAACTTGCAGAAAAAAATTATATCACTTTTTTTTTTATCAAGGCTAAAAGAATGAAATTCTTTACGGATATAACTAAAAGTAGAAAGTTATTTTTTCTCCACTGTAATACCTTTATCTTCTCCTTACAATATAGTCAATTTACTTACATTTTATTACATATTTTCCAATGGTAATTATTAATTAACATTGATAATCATTATCTTTTAATTTTGTCTATGTTAAAACAGTATTTTGATTGCTCTTTCTATCCTTTATTAATAATTTAAAAAAAAGCTTTATTTACCATTATAAAAAGTTCATTACCATTTTATTGTTAATATTGCATATTTTGAAATATGCCTAATTTGTTATAAATGTATAATTTTTTTTCAATCTGCTATTTTTCGTGTAATTAAAAAAAAAAAAAAGTTTTATATTCAAGTTAACAAATTTATATTCCAATTTCATTATTTCATCTTTAGCATTTGTAGGTAAATTTCACTGCCATACTTATAAAGTAAAAAACAATTAAAAACAAAATGCGTTTATTATTTTTGTAATAAATTAATATAGAAAAATTTAGCTTATTCTAAATATCATAAGAAAAAAAAATGTGCCGGCTAAAATTTTAATGTAAAAAAAAAAAAAAAATCAGCGCAAATAAACGTAACTTAAAAAAAAAGGTCAACTAAATATTAATATTGATGTTATCAGGGTGGCGGCATGAAGATGTCCCCTAGATCTCCCGCTTCACGAGGTACTTCCGGTTCTGATTGGAACCCTCCACGTGAGCAAATCCCTGACTTCCCACCAGTGCAGCCTCCAGGAGCTGATGAGGACATCGACAGTCGAGATGAAGACGACGATGATGACGACGATGACGAAGACATGCAAGGAGGAAGTGCAGCTATGCAGCAAAAACGACCTAAGCTGTAAACGCGGGGAAAATATTTGAATGTTTTTTTTTTTCCTTTATTTTTTAATTTTATTGGTCTAAGGGACATACTTTTTTATACTTTTAATGTTTATAATACATCTTAAAGTATTTCATTTATAAATAAGATTTTTTATTTTTATTTTTTTAAATTTTTTTAAGGTTTTGTTGTGGAATTATACGTTTTCGGGTTGGATTACCGCGAAAGTTCTTAAGTAGACTTTTAGGATAGTCCTAAGAAAGATTGAGTAATTCTCTCATGACAAAATCTTAGAAATGTTGAAATCAAATCGGATTACTTTTGAATTAGTCGTTGACGTAAATGGTCATATTTCCATAAAAAGGAAAAGCTGCCAAAAGAATCACACGTAACTCTTATAATTGAAATTTTGCACTAAAAATACTAAATTTTCTATTAGTTTTATTTGAAATTGTGTTATTTTTAACATATAATTAATACAATAATCAAAATTTGCCAGGTACTTCCCTTTTTTTAAAAAAAAGTTTATGTACCATTCTTACCTATAAACTTTTAGTCGTGCAGAAGAACCCGAAATCTTCTGGTTTTAAAGTATGATAAAAATTACTTATTTAATTAAAAAGCATGCTTCTTTTGGATAATATTTAAATATGATGTATTACAAAATAAAATTATAAAAAAGTACATTTTACCAACTATATGCCACTATAACTATTCTGATTATTTTAAATGTATTCAATGGGATTTTTTTTCTTTGTTTTTAAAAATCTATAACTTTAAAAAAAAAACTATTATTATAATGCTTTAAAAATATACAAAAAAAAATTATCCTTTATTACTATATATTATACTATTAAGATTTAAGTTTTTATTGCTAAAAAAAAAAATAATAATAACCACAATAATGCAAATTTTGCAAGATAAATTTTTCTAGTATACAAGGTGTATAACATAAAAAAGTAAAATATAACTCATGATGTGTGCATTTTTAGAAATAACATATTATATAAATAAAAAAAAGAAAGATAATATTTAGATAATTATAAAATATTGGACACTATTAATAATTATAGAAGTGAATTTTTAATGATATAAAAAAATTACTGAAATAGATGATTAAACAAATTCTTTTATTTTTTATGTATTTTTAATATTATTTTGTTTAATTGTGTTAATTTTACATTTTGAGAGCGAAGTCTTGTTATAGGTCGTCAATAATTAAGTCAAAATTTGAAGCGGATTTTTTTTTTTTTTTTTTTTTTTTTTTTTTTTTTTAATTTGTTAATGTTCCGTAAGGAAAGGAACACGTGTAATTACTAATATCTCAATTAATAATACAATTCTGACTTCTTTTCAGAATTTCAGGGTCCACAATTTCATGGTTGCCCTCTTAATTTTTTTATTCCTTTAACTTTGTATATTTTACATCTCGTTTTTTTTTTTTTTTTTTTCAAATGAATTATTTTAATGCCACTGATTTTTAGGGTTAAAAGTAAAGAATAAAATACAACGAAATAATAATATATATTTTAAATAAAGAATAAAATTGAATTTGTTTTTTAATCTATTAGTAATAAATGATATAATGACACAAAAGCAAAAAAATTGTAATATATTAAACAACAAAAAATACTTCAATGATAACATAAAAAAAGAGAAGAAGAAGAAGAAAAAACGTGTCGAAACCTCGGTATACGTAGCAACATAAAAACTGTGTTGTCTTTTTTAGGCTTAGAGAAACTTTCAAATCATTGTTATAGAATTTTTGAGAAAGAAACAAATTATTTAATATTCATCCATACATTGTATGAAAATACAAGAAAAATGATTGTATTCTTACAAGAATTCAAAATTGAAAGAAAAACAAGTATGAAAATTATTGTAAATAATTTATGGATGGTATAAATAATTTCTTTCATTAATAAAAAAATGTTTTAAGTAGTTATTTAAAAAAAAATACACAGTACACGATAATATTTTGAGTGTAAATTTATTTACACCAAAATTTCAAACAATGTATACGATTTTTGACAACAAATAAAAACATTTATTAATATAATAATATTATTATTATAATATATAAAAAAAAAAACATTAATTATTATTAAAAAAATATAAAACTATAATAGGAAACAAAATACATAATTAATAAGTATATGAATCTACTTATATATTAAATGTATGTAAGAAATGGTATTTTTTTTCTTTTCTTTTTTTTCAGTTTATTATAATGTATTTGGATTATTTAAATTGTTCTGTTCTTTTATTTTCATTATTATTTTTTTTTTCATTCAATAGCAAAAAGATTACGTTTTTGTGTTTAATAAACAAAAAAAAAAAAAAAAAAGATTGAATTTTAGTACTAAAATTAATACTTTTTTATTCTTGTAACTCATGATTTTTTTTTTATTAATTTTTTTTTTGTTATTGCAATTGATTAATTGCATTTTTTAAAAATTAAAACCACAGGTTGGAACAGAACAAATAATAAATTTAATCAGTTCTTTTTATTATTTCTCTTTTATTATAATTTTATACAATGATTTAGTTTGTTTTTTTATATTATTATTTTTGCCTATATAATAATTATGAAATTTCTTTTATAAGTTTTTATGTTGCATTATTACCAGTTTTTATTATAAATTTTTTTGTTTCTTCACAAAATGTGTTTCAAATTTAAATATTAAATTTGTTGAAAAAAAGAAAGAATGCTTTTTAAATGCTTTATATTATTTTTGAATGAAATGTAAAGAAAAAGTACTATTAATTTACTGTAATTTGGGGGGAAAAAAATAATGAAATGTGAATTTAAACAAAAATAGCTATTACTGTAAATGGCATTAAAAATTTAATTATAAATTAATAGTACTTTTTAAAAAAAAAATAATAAAAATTAAGCACTGCAGTATACCAAAAGTAATTCTTAGCTAAAATATTTATAAAAATTTTTGCTAAGATTATTTAAATAATCACTGAAACTATTAAATATGGATTTATTAAATAAAAAAAACTTAATAAATCAAAAAAATGTATCCATTATTAAGAAAATAAAGGTATAATAATAATAATTTTTATGCAAGAAAAAAAATACAATAATAAAATTATCTATTTTTAACTTTAATAATAAAAAAATAAACATTTTATTAAGCACTATACTATATTATAAAATGGCTTTTTGTATTGTGAAATTACGCAGGAAAAAAAAAAATCTTGTTTGGCCAAAATTATTTAAAATTCGAATAAGAAAAAAAAATTGCATAAAATGGAAAAAATAATCTCAAAATTTCCTTGGCTAAATTAGACAAATAATTAATAATTTTTGCCTCAAAATATAGCCACAAATATTTAAAAAATGAGAGCTCTAAAAATTTATTTTTTACTGCAAAAAAATGAAATAAAAAAATAAAAAAAGCCATTATAAAAAAAATATATTTATGATTTTTTGGCAAAATGTATACGTGAAAAAATTAAAAACAAACAATTATTCTTCCACAATGCATTAGACATTCACAATTTGCCTATAATTATACTTTTTGGACTGCCTAAATAAATACTATGTATAGAATAAAAAACAAAAATTGTAAAAAAAGTTAAAATTTATTATTTTATGTATATTCATATTATATTAAAGCTTTTTTGAAACAAGCAGCTAGCTAATTGTGTTACTTCTTATTATAAATCAATGTATTATTTTTTTGTGTTTCATGTTTTATTATATTAGAGCAATGATATATTTGGGCACCTTGTATTTTATAAACAACAACAAAATAATTATGTAAAACAAACAAAATATGCAAGTTTTTTCAAAAATAATAATTGGATGTTGGGAAAAGTATAATTTATTTGTTTACATTTTTACTAACCTTTATTATCCTTACGAAAAAAAAAAATACAAAATTTGTATTTAATACAAATCTGAGTTAGCTTCTCCTCTTCCTTATAGGGCTTCTGGCGTCAAAGAATTAAATTAAAAACGTAAAAATCAGGAGATGGGACCATTATTCATACACGTATTATCTTCAACCTATTTGTAGCCTCACCTACTGGGGTTAAAAAACTGTAAAGTTGGCAATTTTAGGAATTCATGACGTCAACAATTCCGTGTCTACAATAGAAATTGTAGCGCGGGTTTCCTACTTTACAAGTTTTCTCCCTAGTTTGTGAGAGTTCTGAAGGGTTAAGGCACAAAATATGTGTATTTATAATAGTCCTATCTCATGAATAATCATTGAGAGGAAATTTGTTTTTGAGGCCAGGGGCCCTTTAAATACTCCAAATATGTAGGATATTGCTTAAAAGCATAAGTTAAAAAGAAATTGAATATTCAACCTTCTTAGCTTCTTGTTTGTGTTTGATTTAACTATTTTAACATGTATTTGTAAAAGGTAAGACCTGAGACAATTGTGTTAAGTTAGTTAGCTCCCCTGAAAGTTATGCAATTTTTTCATTAGCTATGCATACCAAAAAGCCTATGCTTCAACAATCATACTCTTTGAGCAATTCTTATTCTAAAGTAGTAGTGGTGGAAGCGACCGTATTTTATGAAAATAATGTCGTTTTTGCCTGCAAAAATCTCAAGTACTTTAATGGCACAACAATACTGGGGCAGTTCCTTTCATTTCAGGCTACAGCCGCTTACCTTCCAAATCCTAGTACCCTAATTTTTACCTCCTCCCAAACTTTTTTTTTTTTTTTTTTTCGCTGTCCGGGTCTTGTCAGGTACCGTACTTGGTAGTGTGGGCTGAAAACGCCTGTTGGATTTTTCCTTCCACCTATGCCTATAAGTACCATTCCAAAGAGTGAACAACTTGCGGGTTCGCGCGGTAACGCAAATAAAATAAAACAAAATATATACCATGAATTTAAATGACAATTGTCCCCTTTCAATTAAAAACAATAGGTATATAGAAATTACTAATAGGACTGGAATACTATTGGGAATTTCTACTGTACTTTAGTAGAAGGTAAGACATTAGTTAAGTTTAACAGGTAAAGTTAATCAGATAACGGAATAGGGATATAGCATTTAAAATTGTTAAATAAAACAATTATTTTACATCAAAATATTTACATTTTATTCTTAAGAGATGTTAAGACATGATATTATTTATTAATAATAAACATTGAAAGCAAACAATATAAAAAAGTTCATTGTTTGTATTCTAAACTGCCAGTTTAACATGCATGCTGTAATAACAAAAAAAAAAAAAAACAAAAAAAAAAAAAAAAAAAAAAAAACTATACTTAAAATTTAATAATCAAAGGAAAGGATAGGAGAAACCAACAAGCACCTTACCACAATGAGGTCCGTAGCTTGGTGAAAATCTAGATGGCACAGGTTACACAAATATATTTACAAGTTAATTAAGACGTTTCGAGGGCAACAGCCCTCTTCTTTAGTTGCTTAAAGTATAGTCTAAGCAACTGAAGAAGAGGCCCCTTGAAATGTCTTAAAACTTATAAATATATTTGTGTAACCTGTGCCATCAAGATTTTCACCAAGCTACGGACCTCATCGTGGTAAGGCGCCTGTTGCTTTCCTTTGATTATTAATTCAAACCGAAATGGTTTTTAACTTTCCTTATTAATTACATATACTTAAAAATTAAAAACTTCAGAAAATTTACAGAAAAAATAGGTACATATTTCTAATTTTCTTTCAAACCATTAACCTAAAAAATTAATATTTTACTGCTTTGAGTAAATAAAATACATACAGTACATTACACACACAAATAATAGGCCTATACAGTAATCCTATATATTTTTGTGCAAAATTGCATTTTACAAATCATAATGTTCATTATATTTTATGATAAATTTGAAAGAAAAGGATCGGAGAAACCAGCAAGGGCCTTACCATAGTGAAGAGGTCAGAGAAAATCTTGCTAGCACAGATATAAGAAACTAACACATTGGAAATATTTTGGCAATAAACTCCAAGAGATGGAGTGTGTTAAGTCTTTGTCTTACAGACTCATAGAGAAACTATATGAATGATCATGAGTCTGTAAGGACTGTAATGTTATAAAAGGAAATAATAATTTCTTTCAAATTTATCATACCTAAGCTCGCTGGTTTATTTTCCTTAATATATCATTGTAATACAGCATGCTATACTGTAGTATTGGTTATGGTGTAACCCTAACCACTGATTCAAAGCAGACATCGAGAATTTTAAAACATCAACACCATGTGTGACAGCAATTAAATATTTAATATATAAATATAAGAACCAAACCATTTTGGTTTAAATTGCAAATCAAAGAAAAAGTAATAGATAATTATAATTAAAGCACGCTATATTGTAAGCTTTATAACGTGAAAATCTTTAATTAAATAGATACAAAAAAAGGGGGGGGGGGGGGGACGCAAAATTGCAAGCCTTGTGCTTGCAATTATCCATCCCCCTTTTTTGTATCTAATTAAAGATTTTCGCTTAATAATCTTAATATACCTTTCAATATAGACCCCTTGCACATCCTTGCGCTTTGTCGCCATGTTTGTGATGCCTAATGCATTGTCCAGCATAGGGGAAACTTCGTTTTTCCTCATTTTTCACATAAAAAATAGTTTATTTTAACTCAACAAATTTTTCTCATGTCCTTCGAGCTTATTAGGAGCTAGGAATAAGGTTTTGATTGAGGTTTGAAGCTTCTTTTGCTATTAAAAAAAATTTTAATGATGTTTTTCCTATGCTGGCCTATGTATTCCTGACCAACAAAATGGCGGCTCTTAAATATGAGTGCAAGCGGTCTATAGCGTGCTATAATTATAATTATCTATTGCCCTTTCTTTGATTTGCAACAATTAAATGTTTGAATATTAATAACCTTGCCATATACAACTGTAATTATAACCAAAATGTTATGGAACCTCAGGGAATATTCTGTAACTTCATATATCAAACAAAATTACATTCAATTTCTTATGTAAATTTGTTTGTTGATAAAAGTAAAAAAGTTACATAATCAGTACAGTCAACCGGGGTGAAATTGAAACTCCAATCATGTGCAAGCTTTCACTATTTCCTATCTCGCTAGACACAGAGCACTTTGAAAGCAGCTCTGTGATTGGCTTTCAATTTCACCCCGGTTGACTTTAGTACAGTACAATATATCTCTGGTAAACACAGAATCAATACAATAACAGAGGCTAAAAAGTTGTAATAAGGTATGGGTTGAAAAACTTCATTTATCCATATTTTAGGTACAATAAAATTAAATCAATTTTTTTGTTAATCACATATGATACCTAATGTATTAAAAATATTACACCATCATCTTTGTTCTATATTATTATTTCTCCTAAGACAGAATACTGAGTTAATATACTAGATCAGTAGAGTTTACAGATAAAAGATTTATCTAAACACAGATTTATGGAAAAGAAATCAATTTGGTTGAGAAAAAAGAATGAAAAGGAAAGAATAGAAGAAACCAGCAAGGAAATAGCAAAGAAATGTTCCACAATTTGGTAAAATATCTTGCTAGTACAGAAATAGTAAACACATTTGATATAGCTTTTGGCACAAGAGAAGAAATGTCTTCTTCAGTCCTTACAAACTTATTATCTCTGTTCTATAGCAACATCTTAAACTGAACTATGAGACATCTCTTTGCTATAGAAAGACTCTTGCTTGTTTACTCTATATCCTTTTCTACTAATGATATTCGTAAACCCTGTTTTTCGTGCTCCAAACCACAAAAAAATGACGATCAACTAATGCTTTTTAAATGTAAGTGTGCATTTTTTGGAGCAAGGGAACAGGGTTTATAAACATCATTACTAATTAATTTTTAGATGGAAGTGGTAGAAACACAACTAGATTTAAAAAATTGGGGAATGAGACTGAACTGTCACTTACAAATACTCATTCCATATGAAAGTATTTTCCCACCCCTTTAACTATTAGTTATGAATATTTTACTTGTATGTTATATGCGTACAACTATAAAGATCAAGTTTTAAGAGTGGGGAGTGATTACTTAATTAATTTTCATTTTCAATGTAATTTTATCAAGTGGTTCATCAAGATCTTCACCTAGCTACGGATTTAATGGTGGTAAGGGGTTTGTTTGGTTATTTCTTCATATAATTTGAAGTAAACTGTACAACAAAAGCTGATGACTGCATGTATTGATTTACTTTTAAACATGAACAATAATTAAAATAATAATAATATACAGTTTGAGTCCCAATTGTCAGACATATAATATTCTAGCCTAGGACATTTTTTATTTTTAAGAATGAGGGAGTCTAAAAATTTTTGGAGGTTAATTTTATTTCATATTCTAAAAGAGTACATTGTCTTGAATCAATACATAATGTGATTTTTTTAATTTTTGAGTCCATAAATTATTTTTAATTACAGTCAACCGGGATGAAATTGAAACTCCAATCATGTGCAAGCTTTCTCTTTTCCCTATCTCGCTAGACACAGAGCACTTTAAAAGCGGGTCTGTGATTTGCTTTCAATTTCACCCTGCACTTTCAATTTCCCCCCAGTTGACTGTAATTTTTGAAAGTCCCGAAATGACATCACAGGCTGCAACTTTTTCCTATACTCACATGCATAAGGTGCAGCCTGTGACGTCATTTCAAGACTTTCAAAAATTAATTAAAAATACTTAATGAACTCAAAAATTAAAAATTCACATATGTATCAATTCAGGATAATGTCCTCTTTTAGAATATGAAATAAAATTAACCCCTAAAAGTACTCCTCATTTCATTTCTGTTTGCGTAGGTTCAAAAATTAGATTGATATTAAAGCTTATAACTTATTGACTAGTAAAGGAACAACAGTTTTGAGGCCGACTATAAGCAATTTCGGTCACATCCGCTTCCGTTTCTCCTTACTACGCATGCGCAGTAAGTCAAAACGGAAGCGGATATGAGCGAAATTGCTTAGTCGGCTTCAAAACCGTTGTTCCTTTATCAGTCAATAACTTATAAAATTCTCAAACAGGTATGTTACATGCCAGGCTAGTATTCACATAGAAAACTTGCAAATGTGGGTTTGGTGAAAAGATAAAACAAACACAGAGCTTAACAATACTACTGACAAAGTGCTAGCAGATGATCCTGTATCAATTTAACACGCTTTCTAATGGGGGAATGAAGTAATTTTAGCCTTGTTCATAGGTAGTCACTCATTATACATTGCAGAAGTTAGAGCCTTACCCTAATTTAACAGGTAAAGGGAAGTTAGCAGGTGATTCAGTTAGCGGAACTCGCCTATACCTATGTGTGTTCCTATAATTAGTTTTTTTTTTTCTTTTTTTTTTTCTTCCAGTACCTACATAGGTACTGAAATATTTTATTGTAGCTTTCTAAGCCTTGAAGCTATTTTCCTAAATTTCAAGCAATCTGAAACTAAAATATATATTTTTTTACATACCAAATAAATTGAAATTTAGAAAATCGCTAAGGCTTAGAAAAATACACAACAAAATTTCAACATAACGAAAAAATTGTAACTTGAGTTACAGCTGCTTCATTCCTTAATAATTAAAGACCCTAGAAATATAAAGTACTCTAACTCTATAAGAACTTTTACTGTTATTGCTTTGCATTGTTGGGAGGTCACGATTACTATTTAGCATGCTAAATCAACATAGGAACGTAAGGTTGTCTGCTATCACCATGTTAGTATTTTCTTTCATTTTTTTTTTTTCAACAAATGTGCTGGCCACAATAAAACCGGAAGCTTGATGTTAAGCTCTCTGATTGGTCAGTTTTGAAGGCATTGCCTATTTTAGCCAACCAAAGGGCTGGAAATCATGATTCCAGTTTAATTGTGGCCCGACTTAAACCTACTTTTTGCAAGTTTTCTAATTTGCATACTGTGGCTTCAGCCCAAACATGAAGTTGTTGCTTTTTCTCTTTTAAGCATGGGACTCATTTGATTCCACAGTTAACCCACTGAGAATATAGCCTCCTGAACTACTCATATTTACCTCAGGATGGGTCCTCTCGTTAAGTACCTGATATTTACGTAACCAAGGTTCTGTAAGACGTAACGCAGTAACATTACGTATGGTTTTTAATTTCATATAAGTTTCTTGTAATGGTTCTCTAAATTGTGAATACAAAACAACTGGTCTTGAATTTTCAACCAATGGTAATAAAGCTTCAGTAATATCACCAGGATTTTCTTTACCAATAACCAATAAACAATCAGCTTTAAATGTTTTAAGACGTTGAACAACAAAACGTAATTCAATTTCTTCATTTGAAAATTGACGTTTTGCTGTTGATGATTCAAGAGCTTCTTCTGCAGGACGTTTGTTGGATTTTTCTGTATCTGTAACCATTTTTTCTTCATTATCAATTGCTTTTTCATCAATTTCACTAGATTTTTCTTCAATTTTAGAAGTATTTTCAGCTACTTCTGTTGATTTTTCTGCAACGTCAGTAATTTCTTCAATCTTGATATCAGAGTCAGTAATTAATCCTTCCGTTTTAGCCTTATATAAAAGACCAGCTAAAGTAACGTAATGTACTTTAAGTAATTGTTGTTCAGGAAAATTCATTCCTTGTACTGCGATTGTTTTATTTGTACCTCTAGTAGGTCCTACTACAATTAAATGTACTTCAGGATCAATACCGATACGTTCGATCATAGCTGAGCTAACGATTCCTTGACAACCAGATTCAAAAAGTAAGAATGTTGATGGTCCTGAACCTGATTGAACTCCAGATAAATGTAATATCTGTGATAATGAATCAATACGTAGGCCTAGTATTTTATTATAATCTTGAGAAGGTCCTCCAAATGCTTGTAATATAAGTCTAATACTTGGTGGACGTATTAATATAGTACGTTTATATTTTTTCTGTTTTTTATTTACATATTTTTCCTTTGCATAAGCAGTTTTTTGATCAAATGTTGTACTATTTTCAACTAACTGTCCAATTATTTCTTTGGCACTAGCTCCTTCAGATTGCATTTCTTCTATTTCTTCTTTTGATAATTTTTGTGATGTACCATCATCTTTAATAAAGCGATTATCTTTACCATCAACTATTTCATCTACTAAAGTATCAGCCACATTTTCTTCAAATTCAATTGAATCACATCTTTTTAATGTAAATTTTCTTACACCTTTTTTACCTTTTTCTTCAAGTGAATAAGTACTCCATTTAGGTTCATCTATTAGATTAGTTAATTCTACACAATCTCTTCCTAACATTGCAACAGAATTAATTCCAACTTTGTGAATTTTAACAAAATTTTCACGTTGTATGATAACCCATTCACCAGCCTGAATTTTATCACTGCTTGTAGACATTTTAAATGCCTGTAAACAAATAAAAATTAAATTAATATATTGATTATATATTCAATTAAGTAATTAGCTTAATATTTTATCAACTTACCTGGTTTTTAATTATAAATTTAATTAATTTAGAAAACACGTGTAATTTTTTGCATGTAAACAAACGAATCATGTGTTTCACAAGCGCCGTGGAAATTTTCAACGTTGCCTAATTTTTGCAAATTTTCTTCTTAGTTTTTCAATGTTATCTAAAAAATTCATTTAAATAATATGATAAAAATTCTTTAAATATTTTATTTAATATATTTTTATGAACCAAGGTAACAAAATTGGTAGAAAAATAAAATTTTAATCTATTTTGAATATACGCGCCACATTTCAAAAGTCACATCTACGATAAATTTCCTTGATTTCACTGGTGAAAGAAAAGACATGACACTAGGTTATCGTAAATCGAATGGCAGATTCATTTTTTGGTTTTGATACGGCTTTGCCGGTAAGTTAATGCTAAATTTATATTACTAACCAATTTTTGAAATATTAAGGCCCATTTTAAGTCCCTTTACAGACGATTAGTATAAATAGAAGTCATCGAATTTGATGTTTGAAGTACGGGCATGGTCAACGTGCCCATTGCAAAAATATCATTTAATTCATAATTAAATTCTTCAAAAACAATAATAAATACCTTCTTAATGAAAATTATTGTATTTTAAATACATTAAACAGTTTACAAGCTTTTAAAGAGCTACATGAATAATTTATCAAGGGTAAATTTGTATTCATTTTTGCATAATTTTTTTGGGTCAATATCATTAAAAATCAAGGTCTTTTAATATGCGTCGCATATCGTAAAATTTTTGCATGTATTGTTTATGAAATCAATATTTTTAAGTTTCTAGGCATGTTGTGTATTAGAATAACTATGTATTACATACCGGTTTACAAATTTTTACAACATAAGATTAAAAAATTCTAGAAATGTCTTAATACATACATACCAGTAATTTGACGCAGTACTGTACATACCAAAGCTTTCTAATTTTTTAATTACGATTTTTACTTATGTATAACTCTAAACGTCTGCAATGATAATATGTTTTTCTTTTTAAAACATTCATGTGCAATACGTATCGAATGTACATACATATGTATGCATATGTATGATGCAATGTTACACATGCATATGTAATCATCATAGATCATCATAAATAAATAAATATGTAATTTTATTGATCGGAGGATTACCTGCAAGTAATATAGATCTTGTCCAAGAAAAAAAAAACATAAAAAAAAAACACAACAATAAATTTGTTACATAATGTAAACATCCTTATGTAATGCATTGTTTAATACATATGTATATACGTAATGTATACTATCTGTTGTAGGCACACCCCTTTGTTATATAATAATTAAACTAATGACAACTTTGTGAATACTGTATCAAAATATCAATTTATAAATATACATAATAATTAAGACTTAATAAAACATATTGTATGTATGTATACTGGCATATAATACATAATAATGCTGTTCGTAAACCCAGTTCTCTGTACCAAAAATGATGATTGCCTATGGCTATTCAAATGGAATGCGCATTTTTTTGGTGCAAGAGAACAGGGTTTACGAACAGCATTAATGTATACAATACATAACACTGAGCCATAGGTTAAAGATTACATGAAAAGACATGCTGCTTTCAAAAGAAAGGAACTCAAAACTGAGTATCACGTATATTTACAGAGGTCCTGTATTTTTATACCGTATTCAAAATTCTTTGTTCATTTCTTTAATTCTACATTCATACCACAATGTATCAGCATAAGGAGGTAGTCAACAATGGCTTTTTAATAGTGATCGTCTTTTTATTAAACCTCCTGTAAACGCGATCTCAAAATTGTAATTATTAACGAGCTGTGAGCACAAGTCGTTACAGTGACTCCGAACCTAAGTCACAAATATACTTGCTCTCATGCAAGGTGTATACAACTTGCTCTCTTGCTACTTTGACGCGAAAGTGAGTTACAGTACTCTTATCTTTGCATAAATTATTTTACTACATATTTTTTGTAGCTGTATAAAACATACATAATATGTATACGTAAAATATTATGTCAAAAAGGGGAGCAAAAATAAGAGTACCCAACTCACACTCAGTGCCAAACTAGCGTAAGTGCAAGTTTAGTTGTGACCTAGGTTTGGGGTTATTGTAACGGCTTTTGTTCTAGCGCGTTATTAAGGTACTACTTTAGGGTAGCGATGTTGTTGTAAAATTTAATTTAATATCACTTTTTAGGTTCATAATGAACCAAGGAACAATTCTCTATACTCCAAAAAGTTTCGGCTCAAATCAAATCTTCCGCAAATTAGCATTAAAAGTCGTTGGGATACGCCCCCTTTAACACGCAAAACATACAAAACTTCAAGCTCCCCGTGTGCAAAATTTTTCTTGACCAACTTCTAAACAAAAAATACTAGTGTGTTCTATAGATCAAGTTTTAATGAATTTGACTTTTTAAACGATTTTTACGAGATATTTATAGAGAAAAAAATTAATGAAGATTGCATATTCACATTAACATGGGTCAATTTGCGATAATTTTTTTCTCGGCAGATTCGTTCTAGAAAAATCTGAAAAATCATTTTTCATTAAAAATCAACACGAAGAACAAGCTAGTATTTTTTTTAACCGCTGAAAAAAATTTGAAGTTGTTCAAAATTAGGGTCCAAATATAGATTCATTAGCATTAGGGGGCGGGGCATTTGCGATACTTTGACGCTCTGTTGCGACACGAGTTTTTAAGATAGAATTTTTTTTATTTCATTTTTGGGTACACCAGCCTTAACTTAATTCCAAGTCATAATAAAAAAATTTCACTCCTTCCCTAAAGTAGTACCTTAACTAAAACTTTGAGATTGCATTTTTTGGAGGTTCAGTAACACAAAGATCACTACTGTACTGTATATTATATATTCCCTATATATATATATATATATATATATATATATATATATATATATATATATATATATATATATATATATATATATATATATATAAAAAAAACATTTAAGTTATGGCATTGCATTTACCAGCATAAATATACAGCTACATTTAATAATCACATGATTGTCTCTATTATCACAGACATGTCAGAGAGCAAAGATTCAACAAATGATCAACAATGACGTATGGTTTATTTTGTGTTTCAGTCTCGTGATGATGACGTAGGTTTTGATGGTGAAGAAGAAGAATATGATGCACTGAATGATGAAACTTTTGGTGCTGATGACCCCTTTGGTAAGTTAGAGTTAACATTGTACCAATACGGTCACATAAAGTTACAAAAAATTGTAGTAAAAGGAGATGTAATGTGGTCATATTTAGTAGGGATTAAGGGAGAGAGGGAAAGTTTGGAGACGTAACCTTAAAGTGTAAGTGTCTAACCCTAATTTGATGTGATTGTTACAGAGGAAGACTGGGAGAAAAACCATGAAAAACTTGCTGAGATAACAGAGTCAGCGAGGGTTCATAGGAACAGCTACAATGAATCCTCTCATCATGGTATCTCGGTAAGAAGAAGAATGAAAAATATGATTTTATTTTGCATACGGATTTGCTGAAGTTTTGCATTGCATTCTCTGAATGAGTTGGGGAAATTTACTAAATTAATAAAATAAGGAAAACTGAAAAAAAAAAAAAAAAAAAAAAGGAAAAAAGGAAAAAAAAAAAAAAGGAAAAGGAAAGGAAAGGAAGAAGAAGAAGGGGGAGTGGGGAGTATTTTGTATTGCATTCTCTAAAATAAGGCATAGTCCTGAATCGATTGATATGCAAATTTCCAATTCATAAAACTTACAAATTTGCATATCTATTGATGCAGGACAGCTCTTTAGAATACGCAATAGAACCTCCTAAAATTTGTTAGTCTCTATGTTAATTATTTTTAGGAGAAAAGAAAGGGTTAAATGAAAATAATTTTTTTTTTGTTTATAATTCAGGAGGATGAAGATGACGGACTTGGCTCAGCACAGTTGGAAGCAAGTCTCAGTCGCATGGTCTTGGATGACTTGGACCCACTCAGTCCAATCAAGTCTAAACCAGCCACCAATTTCCCCTCTACCTTGCCACAAGTCCCCTGGCCTACCTCTCCACCGCAGCACCATCCACATCTCAATGGAAACTCTCAGCAGGCTAATCAAATATCAGCATTTACTATCATTAGCCAAATGGCAGCGTAAGTTTATATTTATTTTGTATTTTCATTTTATTAATTGTATATGATGTTAAAAATGAAATTTATAATAGAATATAGTACTGTAGAGAGAGATTAAAGTACTAAGAATTGAAAATTAATTAAATGCTATGATTCTCTAATTTATAAAATTAAGTGAGACTTGGGATCAAATGCTCTAACCTTGCTAAGAGATAAATTGTTATTTATATAAAGGTTAAAAGGATGTAGGGATACTGTGTCAATAAACATGAATAGTCACACAAATTGCATACTTTACAGTATTGTCACGCTCTCTCGTGGGGCTACATTAACATTCTGGTAAAAATTGTCATCAGTATTGAAGATCCCATTTTGTGTTTATTCATTAAAAAGCACATCGACTATCACGGATAGTAAACTGCCGCCAGCATTTTCGTATTGTTCAAATTTACATCGTAATATCACCACAATCAATGATAAAGAAAAGGATAGAAAAACCAGCAAGGGCCTTACCACAGTAGAAGTTCTATGGAGAGGTCGAGGTCTTGCATGGCACAGTATAATGTTATAAAAGTTTCTTTATAACTTGAGAGCTTTCGTCATATGATAATGACATTATCAATCAAAAGAGAAAATTACTTGAGCACATCACTGAGCAGTGTCTTGTCTTGTACTGCCGTGTTATGCTCTTGCTGGTTTGGAGTTGGTGGAGAGGGGTGGGGGTGGAGTAGGGAATCTGGGAAGGAGTGTGAATGAGTGAGGGAAGGAGTGAGTGAGGGAAAGGGAAAAGGTGGGGAGGGGAGCGGGAATAGGGTATATTTTTGAAATATGTTAGCGAATATTAAGTCCAGGCAGCCCTTGGGCTTTTCTGGATCTTAATATATGTTGATATGCTAATTCATATTGTCGTAATGTCGCATAGTTGGCTGGGCCCGGAATAGTGCGAAGTATTGTTGATTTATAACATAATTGGAACATAATTGGAACATAATTGGAACATAAGAGCATAACACGGCAGTACAAGACAAGACACTGCTCAGTGATGTGCTCAAGTAATTTTCTCTTTTGATTGATAATGTCATTATCATATGACGAAAGCTCTCAAGTTATAAAGAAACTTTTATAACATTATACTGTGCCATGCAAGACCTCGACCTCTCCATAGAACTTCTACTGTGGTAAGGCCCTTGCTGGTTTTTCTATCCTTTTCTTTATCATTGATCCTAACCGCGATGGTTTTTTCCTAAAATTGATAATATCACCACAATACAAAATTTAAAATAATAATAAGACCAACACCCACGTAATGTGCACATATCGGACATTAAATGTGTAAAGTTTTAAATTCAATGATAAAGAAAAGGATAGAAAAACCAGCAAGGGCCTTACCACAGTAGAAGTTCTATGGAGAGGTCGAGGTCTTGCATGGCACAGTATAATGTTATAAAAGTTTCTTTATAACTTGAGAGCTTTCGTCATATGATAATGACATTATCAATCAAAAGAGAAAATTACTTGAGCACATCACTGAGCAGTGTCTTGTCTTGTACTGCCGTGTTATGCTCTTGCTGGTTTGGAGTTGGTGGAGAGGGGTGGGGGTGGAGTAGGGAATCTGGGAAGGAGTGTGAATGAGTGAGGGAAGGAGTGAGTGAGGGAAAGGGAAAAGGTGGGGAGGGGAGCGGGAATAGGGTATATTTTTGAAATATGTTAGCGAATATTAAGTCCAGGCAGCCCTTGGGCTTTTCTGGATCTTAATATATGTTGATATGCTAATTCATATTGTCGTAATGTCGCATAGTTGGCTGGGCCCGGAATAGTGCGAAGTATTGTTGATTTATAACATAATTGGAAATTTGATATGCCATGAGAGGCCGCATGTTCAGCCACAGGTTTTTCCATCTCATTGTTTTTTACGGATTGTCTGTGGCCATTCATGCGGTCTCTCGCTTTTTGTGTGGTTAAGCCTATGTAAAATGCTTGACATTTTTCCTGTTGGCCTGTGGTGGGGTTGGTGGTATGTTGGGTACATTCAAGTTTGTAGATTACGTTTTCTGATGTGCAAGTATTGTGGCCGTGGATAGGGTATGTGAGGTTGGTGACGGGACTTGTAAACGTTTTGCTGGGGATTTGAGTGATGCATGTATCGCATCTCCTTCCTCTGTTGCTCTGTTTGCCGTTGTTTTGACAGGGGAAAGATCCACTAGGTAGGGGCTTAGGTTTTGGTGTGGGATCAGTATGGGATAAGATTGCTTTAATATTTGGTGGTTGACGGAATGCTATTGGTGGTATTTTTGGTAACAGTAGGTTTGTTTCGGTGGTGGCTAGAATGGGGTGTGCATATTGTAACATCTGTCTGATTTCTTTTTCTAATTTGGGGTGATACGTTGTGATGAAGGGTCGGATAGATTGATTGTCATTATTTGTTTTAATTTGGTCACAAGGTGTTTTGTCGCCCAAACTAAATCTATTGGCAGCTTTTGCTATTTGTTTCTCCACCAGGTGCTTGGGGTAGCCTCTGGTGGAGAAAGCTGTAGTTATGCTGTCAATATATTTAGATTTGGTTTGGTCTGTGTTTGGGATGCGGTTGCCTCGGCATGCTAAGCTAAAGGGAATGGAGCGGATAGTCCTCGGGGGGTGACAGCTATTGTAGTGGAGGTATTGCATGTGGTTAGTAGGTTTTATGTGGATTGAGGTGATAAGTTTACCGTCATCAATGTTGATGTCAACATCGAGGAAGGTGGCTGAATTAGGTGATGTGGAGTGAGTGAATTTTAGGCTGGAGAATTTGTTGAGTTCATCTCCAGCCTAAAATTCACTCACTCCACATCACCTAATTCAGCCACCTTCCTCGATGTTGACATCAACATTGATGACGGTAAACTTATCACCTCAATCCACATAAAACCTACTAACCACATGCAATACCTCCACTACAATAGCTGTCACCCCCCGAGGACTATCCGCTCCATTCCCTTTAGCTTAGCATGCCGAGGCAACCGCATCCCAAACACAGACCAAACCAAATCTAAATATATTGACAGCATAACTACAGCTTTCTCCACCAGAGGCTACCCCAAGCACCTGGTGGAGAAACAAATAGCAAAAGCTGCCAATAGATTTAGTTTGGGCGACAAAACACCTTGTGACCAAATTAAAACAAATAATGACAATCAATCTATCCGACCCTTCATCACAACGTATCACCCCAAATTAGAAAAAGAAATCAGACAGATGTTACAATATGCACACCCCATTCTAGCCACCACCGAAACAAACCTACTGTTACCAAAAATACCACCAATAGCATTCCGTCAACCACCAAATATTAAAGCAATCTTATCCCATACTGATCCCACACCAAAACCTAAGCCCCTACCTAGTGGATCTTTCCCCTGTCAAAACAACGGCAAACAGAGCAACAGAGGAAGGAGATGCGATACATGCATCACTCAAATCCCCAGCAAAACGTTTACAAGTCCCGTCACCAACCTCACATACCCTATCCACGGCCACAATACTTGCACATCAGAAAACGTAATCTACAAACTTGAATGTACCCAACATACCACCAACCCCACCACAGGCCAACAGGAAAAATGTCAAGCATTTTACATAGGCTTAACCACACAAAAAGCGAGAGACCGCATGAATGGCCACAGACAATCCGTAAAAAACAATGAGATGGAAAAACCTGTGGCTGAACATGCGGCCTCTCATGGCATATCAAATTTCCAATTATGTTATAAATCAACAATACTTCGCACTATTCCGGGCCCAGCCAACTATGCGACATTACGACAATATGAATTAGCATATCAACATATATTAAGATCCAGAAAAGCCCAAGGGCTGCCTGGACTTAATATTCGCTAACATATTTCAAAAATATACCCTATTCCCGCTCCCCTCCCCACCTTTTCCCTTTCCCTCACTCACTCCTTCCCTCACTCATTCACACTCCTTCCCAGATTCCCTACTCCACCCCCACCCCTCTCCACCAACTCCAAACCAGCAAGAGCATAACACGGCAGTACAAGACAAGACACTGCTCAGTGATGTGCTCAAGTAATTTTCTCTTTTGATTGATAATGTCATTATCATATGACGAAAGCTCTCAAGTTATAAAGAAACTTTTATAACATTATACTGTGCCATGCAAGACCTCGACCTCTCCATAGAACTTCTACTGTGGTAAGGCCCTTGCTGGTTTTTCTATCCTTTTCTTTATCATTGATCCTAACCGCGATGGTTTTTTCCTTAAATTGATAAAGTTTTAAATTTTCAATTTTTAATTGTAAAGCTAAAAATCCTCGCAGCTGCTTACTATCCGTGATGATGGACATGTTGTTTTATGTGGTCTAAAGCTTTAACTAATTACTGTTGTATTTATTTTACAGTTTTCCACCGCCACAAATTCAATCTAAAGGACCTGCTACTGTGAAAACAGTAGAAGAACTTGAACGTGACTTACGTAAAAGTCGAGAACAACAACTCAACAATCAAATGACATTGCAGAGTGTGAGTGATGTATTCAGAATTCATCAACCACATCAACAACCACATCAACAACAACAACAACAACAGCAACAACAACAACAACAACAACAACAACAACAACAACAACAACAACAAGCTCCTCAGAGGGTAGCATCTGTTAGAACTGTCGAGGAATTAGAGAGAGATTTGAGGCAACAACAGCAGCAGAGAAGACCTGAGGTAATTAGAATTATTAATTTATAGTTACCTAGATTTGATAGAAAAACACATAGATAGATAGGAAAAATTGGGAAATGGGAGATAGTATGAGCTTATACACAGGGACCCCTGGGTTAGAATGTTTTCTCTACCTCGCGTCCCTGTATAAGCTCATACTATCTCCCATTCCCCAATTTTTATTATCTATCTATGTGTTTTTCTATCAAATCTTTTTAATTATCAACTATCGCAAAGACAATTTTTTCCTAATATTTATTATAGTTACCTAGGGTTTTAAAGGAACAGCCTATAAATGAGAAAAAAAAAAAAAAAGAAAAAAACATTGCTGTAGATTAGTAATATGTTTGAAAAAAGAATTTCTCTTTAAAACATATAAATCTAAAAAATAATAATGATAATAATACATAAAAAAAATGAAGAAAAAAAAAAAAATGGGGTTAATAAATAATACCTATTTCTTTCAAGGATTTTTTATTAGAAAATAGTTTGTCAGAGATAAGAGCTTGTTGAATGGAAAATGCAAAGATTTCTCTGATCATATTAAATTATAGGTTATATTATAGTAAGAAAAAAAATCTGCAATGTAAAATCAAAGGAAAGAAAATAGTTCATTATATGGAAAATTATAGGGTATTACATGAAAATCTTTAAACAAAACTTATTCGCTTGGCAAAAAGAAAAGCACTAGGTAGTCAATCAGATCACTTCCTACTTTCTTTGTGAGGAAAAAAAACTTCACGCTATTGTGAATCAGCTTGATTGCTCTATAATTAAATCCTCTATTTCTTGGCCTAAAAAGCAAGCAATAAATCCTGTTTTGTTTAAATAATTAAAGATTTTCAGGTACTGTAATATGATTTTCCATACAACAATACAACATGGTTTAAATTTTTTTTTTTTTTTAAGATCTTACTCTTACACCTAACCTCATACTAAAACTTAAGTTATATATTTAATGTTTCAGAAGCCAGATAGTATTCTACCTGAGCAAGGATTTGGTCCCGTAGTATCAAGAGGTGAGAACAAACAAGCCTTATCTCCTTCACACAGGAGCAATAATAATATGCAACTAGGTTTGCAAGGTCCAGGTCCTGCAGGTTTGGCAGAGCTAATTAATGCTGCCGCTGCAGGTGTATTTCCAAGACCTCCACCTCCTCTTCTTAGTAAGTAAAATAACCTCGGATATTTAGTTGATCATTTGGATTAGAAACTTTTTTTTGTCATCGTTGTAAATTTAAAGTGGTGTGCAATCTTTTTTGTGTCACCAAAGCCCTTGTCAACTTACTTTTTTATCATTTAAAATATTATATTAATAATTACCCTACCTTATTATCCATGAATTAGACACCAACATGTTGATTTTGTATTTATTTTCATTTTCATGGTTATATCACGCATCTGACGTCACAATGTACCGCCGCCAATCACAGTCACCGCTCTGGTAACGTGATAAATTTAAACCCCTCCCTCAAGTTCTTTACCCCTATCATAGCCCCATCAGTACATTGTGACGTCAGATGCGTGAAATAACTGTGAAAATGAAAATAAATACAAAATCAATGTGTTGGTGTCTAATTCATGGATAATGAGGTATGGTAATTATCAATCTAGTATTCTAAATGATAAAAAAGTAAGTTGACAAGGGCTAAAAGTTTGAACAATGACAAAATTTCTGATGCAAATGATCAATTTATTTATTTGTTTTGTTAGAAACGTGATAAAATAAAAAGAAAAAGGATAGAGGAACCATCAAGGGTCTTAGCATAGTGAAGAAATAGTATATACATAGTTCAGTGAAAATATTGCTAGCACAGAGATAATGAAAACACTATGTGTTTTATTTTGAACTCTGTGCTAGCAAAATTTTCAACCAACTATTTGATATATTCATTATAGTAAGACCCTTGCTGGTTTCCTCTATTCTTTCCTTTAAATTTTATCACATCTAATTGCAAAAGTTTATTTTCCTTAGTTTATTTTTCTGCTAATTACAGTATTATTTATCCTACACGTAATTAAACACAATTTTTTTAAATTAAATTCTTTAAAAATATATTTATTCTATAAATTATTTAATATTATGTGTATAAAATTTATACCCATTTGCAAGTTGAATGTGAGTTTAATTTTGGACCTAGTTAGAATATTTTCTTTTTCACATGCAAGGTATCCCTGCTAAATCCCCTATTCCCCAAATTTGTATATTATGCATGTATTTTTCTATCAAATCTTTTTATCAATCAAATCATGACTTGTATTAGATTTTTTTTTTTTTTTTTTTTTTTTTTGCTGCTAATGAAGTGATCAAATTTATTGCTCATTTATTTTTTTATGGAAAAACTAATTTGATCTTGCAAGTTAGCAAAACTTTTTTTTTTTTTTTTTTTTTTTTTTTTTTTTTTTTTTGCTTTAATGTTGTAATGTTTTTAGTGAAATTTTTAAGGCTTACACAGCACATATTTTTATGTAAATTACCTGTTTTTTGCTTTTTTTATTTAAGCCTTATATCTACTCCCTTAAAATGTATAAAAATAAAACATGCATTGTTAAGATAAATTTGAAAGAAAAGGATAAGAGAAACCAGCACGAGCCTTTCCATAGTGAAGAGAGTCCCATAGATTGGTGAAAATATTTCATAGTTTCTCTCTGAGTCTGTAAGGACTGATGAAAGCATAACACACTCCATCTCTCTTGGAGTTTATTGCTGAAATATTTCCAAACAGTTTTTATATCTGTGCTAGCAAGATTTTCACCAAACTATGAGACTCTCTTCACTATGGTAAGACCAGCGCTGGTTTTTCCTAGCATTTTCTTTTAAATTTATCATACCTAACTGTGATGGTTTATTTTCCCTGAAATACATTTTTGGAAAATATAAGAAAACTCAATTCAATTTTGACTGATTTTTTGTTTATTTTGTTATTTTCCAGGCGGCAGACCACCACCTCCCAGATTCTTACCACCTAATAATAAATCTCCATTTTCACATCCACCTCCTAATGCACCTGGTATGTTACCTTTACCACCACCTCAATTTAGAGCATTCCCACCTCCTAGAATACCTCCACCGCCTCTTATGTCACATCCACCTCCTAATTTCCCACCTAGAATGCACTTACAAAATCGTAATGATTTCCCATTTCCTTGGATGCATCAACCGCCTCCACTTCATCCCCCACATAACATCCATCATGAACAGCAAAGAGTACAACACGCTCAACAGCAGATGCAAAATAGACAACAAAATGGTTTCCATGATCCGTACGCAGGGTTGATGTCTGGAAAAGATAAACAGTGGTTGATTAATATACAAATTTTACAATTGAATTCTCAAAAGCCATATGTTGATGATTTTTATTATACAGTGAGTACAATAACTTTTTTTTTATTATGGATTTTTATTTACATTAATTTAACACAAAGTAGAAAACAAAAATGATAATTTTTAGTTGTAGAAACTTTGTACTAAAAACAGCAACTTCGGCCTCTGAATATTAAATCAAAAATGTAAAATTCAGAGATGAGACCATCATACAAACACATATTATGTCACTTACTCTTTCTGTAGCTTCACAAACAGCTTAAGAAACTATAAACTAGGCAACTTTAGGTATTCATGAGGTCATAAAATCCAAGTCTATAGGAGAAATTTTAAAGTTTTCTACTTTACAAGTTTTTTTTTTTTTTTAGTTTTGTGAGGGCACAGAAGGGTTAAGTGACAAAATATTGTAAGTGTCTCATCTCATGATTATCTTTTATTTATTTAAATTTTTTTAGACAAGGAAATCTTTAAAGCTTAGTGTTTATAAAAGAAAACAAAATGTCATTTTAATAAAAGAGGTGATTTGTGCATTGCTGTAAATTGCTTACTAAGTTAATTAAAAGCGTAGAACACCTTAAACAAAAAAGTTGTGTAATATCCTAACAAACCTGAAAGTCAACGTTGATTTGGCCGGAGTCATTGATTTCTAATTTATTTTCCTTTCACAAAATGGGGTGAGCGGGCAATGATATCACAGCTTGCTTGTTTTATGTGTGCGTGGACCAGGTGAGCTGTGACGTCAGTGCCCGCTCACACCATTTTGTGAATGGACTTTTAAGTAACTAGTTCAGTAACTAAAAACAATGAAATTTAATTTTTTTATTATTATTATTATTTTTTTTTAAGTTTGTTAAAAGCAGAGTGCAAAATTTATAAGGATATTTCGATGTTGCTGTCCCTAAAATGTATATGTTTGTGTTAACCAGGCATTTCAACTAAAGCAGCAGCTAGCTAGGGAGAGAGCAGGTGAGAAAGGAGTGAAGGTGTTACGCAGGGAACAAAGGACTCTGGAGCCTAGAGCTTATACTCCAGCTCAGTTTGAGGGCTCTCTGGGAAAATTACAGGTAAATATATACCATGTATATTATACTGCAGTACAAAATTTAATGTCTTGTTTTGGAAAAAAATAAAAACAGAGAAAGTGAAGAAAGGAAGAAAATATTAAAACAAAGAATAGAAAAAGATAGGAGAAACCAGAAAGGACCTTACCATAGTGAAGAGAGTCCCATAGTTTGGTGACAAATCTTGCTAGCACAGATATTTTACACAGTTTTTTATATCTGTGCTAGCAAGATTTTCACCAAATTGTGGGACTCTCTTCACTATGGTAAGGCCCTTGCTGGTTTCTCCTAGCCCTTTCTTTCAAATTTATCATACCTAGCTGTGATGTTCTATTTTACTTAATATATTTAAAAGAATAGAAAAGAGGACAAATTAAATCAAGTTTTAAAGGTTAGCCATGATTTGTATATCTTTGAATGTTTCCAATTTCAGGTTGTGAGTGTGACAGCTCCACGTAAGATCATAGACATGGACTTGGTGAACTCTGAACCCTCAGAACTGGACAAACCTACGAGGGACTCGAGGCGTATCAAGCAAACATTGCTGGAGCTAGAGAGAGTGAGTACTTACTATCCTGTCCTTTAGCATTGTGCAAACATCATTGGAGGGTAGTTGTTAGAAGACACTTCTATTTCTGAAAGTCAAAAAGTTGACCCATTAATTTTTTATATCCTATGTATGAAGTAAAAGCAAACCATAATATAATTTCATGACTTGTGACTATTAGATAAGGTAGAAATTTGCTTCAATTCTTTACCTTCATTATTATATTTTCCCCTTGACTCCCCTGCAAGATTTCTATGGTCCACTTTGAGAGCAATGTCCCTTACATGTCTTCCGACTCTTGGCTGATTTTTTAGACACGCTGTTTCAAATTTCCCTATCTAAGGAACACTGCGATAAGTTTAGTGGCTATTTGAACTATAATGATAAGGTTAACTAAAGGTCAGGTACCTATAATGTATGATGTAAACAGAGATAACCACTTGGAATTCTTGCACTCAGGTGAGACCTCAAACCTTTGTGAGGCAGTATTAGTAATAGTAATTTCGGCTGCCAATCGCGGCGCTAGTGTGTAATAGCTTGAATCATGCCTGTCTACAAATTTATACAGGAAGACATGTAAGGGACATTGCTTTGAGAGGTTATTGTAAATAATTGTAATATCTCTGTCTGATGTGTATACAGCTGTACCTCCTGGTGCTACAACTGGAAGATCTGGCCCACCCTCTGCCCGAGGCAAGAGCTTCAGTTCAAGAAAGTAAAGAAGACCTTGTTACCAAAGTCTTAGCCACTCTCAATTGTAATTCTAATGATGATAAGCTGCCTTCTTTCCTCTGTGTTCGCAAGGGAAAGGTAAGATTATTACAGGAGGAAGGAAAAGAAAAATCTGTACTAGAGTATTTTATTGTTCAAATTTGCAATCTTTATTAAAGCAATATATCATACAGATTTAAACATCATGGTTTGATAATAAATTCAAAGGTAAAAAATAATAAAAAAAGACCATTACATCACAGCTATGGTATGGAAAAATACACATAACCCTATAATGTGAACATAGGCCATAAAATAGTATCATTATCATTTCATTAGCTATGTAATAATGGACTTTTACTGTATTTCTTGTAATGTAGAAAATTTAATAACAAAACTTTACCTATACATAAAAAAATAAAAAAGAGAGAGAGAGAGAGAGAGAGAGAGAGAGAGAGAGAGAGAGAGAGAGAGAGAGAGAGAGAGAGAGAGAGAGAGAGAGTGCTTGGTATTTTCAAGAGACTTTATTTAAGAAAAAGAAACTTGATGATTTGTCAATAAGCACACTAAATTTGAAATTTTAATTTATTCGCTGTCTTATATTATAATTGATTCATCACGTAATTATTATTGAAACATCGGAAGAAAATCTCTAATAATAACAATGTATGTTCCAGATATTAATACAAAGAATCATCCCCCACTTGACGTGGTCCCAACAATCCCCTGTATGGCGTTCAGTAATGAAAAGTTTCTGGACTATAAGTCGACGTGATAATCAGGACCAGGTGTTACCAGATTTATTTCCCATCTATAAAGACTGGAATAGTAATGCAGTGTTGCCATCATTACTTGCATTAGCTAATGCAATGTTGCCACAAGTACCAACTGATAGAACATCGTCACCTATAAGTATCGCAGCTAGGAATCCTTTACCTGCAGCTCTTACTAATAAGGTACACTTTCATTATTTTTGTACTTGTAAATTTTGCTTGATTTGTGGGATATACAGTAAAAACTCGGCTTTACAAATTTCTCAATATTATGAAGCCATTTTTTTGAGGTCCCAGCCATTGATATGTTTCCTTAGATACAGCTATGGGCAAATGTTTCTGAAAGGGGAGTATTGACTAATAAAGCAGCAACTGTTTTGAGGCCAACTTTTAGCAATTTTGATAACATCAGTGTTTTTGTTAAAATACGTAGAACTTAGAAACTTAAGCAGATGTGAGTAAAATGGCTTATAGTCGGCCTCAAAATAGTTTTTTTCTTTATTATTCAATAGGCAACTTGTGTTTTTTTATAAGAAAAGCATTGAGCGGTTACAAGTGGCCTATTTAAACTGTTTGAAATCTTTTGTCAAGAGCTGTACATTTATTTTGGCCTGGGGTTTGAATATTTTTCTCTTGCTCGGGTGACAATTAAAAGCTTGCCTTAATCCATTCTCAGCCATATTTTTCTATTTATATGTTCCTATAATAAATTTAAAAGAAAATGCTAGGAGAAACCAGCAAGGGCATTACCATAGTGAAGAGAGTCCCATAGGTTGATGAAAATCTTGCTAGCACAGATATAAAAAAAAATAACACATCGGATAGCTTTTGGCATTAAACTCCAAGAGAAATGGAGTGTGTTTTGCTTCCATCAGTCCTTACAGACTTAGAGAGAAACTATGAGGCTCTGCTAGTGTTCCTACAACCTTATGTGTTGTTTTTTTTTGTTTTTTTTTGTTTTTTTTTTTTTTTTTTTGCTTTTTTTAGAAATTTCTGTTTTTCCTTGTTTTTTTACAAATTTTCTTAAAACAATTTTTTGTTAATATGTAAATAATTACGTAATGTCAACAGTTCGGTGTCTCAGTGATAGCAGCAATGATCAATAAAGCCAGTGATTTATCACGTAACAACACTCCACCACCCTCACACCCCGAGTGGAAAGATTGGTCAAATTTCATATCTACTCTAGCAGAAGTAGCTTCAGATCTACCTTCTGAAATGTGTACGCCTATTGAAACACTGAGAACTCCTGCTACACACCTTGTACATTTAGCCAGTAAGCCTGGATTGGCTTTAAAGAGAGCGTTAGGAGTTGATAATAATATTTTAACTGCACAAATGTAGTATATTCGGATGCTCTGTTTTTAACATAATGATTACGTCCTGACGTACAATTTTTTTATTATGTAATGTTTTTAAAGCAAAAAAAAAAAAAAAAAAAAAAAAAAGTTTCTAAAATGAGTAAAATTTACTTAAATTAGCAATATTGAACTACAAATATTCGTATCTGTAAGCAAATCATTGTTAAAAACAAGCTTTTTTTTTTTTTTTTTTAATGAAATCTAACGTGCTTTTGAAAGTTGCTATTTTGCATACTCTCATTGCCTTCAATAGAGCCATAATATAGTATATTGACAAGCATTTTTTAATATATCACTGCAACATTAAATGTAATTAAAAATGCGCCCACTTCACTGAAAATTCTGAGAGGGAATGAAAATAATGATAATAAATGACACTTTTTGCTATTATTTTTTTATATTTAATTGTTATTATTTTTCAATAAAAAAATTGTATATTAGGACATAATATTTCTATTAATGATGTATATATGTAATTTTTTTTTTCTTAGTGATTATAGTGACACATTAGGTTGAAGAGTGATATATATTTTTTATTTTGTAATTTCCAAATTAATGATTAAAAATGACACGAATTCTGTTTGCTTTTTTGTTTATATTTTGTCAAACTGTACTGAGAGAATTCTTAATTTAAATATTATGTTAATATGAAAAACTACTTTTTTTATTTTCATTAAAATCATATAAATGAATGTTTCAATATCACATTCTAATTAATCTGTACTTTTCATTAATGTTTTTAAGAGCAATTTGTTAGTTTTAAATATTACAGTGTTAGTTTTCCTTTAGTGCTGTGGCATTTGTATTCATTTTTCATGTATGCCTCTAAAGTTAGCAAGGAAAGAAAGGAAAAAAAGTGGGTAAAAAACTTTTCAAAACGCACCAAAAGGAAAACTTATTGATGAAAAATAGGATTTATTTTAAAGCATGTATGCAAAAAAGAAAAATTAATTTTAGGAAATCATTTGATGAATTTGTCTAAAATTTGATTAAATTATGCAATATTAATTATAATTTATACAATATCACTGCAGTAAAAAATCAAATAAACAATTTTATTCTTTGATTTAATTGTAATTATATATAAAAAGTGACTATGATTTTAAAAATATAGAATTATTTAATACTGTACTCATTTTAGTGTTAATGTTAAAAAAAAAAAAAATGTTAGATTTATTAATAATACAAAATTATATCAGCTATAACATTTTAAATAAAAAGTCAAAATATATATTTGCCTACATGTCAAAATGAACATACTACACTTTACAAATTCCAAGTTCATCCATATAGTTATCATGTTAAAATGCGTAGAATGCTAAACGTAGATCATTGAGTCAAATTTGTAATTGACTTCGACGGGTAAACATTGATACAGTAGATAATTTTATTTAAAAAAAAAACTCAAAAAGAAAAATGCATTGATTTTTTTTTTTAATTTTTTTTTTACTAAAACATATATTGCAAAAAATTGACATTAACCAAATTGGTTGTACAAATTATTTTGTGTATTTTATAATGACAAATATTGCTAATTAATGACTGTGCTTATAATTCACTAAGAAAAAAAAAAGATATGCATATCATTGTAGAGCAGCGTTTTACTTGCAAACAACTTACAAATCCAATTGTTGTATAAAATGTCTTCTTTTTTTTTATATGTTTACTTTTCTGTTCAAGGTTATCAGCTTCTGGCTGCTTCCAAAACATCTTTATGTTATTAGTTTTTTTTTTTTTTTTTTTTTTTTTTTTTCAACAAGCCATGATGCTTTATAATTTCATCCCTTGCAGCATAAAAATGATTTCCTACCCTCGATGATAATCACTTGTTTTTGTGGGTAGAATTAATACAACAAAAAAAGATGGGAAAGTGCCTGTAAGATAGAAGCTGATAGAGTATATTATGAACAAGATATTTAACAACACTTGCTAGCACTACTGATCTATTTGCTTGCATATTATGTAATAGCTAAATTAGTAAACTGAAATGTTAACAAAAAGAGGGTAATTTGACGCTCTTCACACAATGTAATTTAAAGTTATTATCCAGACCAAATGACATGCCCTTTTAATTCATTTAAATTAGCATGGGACACCTAAAAGTGTTGTCAATTTTCACTAGTAACCAAATGTAGCTATGCAAGAGAAGGCGACAAAAAAAAAAAAAAAAAAGTATGCAAAACACACAAATTTTAAGCTTAGTGTCGTAAGGCAAATCTTTTAATAGGATTTCAACCCTTTTTTCCTCTCTTAATAAAGCTCAAAATTGCATCTAACATTTTTGGATATACGACACTTACACTCTAAACCGAGAAAATATATATAGAACAACCCTGAGTTCAGGATTGTCAGCATACAATAGAAAAAGTTTTGCAAGTTGCGTACGTTGAAAATTTCCTTATACGTTTAAGGCATCACAATTGGGTTATTGGATGAAATATAGTTTTGAAATTCCATTATTGTGTTTACTAAATTAAAAAGTTATGTTGTTTGGTGTGGATGATCACTTTAGTAGCGTTTGTTTGCTAGAAGAAAATTGACTAATAAAGGAACAACTGTTTTGAGGCTGACTATAAGCGATTTTGCTTCCGTTTTAATGTACTGTGCACTGTTAGTAGAAACTGGAGCGGATGTGGGTGAAATCACTTAAAGTCACCCTCTTTATTAGTCAACAAAAATCAATCTAATAATAATAATATTATAATACCGGTATGTCTACTCAATTTCAAAACATGTAACAAAAATCCATAGCAAAAGAAATTTGCATAATTTTTATTTATAATACAAACAATGTTTTATGTATACAGTCGGCGCAATGAGTGATTGAGTGTGGGCAGGGCACTGCTAACAGAGTGGTTCCGCAAAAAATGGCTGACTATTTAGCGGAACTTTTTTAAAATGCAATGTGAACCATCAATGCAGCAGATTTAGATGACTTATATTCTATTTATTTTAAATATATTATAGGTAATAATAAGAAAAAGCATATTTTATTCAATATAAATAGAATACGTCGTCTAAATCTCCTGCATTGATGGTCCACATTGTATTTTAAAAAAGGACCACTTAATAGTCAGCCATTTTTTCGCGGAACCTCTCTGTCAGCTGTGCCCTGCCTGGCCCTGCCCACACTCAATCACTCATTGAGCCAACTGTAGGTATGTTTTAAGTTTCCAGTTGTAAATAATCATTTTTAGTTTTATAGCTTAAATAGAAAATAATTAAGCCTGAACACAAAGAAAATATATTTTTATGTTTTTAAATAATTATTGGGAAATTTTTAAAAAAAAGGTATAATTTGGTTTTTAATTTTTTTTCTCCTAATTTAGGTAATTCAGCTTTAATTGCAATTTTTGATTAAAAATTATAATTACATTATATATTTTTTGTGTGTTTTTAAAAAAAGAAAAAATTATATTAATTTAACATAGTAATTAATTTTTAATTAATGATATCAACTTTTTTTAAATGTATTTTAAATATAAAAACATGCTTTTGAATAGACAATTATTTTACTCATTGCAATGAATTGAGAAATAGTGTGTAAAAAAATTAATGTGTAAATGGGAATATTTGTGCAGAGAAAAAAAAAGTCCTTATTTTAGGGGGGATAATTGAAAGAAAAAACAAAAGCTGTATAAATGCTCCTATGTATATTATTTATTAAATTAAATTTATTATTCACCTTAAAGCAAAATAATGCTTCCTGTATCCCATAAATGTTAATTACATAATTCACATATATTAGTTTGATTTTGTATTATAGATAACTTCTATAAATAATTAAAATATTTAAAAAATTATTATTTTAAATAAAACAAATATTATAATAATAATAATAAAAATGTAACTTATTAAAAAAAAAAAAAAAAAAAATGTTGCTGCATTAATTTTTGCAACATTTTATTCAATGTTTTTCTATATTTTTTTACTTGAAAAAAAATATCAGTGTTAATAATATCAATAATCCCTCAATAAAAATAATCATAATAAAAGTAAATATTTGATGTATAAATTCAAATTGTTTATTAAAATTTGGTCCTAAAAATTAAAAAAAAAAAGGCATATTCTGATGGAGTTAAATTTTTTATTAATTTATTTTGCTCATATTTATTAAAAATCCATTTTACTATTTTTAAGGTAAGTGTAAAATCGGATATTTTGCATATCCTTTATTGAATTATGATAGAATAACTATCATATATGCTCTCCAGTGAATAAATCAATGAAAAATATGCTCCACCAGAAAAAGCTTTTTTTTTTTCAAAGGACTTATGAATATATTTTTTAATTGTGTTTTTTTGTAGCCATTATCTAAATGCTATATTTTTGTTTTCTGTTCATATCCAAAAATGATCTATTATTGCATGAAATACCTTAACTGCATGTAAAAAAATAATATTATATATACCTATATAAAAAAAAATATAAAGAATAAAAAAAATGTAGTTGCTTTAGCTTATTTACAGTTAATGCAATAATAAAATTAATTAAAAATGCACTAAAAAATTAAAATAATATTCTGGTATTTTGTTATATTATATTTAAATACCAGAATTTTTTAAACTATAAGCTTTTAAGTTAATGCATTAAATTCAATACAGTATACTTGTTAAAAATAATACAATATAAATTATTTGCACAGAGATTTTTATATGAAAAAGAAAAAAAGAAAAAAAAAGTGTTGTCTTTATGTTATATTTAATTTGTCTTTGAGATTTTTTACAGTCGTACTGCCAATAGAATGAGATTAAAAGAAAATGCCTCCATATTCAAGCTTTTTTTTTTTTTTTTTTTTTTTTTAATTTAAAACAAGAGGGAATTTACAAGAATATAGTGCTGCATAAATTTGATTTTTATTTTCTATGTTGTGTTCAATATGGGCATTTCTAAAACTATTTAGAGCTCCAAATAATCGATACCTTTAGTTTAAAAATCGATTATTTCCTTTAAAGTATTTTAATGCTACTGTTTTTCTTAATGTATTTCTTATTATTTTGGCAGTTAGACTATGCAAAAGTTTTTTTTTTTTTTTTTTTTTTTTTTTTTTTTGTACTTTAACGGTCGTTTTTGCCACAAAAATGGTTCTCAAAAGAAAAAAAGTTTATGATGTGTGGAATTTTTTTAACAAACAAAAAAACTTTAATTTTCCTTTTTTATGCTTTAGATGTTCTTTTCTACAAAACTGAATTTTTTGTAAAGAAACAAAATATATTCTTTAGAAAAAATTCACAAAAAAAAATGCATGTTTAATTTTAATTAATAGTTATTATTAGTAATAATTGACTTGATTTAAAAAAAAAAAAATCATGTCTTTACATTTTTAATTTGTATTCATTTTTTTGTATCTTGATAAAAAAAATATATATATATTTAGGGATTCATTTGTTTTTCCCTAAAAAAAAAAGTGAAAAAAAATCATAGTTAAATATTTAAATAGCTCTTATAGTATGTAGTAAAAATGCTATAAAATAATAGATAAAAAAATTATATATACCTTGCTATAAAATATTAATTAAACAAAAAAATAGCAAGAAATTTAATTAATATAAAAAAAGAGGTTAAATATTATTAGATTCTTAAATGCAAAAATTTGATTTTTTGTATTAATAAAATTTTTGCACTTGTTTTTTTAATTTAGAACAGAACTATTATATAATGAAGTATATACTATCATTTATTATTTTTAACTCATACATTATTTAATTTTTTTTTTAATAAACTTTTATGTTATACAGCTAAAAAAAAAAAAAGAAAAAAAAAGGTAAAATATATATTTCTTCAATTTACCTAAAAATGCTGTGATTTTAAACATGTATTATTTAAAAAAATAATAATTAAAAGAAATAATTGTAATGTTGTACAAAACAAAATAATTATAATAAAATTAATGGTGTTATTATGTAAAAGAAAAGAATATATATCAGTGAAATTTATATTAATTTCTTTGTTTTTAAATATAGTTAAATAATAATATAATATGCTATTAAATAATGTGAAAAAAAAAAAGACATAAAAATAATAAATTTTGACGGTTTCGGAATGATTTAAATAAATGCTATAATTTTCAAAAAAAAAAAAAAGTATTTTATTTTTTTAATATTGCTGTCCTATATTTGAAATGCTTGTTTCCAGTAGTAATGTGTTTAATTAATTAGAAAACGGCATGGAGGGCTCATGTTGAGAGAATGGGTGATGAAAGAATAGCAAAACAGGTATTTCATAGTAGAGTGGATGGAAGCAGAGATAGAGGCAGCTTGCCTAAAACATCATGGTCTGAGGTGGTTGGAAGAAGTTTGAAAAATAAGAATGTATGCAGTATGAAATGCAAAAGGAAATGTATGAGACTGGAGGAAGCAAGTGAAGTATGTCAGGATAGAAAGTTGTGGAGGTCTATCACTGGGTCAGGATAAAACATCTGTGTTGTTGGCTTACCCCGAAAGGGATTATAGCGTTATGATATGTATGTATGAATGTAATTTATTTTATTTTGCATAATATGTAGACCTATGTACAGCTCTGGCCAAAAGTTTAAGAACGGGGCAGCGGCGGCCGCTACGTTTTCTCATAAAGATAACATAGAGTTAATAGAGTGGTTGCCTATTTAAATCGTTCTCAAACTTTTGGCCAGAGCTGTACTTTTAAAGGGGCACAGACACTAAATTTTTTGAAGTTGTGTTTAATCCACTATTTAGTACTACTATTTATGAAAATAATTTTTAATGTCGTTTGGAACCGGTGCACCTCTTCCTTTTAATTAAAAAATTAAATCAAAGTTTGCCACGCCCCCTTATATACTCCACTTCATGTATCTTCAGAACTGTCTCATGCTATTTGGTGTCCAAAATCACATTAACAGGTATTGCCGCTTCATACAAGGCAATACCTATGTTTGTCATTTTGACCATAAAATGTGGCTGAATGCTGATTAAAGCTAAAAACTTACATGAAGTATAAAAATGAGCTGATCGTTGCTTGGCCAAGCAACAATCGAACTTTAATTTAATATTTAAATTAGAAGGAATAGTCACATCAGATTTTAACAACTTGTGAAATTGTTTTTGTACCTTAATTGTAAGTTGTACCTAATAGATTCTAAAAAGTCAGGGTGTCTGTGCTCCTTTAAGGCTAAAAACGATGAAATACTGCATTGATTTGACTGAAACCTTTTATTATTATTATTATTACAGCTGCCTTTAACGATAAGACAACTCATTATAAATGTCAAAAAAAAAAAAAAAAATGTTTGAAATTTGAAGTTCATTAGCCCCTTTATTATTATTATTTTCTTTTACGCTTTTTGTGCTGATGGTTAAAGGTTCTGATGTTTTTTTATCAAAATTTTTCTTATTGACTTTCATATGAACAGAAAAAAAGGGGGGGGGGGGCAATGTTGAAGAGATACAAGCTGTGTTGTAGCTTCAACCTTTACAATAATTCATATTTATTGTTTTTAGGATAATTATAAATAAAACACAAGGTAGTAAATTTAACAGTATAAATGTTTTTATTTTATTTATTCTTTTTATTATTTACAGAAACAAAAATTTTATGCCTGAGGGACCAAAAAAATATATATTTGAAATTATATATAAAAAAATCATTCATTCATTCATTCCATACACAATAAAATTATATTATAAAAATTAAGAAAATTCGTTAATTAATATTTTAGACAATTATGCTGGCAAGTTTTATACTGTACAATTTATTTTAAAAATATCTATATATTTAAATAATATTATCGTTAAATTTTATTAAAATTATTATTATTTTGTCGTTGATTTTTTCTTTTTTTTTAAGATTTTAGTAAAAAAAAAAATTGTGCATTATAATTACAGTACGCAAAAAAATCTACCTATTTACAAAATTCTAAAAAAAAAAAAAAAAAATCCCAGTTGAACACCCAAAAAAATTTATTCAAGAACATTTCATTTTCTCACACATTTTCACAAATTTACTTAACCATAAATTTATTATTATTTTTTTTATTTTTCTGCCAATACAATTTAAGTTTTCCTTCCTTTTACACCTTTAAACGAATAATAGATTTATTCCTTAAAATTATAATATTTTTTGTAAGATACTCTATAGTATTTTTTTTTTATTAATTATTTGTTATAAAAATTATTATTATTATTTTTTATTTGGAAATAAGGCACTTTTTGTTATATAAATTAAAATTCTTCATTTATCATAATAATTATAAAATGTATCAATATTTACTATAAACTATAAACTTCAAAACAAAAATATATATAAATTTTTCTTCTTAAGAAGGGAAAACTTCACCTTTTTTATTTCTTTTAACATTTTCAAACTGTATCATTCCCAGATCCTGCTGGATAATATTTTTTATTTTATAATTTTTTTTTATTAAATTACGATCATGTTACTATATTGTATTTTAATTAAGTATTTGTATAGAAAAATTTCTTACTGCAATTTCGTAAAAAAAAAAAAAAAAAAAAAAAAAAAAAAAAAAAAAAAAAAAATTTTGTTAATTTTTTTCGGATTTTTTTAATAGTTAAAATTTTGTATAAAGTAATTTTAAAAGTGCATTTAAAAAAAAAAAAAAAAAAAAAAAAACGCACATTCATTGAACCATGCTATAAATTTGCTAGCGATTCTTATATTGCTAGTAGCTGCAACTTTAAAAATTAATTTATAATTTTGTAAATTCTTAAAAAAAAAAAAAAAAAAAATACATAAATAAATGAAAAAAAATCTATATCTTTTAGAATATGCAATAAAAAATTATTATATACGACCTAATTATTTTACTATCATATTTTAAACGGAAATATATTAATTAATATTTAACTTCCAATGCCATTAACGTATCGGAGAAAAAAAAATCATAATAATTACACTATTAGCTGTCGATAGATTTATAGTGAATTTTAATGTGATTTTGATGTTTACCTATTATTAGATATATTTAAAACCTTAGACATGCAAAAATTTAAAAACTATAATATTGAGCATACAATCTTAAGTACACTAAACAAAATTCATTGCACATTTTATTAAAAAAAAAAAGTATTTTCATTTTTTTTTTCTATATTAAAATATGTTGAAACAACGAGTTTACATAATGCTGTATATTTATTTATAAAATATATCATACAGCATTTTAATTACATTCAAGGAGCGTTCCGTGGAACACTGTTCAAATGCATGTTTGTTTTTTTCATGAGAAGTTCAAAAATAAACGTAAATAATGGAATTTGCAAGATAATGTTTGATAATATTAAATTTGAATATCGTAAATGACGATTTTTGTTAGAAAGCTTTTCAATATTGCAAACTTAATGAAAGGTTTTTTTTTTTTTTTTTTCCCCATTAAGTTTCCAAATATGAAAAATTTATTTCAGTAAACAGTAATGTAAAAAAGTACATCGACAACTTTTAACTCGCACTTTTTTTTATTTTTTATTTTTTTCTGATAATACCTTGAAACGGCATTTTTAAATTTTGTAGTAAACTATTATTCGCATTTATCTCTTTGATATTTAAATTACTTGAAAATCACGTCTTTTAGAATATATTTTAATATTCGTATAATTATGGCTTTATAATGAATTTCAACTGATATTTACAATAGTTTTTAAATTTTGTATTATGAGCAATGAGAAAAAAAAGCTAACATTTTATGCAAAATAATAAATAGAATTTTTAATTTCTTATTATTTAACTTTGTTTTTACTACGTATATTTTAAGTAGATAGATGGATATATGTTATGTATAATTATCATTGTTTCAACACATTAAAAAAAAAAGTCCATAAAGTGTGGCACATATAATTATAATATTAAACATAATTATGCTTGTTCTGATTTTTTCTTCTTTTTCTAAATTTTTTAAGGTTCATTAGCATCTGCTACAAAACCTGGATTAAGTGCATCAATTGGATCTTTCTTAGGTAAATTTGAATTAGGTGGGAATGGAATAAGATTTCTTTGAGGTCTTGGATTTGGTGGTTTGTTATGATAATGACTACTTGATTCTAAAGTAAGTGTTTCTTGACGTCCACTGCTTCTAATTAAACAAAATACTGAGATCAGTAATAATAAGCCACCTACAACAAATAGACCGTAAGATAAAGCTGCTTTGGCTATTGGTGGTGCAGTAGTTGCCAAACTTAGAAGGTCGGTTACTTCTGAGGGTAGGCCATCAATTCCCTGTAACATAATTATAATAATTAATTAAAAATATATAGTGTGTCGTCATTCTGTGTGTTTTTTGATGCGATCTTCTTGAGAAATGAATAACATTGCTCAGCATAGGACAATCGTAATTTTTGGCTATTTTCTTTGGCAAATTAGCTATTTTTTTTATCATTATTATTTTTTTCTTGCATACTTGAGGTACTAATTCAACCTGTTAACAGCATTACTGCTCTCAATTAAATTGCGAAGTATTTTTAAACTGGCAAAAAGTGCCATTTTCCTATACCAGCCAATGTTATTTAGAACTCACTTATGACGTCGACTTTAACATGAATGAAACCACACTAGATTGTTTCTAAAGGTGGATTGCATTCATATAAAAGTCGACGTCATATATAAGCACTAAATAACATGGGCTGGTATAGGAAAAATGACACTTTTTGCAAGTTTAAAAATATTTTTCAATATTTTTGAAAGCTTTGTTGCTGGTGGAATTAGGTTTTCCAGTATGCGAGAAAATTAACAATAAAAGAAAAAAAACAAACAAATTTTCCAGAGAATATATTTAATTATTTATATAATGTAAAAGTTTGTACTGTATACTGAGAAATGTATTCAATGATTCATTATGGCGTTATATGCGCAAAAAACCCTATATACATTTCAATTCGTTACCGATGATTTATCAATCATTTACCTATCCCAGTTTTAATTTACGATAAAATTATTTATTTTAATATAATGCTTGACACATTCTAAAAACAGATCTCATAATTAATATTTGCAATTTTTGTTTGAAGAACTGATGCTACTAATTTTTCAATGTAATCAACTTAATAAATGCTTACTCTGTAATGCATATTGAATGTGTGTAATATATGTAATGCATGTTAAAGCCGTAATTTCCATGTGACTATGAATTGTATTTAAAATAAAAATATTTAAAAATATTTAAAAAAATATTTAAAAATATTTAAAATATATATTACTAATATTATATTACTATTATTTATACTAAAGAAAAAAATTGAAATACTAAAATATATAATAATTAAAAAATATTATTATTTTAATTATTAAATAAAATATTTTAACTATTTTATTATCTGTATAAAAACAATTTTAATATAATAACTAAAGTTAACTAAAAGTAGTTAATTGATTTTATACAATATTTTTATTAAGGAGAAAATTAATTTACTTACGTCTTCAAACCAGAGGATGGGGAAGATAATATCAGGGAAGGTAGCGACTTGTTTGATGTCTACCACTTGACTGACTGCAAGGTTGATCTGAACACGAGCGCGAGCACGGAGAGCTGTTCCCATTTGCTATAACACAAACATCAAAGGTAAATAATTAATAATCAATAATATATGCATTTCAAACCAATTACTTACAAAATAATGGAAAATATCAGTAGAATCAAAGATATTAATATTGGGTGAGGGGGGGGGGGGAATATACCATACAGAAATAATAGAACTTGCACAACTATAGACCCCTTGCACATTCTGGCGTTTTGTAGCCATGTTTGTGGTGCCTAATTCATTGTCCAGCATAGAGGAAACATCATTTCTCTTAATTTTTCACATAAAAAGAGTTTATTTCAACTTGAACGAATTTTTTTCATATTCTTGTAACTTATTTGGAGTTAGAAATAAGGATTTGATTGAACTTTGAAGCTTCTTTTGCTGTTAAAAATATAAAAATAACGATTTTCCTATGCTGGCTTAGGTATTCCTGACCAACAAAATGGCGACTCTTAAATATGAGTGCAACCGGTCTATAGACTGAATTGCAACACTAAAATTGTAAGTTATTCATTTCATTTCAGTACACTCAATTATATTATTTTATTGTTTAAAAGAACGCCACTAAATTTGCAATGATATATCAATGGATATAATAAATTCTTGCTTCATTTGAATATGTTAAAATATGTTATAGTAATCATGTGTTCATGTTCATATGTATATATAGTTGATCATCTTTAAATTTGCAATCTTGTAAATACTGTGTGAAATTTTTTATTTCACTTAAATTGTCAGTTGTGTGGTATACTTATTTATAAAGTAATAAAATTATAACAATATAGTTTTAAATTAAAAATAATTTTTTTAATATAAAATAAATTTTATTTTTAATTTTAATAATATATATATTTTTCTACTAATTATTGTAAAATAATAATTTGTACATTTATTTTGTTTTATTTAATATTTACGTGTGTGATATATTTTTAAATAATTGTTTATTAAAATAAATTTTATTTACGTTATTTTACTCCATTGTACAAAGAACTAACATTTTAGAAATCAATTGGTGAATACTTTCATAAGTTAAACAAGAAGCTGCCAATTGCTGCAAATTTGCTATCAAAAATAAAAACAAATTATTGGTGATGAATAGTTACGTCAAATTTTCCCTCGGATTGAGTAAGAAATAATCAATTGATGGCAGATGACAAATCTGTTTGACAATCATAATTGACTGGAAATATATTCACGGAGAAGGTGACCGACTGGGACCGGAAATCGTTAAAACAGGAACTATATTTTCACAATAATTCTTTCAATATATTATATTATTTCCAGCATAACAAAAAGTACAATTTTCAAACGAAATTTAATTTAAAAAAAAAAAAATGTTCCAAAAAAAGTTGTAATAATATTTTTAATTTCAAAAAATTGTCTAAATTCAATATCTAGTACATTTGAATGTAATCTTTAAAGTGAAATAACTTAAATATTTGATATTTCAGGTTTGAAGTAGCCTAACTTTTAAGTAACATTTCATCTTTACTTTATTGTAATTCACAGCTGTCTAGTTTGCAAAAGATATCAGTCGGTCACCTACTCCCTTAAAACAACTTATATAAAAGAATTCATTAAAAATCTTTTCAGTGCAGATTAGATTATTTCAAAATAAATTTATGATTTTTTTTTTTTTTTTTTTTTTTTTTTTTTTTTTTTTTTTTACTTACAGGTTGAACGTCGATGAAAAGTTGATGTTTTTCCTTCTCAGGAGGGCTGATTCCTTCCACAGCATCCAACAACGTGGGATCAGCAAGATAGAAGTGAGGGAAGGACAGCATGATTGGTGAGTCTGTATGAAATATAAGAAACTTTATTAATTCGGGCAGTCCATAGTGACAAAATATAGATGCAACAAGCGTTGGTATTACATAGTATAAAAATTAAATGCTGAATTTATTAAACATTTTCATAAAAACTAAATATGGAGTTACAGAGCATACTTGGTTTACGCGCACGTAAAACAAGCAAGCTGTGACGTCAGTGACCGCCAGTGGCATTTTGTGAATGGAAAATAAACTAAAAATCAATGACTCCGGCCAAAACAACGTTGATTTTCAGGTTTGTTAGGATATTACACAATTTGTTTTGTTCAAGGTGTTCTACGCCTTTAATTAATTTAAATTAAAAGAGCATATTATAAAAAAAGTATATCTTACCGTATTGACAAGCGCTGACATTAAAAAGTCCATGAGGTGCACAAGGTGGTCCATTAGGACAGAAACATTGATTATCAGGATTATGTTCAATATCAGCAAATACATCAGCAGGAGGTGAAAAACGATAACCAAGTACATCTCCATTTGTAATAACTTCTTTTTGGAAATGAAGAGGTAAAAGACGACACATATCCTTATCATATACATATAAAGTAGTATTAGGAGTAATATTAGGTGGGAAGATAGAACCATCACTTCCATTCAACTGGTTACAGAAGTCAGTTTTCCAGTGAGGTAGATGGGTACGTCCATTAAAAGTATCAATAATACCATATTTTGTAATATCACTTTTACCAGTGAAAATTGTAGTAATATCCTTTGTAGTTCCATTTTTCTATAATCAAAATAAAGTGTTGATTAGAAGTTAGTTTTAATTGATGTTACAATGTTTTTTTCAGTACATACTGTATAAGATTTTATTAAGAAAGCATAAATGTATCAATTTCATGTTAATAATTATAAAATCATTAATTCCAGATTTCGTATTCATGTTAAGATCATTTGTTTAATATTGATAAACTATAACAAGTTTTAAGTTTTTACAATTCACTCTATTGTAATCATGTAATACACCACTTCGACATATGAAATGTTTATTTTAAAATATATAGTAAGTAAAAAAATAAATAAATAATTATTTTAAAATAAATTTAGAAAACATAAATATAAACTCTTATTATTTTTTGTCAAAAACTATTAAAACTAAATAATATAATAAATTACTAACATAATATCATTATTTAATTTAAAATAAATTAAATAAAAAAATACATACTGAATTAACTTATGAAGTTAAATAATTTTATTATTGTAAAAATTACTAATTATATTTTTACAATGAGAAAAAGTTAATTATTATATAAGTATAATGATGTATCAATAGGTCATATATTTTTAATTGTCAAGGCATTAAGATATTGTCTTAAATATCCACTAAGAAAAAAAAAGACTTTCATTTTCATAATAAATTAAATTAATTATTTCTTAATAACTTCGACTTTTTTTGTTTATTATTATTTGAGTGACCTTTTCCCTAACTTAATTTTATGCTTAATGATGTGTGAAATTTTATAGTTTTTAAGTACAGTAGTATAGTAATGGATAAAAATTTCTAATGCCTCTTATTGATAATCTTTTGATTGATTTGAATAAACAAATAAAATTTATAAAATGATTTATCAGTCGTGACTGTTGCAACACGGAAGCTTTGATGCATTTTTTTTTTCTTCTTACGTAATAATTTGCTAGAGAGCATCTGTATTTTATATTGCGTAGCATTTTTCAATAAAATTATAGTATTGATCAAATCAATATCTATTGTATACATCAATGATGAGCTATGTCTTATTATATAATTGTATTATTGGGCTTTGAGCTCTATGTGATCATACTGCAATAAAACTTAATAGTTATTTCTAATTATTTTCTCATCATTTGTGTTAAACGTACTGTATATATTAGTAATGTAAGATATCATATGATTAAATCTTAATACTCAAAAGATATCAAATACGTCAAATTACAGGAATACTGAATCATTAATATTATTAATATTATTAGTAATATTTATTCTTAAAATGTTGACAGCATATATTTTTGGCTCTTAAAGTAACAAATGATTTTGCTTAAAATTAAAAACGTATTTTATTATTGTTTTAGTGTAGCGAGAGCATATTTTTTTAGCTTAATTACTTCAACTAGCTATTATTAAGAAAACTGATATTAATTTTCATTATTATTATTGTTTGTTTTTTTCTTTCAAAGGTATTTCAAATTTTTAACGAAATATTATGAAAATAAAATATTTGAACAATAATTATTATTAATTTGAAGTTTGTGAGATTCATTTAAATAACAAAATTAGACCTTAGAATTTATTTTTAATGCATATTTAACTGAATTTAATATTTTACAAATTTAATTCGCTCTCTCTCTCTCTCTCTCTCTCTCTAGAACACTTTTCCTCATTTTTCTTTCTTTTTATTTATTTATTATTATTATTTTGAAATTTGATTATTTGCATATGCCACACGCTACACTGAATTATGCTAGAACTACTACGTTATTACTTATTATTAACCGGTTTTTAATTCTTTTGATATTTGAACTTAAAAAAATAATAATATTTGAAAGAAATATCTTTAAAAAAAAATTTAAAAAAACGTGTTCAAAAATGAAAAATCGAATAAATATAAGAAAATACGAGCATGCAATAATATTTTATAACATTATTATTTGTATATAATAGAGAGCATATTATTATGTTATAATTTAAATTGTCTTTTTGTACTATATTATTTGAGTTTCAGATCTTTAAACCTAACACATTTGTATGACTATGAAATAATTAATTAATTAAACTTACGCCATAGAAAAGTCCAAATTCTTCATAAGGCAGTTTCTGTTCCTTAGGTACAACATCCTTGGCCAGTTTAAGAAGAGGATCTTCATAACCCCACAGTAGTTGGGCAACGCTCACTTCAACGAAAGGTTTGATTTTAAGAATATCCATGATTGAAGCCATCGCAAGTCGGAGGAATCTTGCAGCGTGCTTGCTTTGAGATGTTGCACTCTGGAAACATAGAGTATCATTAATATAAGTATGGGAATATTTTATTATACATATTATACAGTATTTGCTACCAAAATGTTTTGAGGGGGTTATCAGTAGACCACATAAAACAACATGTGCCTTTTTTATGAATAAACACGAAATGGGATCTTCAAAACTGATGACAATTTTTACCAGAATGTTTATGTAACCCCACGAGAGAGCGTGAAAAAACTGTAAAGTATGCAATTTGCGTGAAAATTCATGTTTATGACGTCAGAAACATGCAAAAATTAGTATGAAAATGTTGTGCGGGTGGCATATATCGAATTTTCTGATCACTGCTTCAGTTGGGTTTTGAGACAAACTAAAGTTATTTATGTAAGTCCCATCAAGTGTTTTGTGATATAAATGCTTATGTTTTTCTCTGGTCGATTCCTTTTTTATATAATAGGTATTGGAATATTTTATTATACATATTATACAGTATTTGCTACCAAAATGTTTTGTCAACCAAGGGGTATTATTCATATGACTCGTAAATTTGACGTGAGTCGAAGGATAAACAACGTTGGAACAGAGTAAACAAATGGAGCTGTTCATATGTAATTTTCAAAAACAATGTGAACGGCTCCATTTGTTTACATTGTTCCAACTTTGTTTACACGTTATATAACGTGCGTCAAATTTACGCGGCAAGTGAATAATACTTATGAAAGTCCTCTTACAATTTATTTAACAATATAGAATTTGTCTTTTTTTTTATGTTATTAACGATTTCCATTACAATTTTTTTCACTGTATCAAACTTACAGATCAAATTGTTTACCCACTGCTTTTCTTATGGAAAAATGAAAATGTTCGAAAAAAAAAAAATATATATTTATATATAATGCAAGTCAAGTCGTAAATTATAGGATCGATTTTTTTTTTTTTTTTTTTTTTTTTTTTTTTTGACAGGTTGATATTATGTGTACGTTTCTTAAGCTAGCATAAATATCTAAAAAGCTTACTGAACTAGAAAATGTATATTCACTGATATTCTAATGAATAAGAACCATCATATTATAATAACACATACAATCTGTTGCCACGCAAAATTGGAAGAAAAATTGTTAAGTAAGCATAATTGTAATCTAGGCTTATATGCTGAAAGTCTTTGCAAAATATGTTGCCTATTTTACAATTTTTTTAAATTCGATTTGTGTGGTTGAATATGTTTAAAAGTCGCAGTTCATGATTTATTTATCAGTCTATTTTAAGTCTAATCCTCCGATTCGTGTTTCTTTTGTATACGTTAATGCAATATTTTTAAATCTTCGAAGTGTTTATTGCATTACATTATAATCTTATTTTAATTTTAAAAACTACTAATTATATTTTCTACAACGTTCCATTTCTATTCAAGTTTAGGGCCAGGATGCTGTTTCATTACATTATTAACAAGTCGATTCATGTAGATAATTAATAAAATTTATTTTAAATTTTTATAACTTAAATATAATAATATCTTGTTACTTGGAAAAGTAAATAGATAAAATAATTATTTTAAAGCTTAATTTTTAAATTAATTAAAAATATAATTGTAAAATTTTAAATATTATACTTAATAATTTTTAATTAAAAGTTGTATTTATTAAAAAATATTTTTATAGTATAAATTCAACTTTTGTCTATATATTTTATATCAAAAAGTGTGTTTAATGAATAAAATGAAGAATATGATGAATAGAGAGTGCTGAATATAATAGATTAATAATACGCGTTCAGATCATTCCTACATTATGTTGAAGATGTGAAAACCAAATTATGAAAGCTTTAATAAAATAATATTTATATATTTTTTTTATTATTCTTTCAGATAAAAGATAATTGAAATATAATATATTGATCATCGGTAGTATTAATAATATATTCAATAACACTAAACGTATAGAGTATTGTGAGAAATACATAAGTATCTAAATAAATAATATTACTTTTCAGTTAAAATTGGTTTTTGTCTTTTGACATAATGCAGTCTAGTGAGTCATCAAAAAAAAAAAAAAAAAAAATTGTCCATTTCTGTTACGTTACGAGTTTAAAGTTCAAGCCCACCTTATTCCTCCTGTTTTCATGATAACAGACATGTAAATACAAAGTGCATAACCTATAGAATAGAGCAGCCACTGCGGTTAGTTGGGTTTACATCAGTGTGTGGACTACATCGTTTTCTATATTATATTCAATGAAAATTTAAGTGTTTTATGAACTGTATTGTTAATATATGGTATGCAAAATAAGTAGAAGTACTGATAATAATTGAGATTATGCAATTTTTAAACCTTTTTTTTTTTTTACTATGAATTGTTAGTAATTTCTAATTTGTATATTTTTTTATATTGTTCAACTGAAACATAATCATTAGTGACATGACTGGTTCGATAAATTGAAGTGAATTCCAAATTTCAAGTACATTAAACGACAACTGGAACATATTTGGTAAGTCAATTTATATTTTTTTAATATTTAAGTATGGTTAAAGGGACCATCTTTCGGCAGACTTCCAGTTTTCAGCACTTTATATTTTTGGGGGAAAACCATGCAGCCACAGCTGAGCTTAGAGAAAAATCAAGGAGGTAGGGGAGGTTTATATGTATGACACAAAAAATCATCAGCTCTCGGAATTGCATTTTTCTGGGGTAAAAAAATAGGTTAATGTAGGCTGGCGAAACCTAGTTAGGGTGCCGAAAAATGGTCCCTTTACCATATATTTGTTTTCACATCTTGCCCCAATACAGACAACCCGAACGCGTTGTAAAATTATAGAAAATGTTCACTATGTTGGGATCAAATATTTCGATGATACAAACATGAATTTCTCATCTCGGAGCCTCATGAGTGATTGTAGCGTGTGGTTTGGTAACCTACTGGAACGCATTATAGGCGTGAATTTGCACCCGGAAGCTAATTAAGATATATAATATTTATATATGTATATCATTATATATAATTATGGTAATTGCACTATTTATCGGCAGGCTGTATCGATTTCGATCACATCCGCTTTTGTTTCAACACTATACACATGCGCAGTACGTTGAAACGAACGAGAATATCATATCGAAATCGCTTTAAGTCAGACTAAAAACAGTTACTTCTTTATTATTCAGTAAGATATATAATTAGAAAACTACTTACCAACATTGGAATATTTGGAACTACCACCATATCTTCTTCATCACCTGCAGATAACTCAGGATCAAAGAAAAATACTTTTCTTTGTTGGAACGTCACTGTTCCATTATCATGGAACTCTACGTTAACACGTTCCCATTCTTGCCTAAAAACAAAAAGATTTTAGATTAATATGGTTAAAGTTGCATTTTATATAAACCGTACGACTTTTCAGTGAAATTTGAGTGTCGTGGGAGAAGGTAATTAGGGACCCTTAATTTCATATTTACTCATTATAACATATAGTGGGGCATCTTTGAAAATTTATATTTACTTAGGAAATATTTTTTTATTTTGTTGAGATATATTATTTATTAAAACTTTTCCGTGCTTTTTTCCTTCAAAATAACACACTCTCAATTTCGTTGTAAATGAGTATTTTTTTACGAACATTTAAATTACAAATGACCAATGACCATAGAACGAGTCTTTCTACTTCACATTACGCATTAATTTTATTATTTCAATCTTGCTAAATTAAATTTACAATGTAAAATGTATTGTGAGCGACTAATAACATTCAATATAAAAATTATTTTTAAAAATATTATAATTTTTTTTTTTTTTATAAAACTCATTCCGCCACAATAAAAAAAAAATCAATATATTTTATTATTAATAATTAAAAAAAAAATTAATTATCTATAGTTGTGGTTTTGAATGTTCTTAATCTGTACAATTTCATTTAATCTATATATTTTTTAATATTATTATAAACAAAATATACTTTTATTGGGTATTTTATACTATTAAAAATTCTTTTTTAAAATATTGACCATGATCTTCAAAATATATAATAGACATTTTTTTTTAAAAATAAAAATATTTGAAAAAATATATATTAATTCAATGAAAAAAATTCTTAGCATTCAATGATGTATGTCAAAGAAATTAATTAAAAAATCTAGCAGAAAATAAGGTGTATAAAATTTATAAACGAGAGAAAGACTTTCTCAACTTTCGCATCGAGCTCTGCACAAAATAGGAATATACCTATACTATACTGCAGTAGCAGGTGAAAGTAAAAAATAAAAAAAGACACTCCAGTTCTGTAGAAGACTACATTGCTAATATATGATGTAATAAACTTGTCAAGAAAAAATACGATGACATCTTTACTTTTTTATAAGAGAAAATTTTATTACGATCATTTTAGCTAATATCATTACAGTGATTTCATGATGAATTCATCATCAAGTTAACCCTATAAGGGTTTATGCGGATGACGTCATATTTATTGCACTTTTAGGCCATACTGGAGTAGTGAATAACATTGCTCAACATAGGACAAACTTCATTTAAGCCAAATTTCTTTGTAAAATCGGTTGATTTTTTGTTATTGTTATTTTTCTCACATACTTGAAATACTAATTCAACATATTTACAGCATCAATGTGCTCTCAAAAATATTGCATAGTGTTTTTAAACTGGCAAAATGATTTTTTTGTTCTATGCCACCCATGCTATTGAGTTATCCAACATGGTGTCGACTTTAACATGAATGCATAGACCCTGACATTTATATTCTTTGATTTATACATGTATAATTATTATATTATTGTATTATAAATTGTATTATATTATGTATAACAAGTATATTAAATTATACATTTTTTATTAAAAAAAAAATAAAACTAAGAAATCAATTTAACGCATTTTCTGGATAATCATTTATTGTAATTAAGAATTCTTACCTAAGTAGCAAATTAGAGACGAGAATGAAAAGGTGTAAAAGAATTGAAACAATGATACTATATTGGAAGATGATAGAAAGAACTAATGATTGAAATACTGATATTTTTTGAATAGAAAGAAATAAAAATTCAAGGCACGCTGTAGTAGAAGGGATAAATGTTTTTTAATGAAGGATTTTTCACTTGGAGTTGCAGTACAATTCTTATAGAAACAAGGGAATTAAACAGCACGTTTCTATATAAGAAGTAAAAGACATCAATTGATGACTTATTTGTACGTTTTGACGTCATTTAGGAACTTAAAATAAAACATTAAACACTTTCAACTAAAAATAAAAAGTATTTACTTTCATTGATTTTTTTTTTTTTTTTTTAACAACTGATACGTACATTTTATAATCGATAGAGCGTATTATAAATAAAATACTGTTTATTTATAGTTATACCACTATACTTTTACTGTAGGTATACTTTTGTTGTATGTTCTTGGAATTTCATTTCAATCTCTCTCTGTCTCTCGCGGCTTCTACCTATAAAATTATTCTTTGGTGCTCTAGATTATCAAATTGATTTTCCATTGACCGGAATTTTTAAAATTATATACCAATAAATATATTTATAAAATATATCATTCATGATATTAGTGTCGACTTTAGAATAACATATATTTTATGGTTAATAATTACTTCTCAAAATTCTTTTTTTTTTTTTTTTTTTGTTTTTTTTTTCATTTCCTAAGAGAAGTTTAATTATCTTGTAACTTATCACAGTAAATTATACAGTAGTCCATCTCCTATAGCGGGAATGTCAGATCGAATGCGCGCCATAATTCCGACTGGGTGAAGTTGTCAGAACTACACGTAACATTACTTCAAATTACGGCTTCTAGTTCTGTCACCTTCACCCAGTCGGAATTATGGCGCGCATTCGATCTGACATTCCCGCTATAGGAGATGGACTACTGTACGATCTACTGAGGTAACTTATTTGTGGCAGTAAACAAAATATTGTATGTGTATTGAAACAAAAATATTAAATATAACATTAAAAGTACATTTAATTTTTTTTCTTTTTGATGTAGTTAAAGTGATAGAAAAGTTATTAAAGATTTTACTAATTTTTATTATTATTATTATATCACTCATATTACAGAAATCCAACCAAAGCCTTGGCCTTATCGTATGGTTCAAAATATTAACATTTATTACACATTCGAATTTCCTTGAATTTAACAGAAAAATGTTCTTTCTCACATATAGGAACAACATAGAAACACATTTTTTAACATATATTTAAATCATATTATAATAGTATTTTATTTAAGAATTTTAATTAATAAATCTATGTGACTCGAGATGAATTCGATAAAAAAATCGACATATAATATAATTCTTCAGAATACAATTGAGCCTTATTATTATTAATAATATTATTTTTTAAATATTTTAAAAATAACTTTAATATTATTTAAATAAATTTGTAATAAAATTTAATAATATATAGTAATATTTTCAGCTACTTTTAATTTTAGTTTTAATTTAATTATTTTAATATATAATAAAAATATATATATAATTTAAAGTTTTTGTAAACAAAATATTAATTTGAAACAAGTATTATTGTATTACAATTAATTAAATTTAGAGAATGCATATTTTCTATTGATTCTTGAAGCCATAGACCACATAAAACAACATGTGCTTTTTAATGAATAAACACGAAATGGGATCTTCAAAACTGATGACAATTTTTACCAGAATGTTAATTTAGCCCCACGAGAGAGCGGGAAAAAACTGTAAAGTATGCAATTTGAGTAAAAATTCATGTTTATGACGTCAGAAACATGCAAAAATTAGTATGAAAATGTTGTGCGGGTTGCATAAATCAAAATTTCTAATTACTGCTACGGCGCTACAGTTGGGTTTTGAGACAAACTAAAGTTATTTATGTAAATCCCATCAAGTGTTTTGTGATATTAATGCTTATGTTTTTCTCTGGTCTATTCCTTTAAAGATACAAAACCAGTTTCTTTAGAATATTATTTGATTGCACTATTACGGGGAAAAAAGTAGATTAAAAAAAAAGTATCGAGAATTAAAAGTATTTACGTTCACTTTCCAATCTTACTGCAATAGTCAAACACTTACAATGAGACTTGGAAACTATCGTTACTATAGATTGCATCTTTAATTTTGAAGTATAAATTTAGTATTATTATGATATTGCAAAATTTGTTCATTTATATATAAATTTTATATTTGTTATCTAAAATTTTGTGTAGTGAATTTTTGTGTGTGAAACATAAACAGTAAATTATGTTGTTGTTGTTGTTTTTTTCAAGTATTTAACAATACATAATATTTTATTATTTTTATGTTCCCATGAAAGGATCTTCATAACATTTAAGCTAAAATTTTAAGTTTAAGTTAAAGGCGTAGAACACCTTGAACAAAAAACTTACCTAATATCCTAACATACCTGAATATCAACGTTAATTTGGCCAGAGTCATTGATTTCTAATTTATTTTCCATTTACTAAATGACAAATGCGGGTTTATGACGTCTAAGCTCGTCTGGTCCACGCGTGCGGGAACAAGCAAGCTGTGACGTCATAAAACTGCATCTGACATTTAGTAAATAGAAAATAAATTAGAAATCAATGACTCTGGCCAAATTAACATTAATATTCAGGTATGTTAGGATATTAGGCAAATTTTTTAGTTCAAGATGTTCTACGCCTTTAATTAAATATACCCCACAACATAATACACAGTACAGTACACTCCTCCCGAATAAATCAGAACGCTTGCGTTCAAGTTTCCCTATATATTTAACATTTGGAGAGATTAACGATTCGGTCAGATTTATTCGGGAGGATTATACGTTGTATGTATGTGTGTGTGCTGTTTGTTGTTGTCTGATGTATGTAGTGGGGGATTTATTGGTGGTTAATTATAGCAAATAAAAATATATATAATGTTTTGCAATGTAAGTAATTTTGTAGATTAAAAAATTTATATGAATATTTTTATTTAAAATTAATATATATACATATATTTTTTTTAATTTATATGTATAATATTATTATTATAGTTAAAACTTTAAATTTTAAATATTATTGCGAAACACAAATTCATCAATCGTTATCTGATACTAATGAGCTATTAATGCACTGCAAACTATCTTAAGATTTCTGAATTAAAACTGAATACAATTAATTAATAACAATGAAAGTAAACTATGCTTATGCACATATTTATAAAATACATTTAATTAGTAAAATATGGATTTATTTTTACACAAGCTTAGAAAAAAAATTCCAACACTGCATATATTAAAACACTTTTTATGCTAAGCAGCTTTTAAAATAGACCAATTTTTACAGTAGACTTTTTCAGTATATATATAATAAGAAAAAATAAAAAAAATCTTTAAATTTTCATTCATCACAACAGTATTCTAAATGTTATCTTTAGAACATTTGAGACTAAAATTCAACCATCGACCCTCTACTATTTTTACTTTATAATGAAAAGTCAATGGTAGCAACTACATTATATCATAACGATCATGAAATTGTTAGGACGATAAGATAATAAATTTATACTAAATTATTTAAATTAGCTTGTGTGCCTTTATGGTTTACTATATGGGAGTGAGAAAAAAATCCACATTTCACTTGGTTACCCTTCTATTTTTTTTTTTTTTTTTTTTTTTTTTTTTTGTATTTTTCAAATCTATTTGTAGTTGTTTTTTTTATCAGTAACACTATGCAAAAATCATATAGTCGCCCTTTTTTTTTTGCCATGGGTTATAAGTTATAACTTTTACTTTTTCAAAAAGTACCTCATTTTTAGCTATTAATGATAACATTTTATTAGATCTCACTTTTAATATTAACGAAAACACATTTCCTTAAAATGTAAATTAACAATGCTAACTTTTTTTTTTATATACCAACATGACTTCCTTATTTTACTATATAGAATGCATTTTTTTTTCTCCTGGTAAAAAAAAAAATGTCGTATTTTTTCCACTAACAATTCTGTAATAATGTACGTAAGTTTTCTTTGTTGAAAATTATAATTCTTCATACACAAAGACAATAGATTAATGTGTTAATATGATTCTTTATACAATGAGTAAAATATGAAGGGAACAAAAAAATTATAAGTATGAGAAAAATAGCCAGACATGAATTAGATAAGAAATCTCAAAAGGAAGTCGTTTCGTCTTTATATAATTAATTGCTTCTTTCAAACACAAAAATTTCTCTTTACTTTATACTAACTTTTAAACAAATATTTCTTTTAAGGGTTGCAGTTATATAAGACAGAACTTAATTGTTTTTAAATTCATTTAAAATTTATTTTCAATGAAGTTCATTGGTTTAGCGCGGGGAAAGTTATGTATACCTTAATTCTTAATTTAAAATTGATACGCTTTTGAGGAAAAACATTTTTTTTTTTCGTTTTCTTCTTCCGATTTTTGAGAAAACTACTCTATACCGATTCCGGATATAATTAAATGAGGAATACTAGATCCTTTTTTACATGTTTAAGGTCGTATTTTATATTGTTTTAATAATTACTTAACTTCTAATGGAGAAATTGAAGTTTACTAATAATAAGCTTTGTGATTATGAATGTAATGTATCGTGCTCATTGTGATTTTTTTTTAGTGTGTGTAATCAATAATAAAATATGCAACACATATAAAAAGCAATCAGTAGTAGTAGTAGTAGGAAATAGTGAGAGAGAGAGAGAGAGAGAGAGAACACAGTTAATTACCTGTAGACATATGGTCCCAATTCTTCAATCTTGGGTTTTTGTCCATCAATAAGAAACTCATCTGCATTTGTTACGTTGTAGATATAGACTTTCATGAGAGGCTCTACAGGAGGCTGTCTCCACCAGTTGAAAGTCATTGAGCCATTTTTCAAAGCGATTTCCTGCAAATATTAATTATATCATTAGAATATTAGCCGAAAATTAGTACTAAATTAGTACTTTTTTCAATGAAATATAGAATATTTTTTGCATGTACACCTATGGACAAAAGTTCCCAATCGGGGCAGCGACGGCCTCTGCATTTTCTCATAACGATAACATAGTGTGCTTGCGTGTTGCCTATGCAAATCGTTCGGGAAATTTTGACCAGAGCTATACATATATCAAAATCAAATGACATTATGATACAATTTTTAATTTAATATTAACTGATGTTTCTAGTTTCTCGTCTAAACTTTAATAATAATAATCTAACAATAATACTTTCAGTGCTTCAAAAAAAGTAAATCTGCAAAAAAAAAAAAAAAAAAAAAAAAAAAAAAAAATCCAAAATGAATTAAAATTAACTCATTTAGAAATGTAAAACAAAACTCATAAGTCATATCATAACTATTTTAACTGTGATATTTAATTTTTCACTACTTGAGATATATAAAAGTATTTTCTTATATTTTAATATCTGTTATTTTTTAATACATTAGCCAGTACACATTATGATGAAGCATTTTACTATTTTAGAATGCTTTTTTGTAATTTTAATAATTTTAAGCTTTTAATGCATTACTTTAATTTATTGATTGTTTATCAGATTTTAATTTGTAAAATATTTTCCATTACTCACACTATACAATTATTAATGTTATTTTAAAAATTTTAATAAAATTTCAAATAAAACTAATAATGCAAATTAAATTTATTGTTTGAAAATTAATTAATATTATAGATCACATATTTAAATAAAAAAAAAAAAACTTTAGTAATCTTTTAAAATCAAAATGATTTTAAAGTGTTTAATTGTTTTATAAAAATATAATTTATATATTTAATATTTAATCATATCAATTACCGAACATTATTAGTAATTGAATAGTTTTTTGAATATGGGTGCTACCTGTCGAATTAATGATTTAGGTAATTTTACGAGTATAAACTAAATTATATTATCATCTCCAATGTTGTTAAATATTCTTTTGAAAATGCTTGATAGCAAGCATCGAATTGAATTGATATCGTGTGTTATAATTTTTTGTTCTCGGAGCTTTACATTGTATCAATGAAAATTTATTTAAATATTAAAGAACATAAAATTTTACTACACATTTTAAGTATTATATGGATAGTTCAGTTGATCAATATTTTGTAGTACTAAAACATTCTAATAATTAATTCTAATGGTTTCTTTAAATGGAAAAATATATATATATATAATTGTTAAATTTTTTTTAGTACTATATCTTAATTAGTTGTTTCAAGTAACTCCTAAAACTAAAATAATAAATATTTCTTGAAAGTCTTATTTTGATATGTGCTATTATGTTATATATATGATTGTTTTATTAAAGAAATTTCACATAATAGTATAATGTGGTAACTCATCTTAATTTCATATACAAACTGAGCGTCTTCTTAAATATGATAACATTAAAAACCTTAAAACTAGTGCAAATGAGTGAAATATTTTAATTTTGTTTTATTTCATCTAGAGCTACGATTATTGTACACACGACCACGATAAGAATTTTTACGATTCACAAACTTGCTATAAATTTGCAATGTTATTCTTATGAGAAAAACACGCGCTGGATTTAAATGTTAAATATCTTATCGTGGTCCTGTGTACTACAAATCGTATAATATATTAATATGAATTAATGCATCGTAAACTGAGAATACAAAGAAGTAGAGACTAGCAGAAGAAAATTAAATCTGATTCAAAAAGTTGGCACCTGACCCTCTAGGATCGCTCTGAAAAAAATAATGTGTATTAAGGGAGCAATTCTAAGAATCATGACCAAGTTTGAGCATCGTAGGTTGATAACTCGAATTTTGGTGGCGCCAAAACCAAAAGTGGTAATTGCGAGCGCTGGAGCGGCGGAGCGCTTGTAGGGACATTTGAGTACTCATATCTCGTAAAATATTAAAGGTAGACGTTTGAAACTTTTTTTATTAAAAGAAAACTTACATGTAGTTATAATGAAATCTTTAATTAGTGATTTCAAAAATTATTGCTTCCATTAAAAATTTCTCAAAATGGTAAAAATCAATATATTTTTTCTTTTATAAAGTCGTGCTACACATCGTTAAAAATTATTTTTGACTCATTTACGGTCTATGTGTATCAACCATGTTTATTTAAACATGAAAAAGTGATTATCAAAATTTTTGAAAATTTTGGTGACCTACAAATCAAGTCCCCAAAATGACGCTTTTTCTAAAATTCGACATGTTCGTGAGCAAATAAACCGGATCCTTCCTAATTTTTAAAATATTTTATGCATATGAGACGAAAGCTAAGAAGGTGTACTTTAAGAAACTGCAATAAAAGTTTTGCTTTTTTGCGTCTGTTATTTTTTACAGCGGTTTCTGTAGAGGCCTCTGCGCGGGGTCAGCGCGCCGCGTAGCACCGCTTACCGGCTCATCGCAGTAACTTTGCGAGCCTATAAAACTATATCTGCTACCCCAAACTTGATGTTACTTTACATCAATGTAACTGGCATATTATGAAGAGTTATAATCCAAAATAAAAATGGTGCTTTTTTATTTCCATGAATTATGTTCGAGTGCCGCGTGTGAGAATGCAATACGAGGGCTTGGAGTATGGCTTGTGTATAACATGCATCTCTCTTATTCAAACATGAAGTGATTTCTGCAGTAAGTTATCACTATTTTATACTTCGCAACTTTAACTATAGGATAATTTGCCTTCAAAAAAAAAAAAAAATCAGTGTTACCTATTTTTTAATGATTTTTTTGCCCGTGTAAATAATATTCAATACGATAATAAGACCTAAAGTATAACTTGTTTGTAAGCTGCATCACTCATTTTCGAATATGACGTTCCGCTACATATTATTGCCAATTTAAGCCTCGCAACTAAAAAAAAAAAAGTTAAACATTTTTCCCCCTCGTTTTTTTTTTTTTTTTTTTTTTTAGAAATATATTAATTAAAAACTTGATTCAAACTAAAACTTAAGTAAGTGAAATTTGTGAGTTTAGTAACTAGACCCGCAAATGTCACGTGTACATCATGTTTGAGTTTAGGCTTATTTTGCAATTCGCATTTTTGTAAAAACCCATTAAGGGGGGGGGGGGAGGCGGAGGAGGATAAGAATTTGATTTGGGGGGGGGGGGGGGGTAGACAAATTATCCTAGTTAAAGTTGCGAAGCATAAAATAGTGATAACTTACTGCAGAAATCACTTCATGTTTGAATAAGAGAGATGCATGTTATACACAAGCCATACTCCAAGCCCTCGTATTGCATTCTCACACGCGGCACTCGAACATAATTCATGGAAATAAAAAAGCACCATTTTTATTTTGGATTATAACTCTTCATAATATGCCAGTTACATTGATGTAAAGTAACATCAAGTTTGGGGGTAGCAGATATAGTTTTATAGGCTCGCAAAGTTACTGCGATGAGCCGGTAAGCGGTGCTACGCGGCGCGCTGACCCCGCGCAGAGGCCTCTACAGAAACCGCTGTAAAAAATAACAGACGCAAAAAAGCAAAACTTTTATTGCAGTTTCTTAAAGTACACCTTCTTAGCTTTCGTCTCATATGCATAAAATATTTTAAAAATTAGGAAGGATCCGGTTTATTTGCTCACGAACATGTCGAATTTTAGAAAAAGCGTCATTTTGGGGACTTGATTTGTAGGTCACCAAAATTTTCAAAAATTTTGATAATCACTTTTTCATGTTTAAATAAACATGGTTGATACACATAGACCGTAAATGAGTCAAAAATAATTTTTAACGATGTGTAGCACGACTTTATAAAAGAAAAAATATATTGATTTTTACCATTTTGAGAAATTTTTAATGGAAGCAATAATTTTTGAAATCACTAATTAAAGATTTCATTATAACTACATGTAAGTTTTCTTTTAATAAAAAAAGTTTCAAACGTCTACCTTTAATATTTTACGAGATATGAGTACTCAAATGTCCCTACAAGCGCTCCGCCGCTCCAGCGCTCGCAATTACCACTTTTGGTTTTGGCGCCACCAAAATTCGAGTTATCAACCTACGATGCTCAAACTTGGTCATGATTCTTAGAATTGCTCCCTTAATACACATTATTTTTTTCAGAGCGATCCTAGAGGGTCAGGTGCCAACTTTTTGAATCAGATTTAATTTTCTTCAGCAAATTAAAACTAACATTTCATGCATTGTCTCTATAAACATTCATATTTAAATTTATACATCAAACTCTAATGCAGAGATAGTAGCAAAATTATCCGAAATTCGACACTTAAAGTTGAAGTTCAGGGGTTACAAAATGGCTTTTTCAATGTTATATAATGAGATGAACTGTTCATTGACTCACATATGATGACCCACAGCCCTTCCGTAGCCCTGCAAACTCATGATCATCCTGCGAGATATGCAACTCATTCCGTATCTTTTACATCATAGTTACGGCTTTAATATAGAAAATGTTGTAGTGGGTTGCATAGCAGGATGAGCTCATGGTGTTATGGAAGGACTTTGGGTCTTCATTATGTGAGTCAATGAACACTTCATCTCATTATTTAACATTGAAAAAGCCATGTTGTAACCACTGAACTTTCCCTTTAAGAGATTTAAAGTTAAAGTGATAAAACTCATTAAGAGTAATTATTTATTCACTATCAGTGCATGGGTATACTGAATACTAGGGAAATTTGGTAGAATGTTTTCGGAGCACCCATGTAAATTTTTTACTCATCATACTTGCATCGACACTGTAAGCCTCGTTATACAAGATAAAATATAACATTAAAAATACACACTTGCTTTGACGTAATTGAAGGATTTCGTATAAGTACTCTCTAACATTTATGCGTTAAGAATGAACATTTGTTTTCTCGTAGTAAATAAAAAAAAAAGTTTGAATAAGAATAAAATAACAATATAACTTACGTGTCCTATGAAGAACTGCACCCATTGTGAGAAAAAGACTGCAACAATAGCTCCAAATGCTAACAATATAAGTGATATTAATATCACTAACCCTGAAACAAAAAGAAAAGAAAAAAATTAATATATTTTTATTTATTTTACATTATACATTACATTTATTTTTGTTTGTTCTATTACAATAATATATATAAATATATAACCTTTAGTTATACAGGATAGCTATTACTTAATTATTTATAAGTCGGTCATGGATCTTTAGAGTAATAACGAAAAATTCATTTTGTTCATGTAATGTTGTTTAATATACCTCTCTCTCTCTCTCTCTCTCTCTCTCTCTCTCTCTCTCTCTCTCTCTCTCTCTCTCTCTCTCTCTCTCTCTCTCTCTCTCTCTCTCTCTCTTCTCTCTCTCTCTCACTCTCCATATTTTTGTAATTAAATATTTAACAACGCCATATATAAGCAATAGAGTGCATATAGGTCAAATATGTTGAATTTTTCAATATTTATTGAATGAAATATTAAAATAATAATAATAAAAACTTAAGTTTTACCGTATGTACGTCAAATATATTAACAAGTAAATAAGAAGGTAGTGTACTTTTTGTTATTATAAGATATTACAAAGCATGGCATTTTATATTTTAACTATTTCACAAGAAATATTGATTTTATGTAAAAAAAAAAAAAAAAAAAAAAAAATTGAAACGTGATAAAAATTGAGTCATCACTGCCATCAGTACATAGTTTTTTTTATAAATTTATTATTAGAATTTATAAATTTTGCTTTGAAATGTAATAATAATTTTTACTCCTATATTGTCTTAGAGAAAAATATAAATTCATGCTTGACAAGAAAGTGAAAAAAAAAAATATATAATATTCAAATTTTCAGTTGTATTACGCTTTATTTACTGTATTTAAATTAACATCATCAAAAAGGAAATCTGCCTTAGAGAAAAACTACAAAACTGGATGGAAAACATTAAAAATGCAGTTTTCTTTTTCATTTTTTTACACGCAAACCACATAAAACATTTTTTCGTCACCAATGCTATTATATAATAATGATAAAAAGTCAAATACGTGAAATATCAATCAGAAAAACATACGATTCATGCATCATATGTTCAAGCCCGTAACGATTATATTTTTTTACCTTATATTTTAAAGAGCAATATACTTTTATTTTGAGCATATTATTATTAAAATAATTTAGATTTATTATATTACAAATATTTATGCTTAAAAAAAATTTCAACATAATTTGAAGGAAATTATTGTGTATGACTACGGGCTATGTGTAAAAATATTAAAATAATTGCAAAATTTAAATCACTTTTTTTTTTTAAATATACTTGATAATTTATAGTTATATAGCATATGGGTTATACAGTATGTGTCCTAATTTGAAAATAAGATAATGTACTAGTTTCTCTTGAAATTTTACTAATGTTTTATCAAACACAATATCGCAATAAAGAATTTTGAAATTAGACATTCAAAATATTATTGTATTAAAAAAAATATATATACTATTATATAAAGATTCAAGAGCTTCACGTAATTCAAAGAACTGTTGCATATCAGTGCGCTTTGTCGCCATGTTTGTGGTGCCTATGCATTGTCCAGCATAGGGGAAACATTTTTTTTTCATTTATCGCATATAGTGTTTATTTTGAATGAAAGTGTTTTATTCTCGTGTTCTTAATAATAATAAAAGTAATAATAATTAACGGCTTTTATTGGGCGAAATCAGGCATACAACCTCTCAATTTAACCCAACTGTTTAATAGTACAGTCAGTTACAATATTTGTTAGTAACATTAACATATGACGTAAAATTTATTTTAAATAATTTAATTGATAATTTTCTTAATTTTATTGATAATTCTTCTAGCTTAGCAGGACCTAAAAATAAAAAAGCTTTAGGTTTGAAGCTTAGTTTGCTTTTAAAAAACAATAATAAAAATGACGTTCCTCCTATGCTGGCCAGTGTATTTCTAACCAACAAAATGATGACTTTTAAATATGAGTGCAACCAGTCAAATGCTTTATGTTACGTAATGGAAGTTATTAGTGAGAAGTTCGGAAAAAAAATTCTGATCATATCTTATAGTATAATAATAATTAACGGCTTTTGTTATCACTGCAAAATTCACTTATTCTAAGTATCACTTTATAGAACTATCAATTATTCGAAATGTGCAAAAATTCAAATAATCGATACCTTACTAATATTCATAATTAAAGTATGTAACAATAACTGAAGTTCTGAAGTAAAATCCTTTTAAATAATAGAATTTTTTTTTTTAATTCGAAATATCACTACCTATTCACCATATCATCGATATAACTTGCATGGAATTTGAATTGAAACCAATACACAATTTTGATATGATTTAAAATAAATAAGTAAATAAATAATTTAAATATTTTAAAAGAAAAATGTATATTATTTCTTAATTTTTAAATCAGTCTTATATTATAATTATTTTAATATTAAATAAATACAATGAATTTTAAATTTAATTAAAAAAAAATAATGAATTTTCAAAGAATAATTTTTTGTTCCACTTATAATTTAAAAGTATAATATTGTCAAATAAAATTACAACTTGTAAATTTAAGTAATAAATATAATGATAGTGTAGGGAAAAAAAAGTTAAAGAAGAAAATGATGGAACTTCCTGGTTATGAAATATAAAAAGCATCAATTTTGAATGAATCATCTTTTTTATATAAATATTATTTTTTTTAAGATGAATTGCATCAAGGCTGGCTTAATTAAGTGTGACGATTTTTGCCCTTCACTATAATATAAATTTAAGTAAAAGATGAGATTTACTTTATAAAATATTGAGTTTATATAATTAATTGTATTTATTATATGTGAGTAATATTTTATGAATAAGTAGTAATGTCATTAACATAATTAAATGCAATTCATGAGTTAATTGCATTTTTTTAACTGTTGCAAATATAGTTATCAATTTCGTTTTTTATATCAGAAACATATTGAGTAAACGACTGGATTACTATAATATAATATTGCAACAGTGAAACACGAATGTTACGAGAATTACGTTTGTTAAAACTAAAAAAAAAAAAAAAAAAAAAAAAAAAAAAAAAAAAAAGTGATAACTTTTTGTTGCTCTGCAAAAAATGACCACTCGTGATTTTTTTTTTTTTAATTTTAATATTAAATTGTCACAGAAAAATAATTATTCTGATGTTTAAAACAAAGTTAAATAATATATAGGAAAAAACCTTAATAGAATATTGCAATATAGGTATGCATTATTTTTCCATAAAAAAAAAATTAATGATTTTCTGCTCGAATTAAAAAAGGAAATATTGAAAATTGCCTTTCTAAATACGTTAATAGAAAAAAAATAACTTGTGTTATATTATGATTACATTTTATTTGTAACAAAATATCTTTCTTTACAGTTATTCAATTTTTCATCAATGATAGGGTCACGTATATTAGATCCTTTGTATCATCTCATGTTTGCGCAAGTGCTTTATGTGCTTTTCAACAATACTAGTTTTGCATAACATATATTAATTTATAAATAATATATTTATTATTTTATATAAAATAATAAATATTTAAACACAAAATTTAAAAAAATACAATTTAAAACATACATAAAGATTTTATAACTTACAATAAATAAAAATTATAATATATTTAATTAGTTTTTAAATTTTAAATTATCAAGTTAAATTTATTAAAGTTTTATCTATATTATTATAAAAAATTAAACAAATTAATTTTAATGTATTATTAACTAGGATTGTCAAATAATGTATCTATTTCGAAGAAATACTTGAGATTTGGTTTTTTCATGGTCACTAGAGTTGTATTTTGTATAAGGTCACTGTTTTGGCGTCAAAATATTTAATTTCTGTCTAAAAAGCTAGGTCACTTGTATAATTTAATAAAGTAATAGTTACTTTAAAAATAATAGCTATAAGATTGTTATCAATATTTAGTAATATATACTTTTAATGTCAAACTTTCAAGTTCCTTTAATTAATGTGTCGACAGATAATCAAATTTTTCATCCAAGTAATTAACACCTGAAAGGTCTTTATAAAAATGTTGCTGCGACTTTATTGGTATGGAGGAGTGCGTTTACGAATCACAAGAGGCGCGGAAAAAATCCAATTTCCTCTTTACATAGAAGAGTGTATGAATTTATATAATAGTCGACGCCAAGTTGGGTCACTAAATAACGTGGGCCGGTATGGGAAAGTAATAAGCAAATTTAAAAATAATTGGCAATATTTTTGAGAGCATTGATGCTGTTAACAAGTTGAAGGTATTTAAGTTACTATGCCAAGAAAAATAATATAAAAAACAGAATTTTAAAGAAAATAGTCAAAAAATCATTTTTTTCTATTGTAATGTTATTCATTGCTCCAGTATGGCGTCGAAGGGCATTTAATATGGTAAATCATGCAGATACACCCTATTAGCTTAACGATTATTTATATTATTCAAAATATATTCGAAACTGAAAAGAAGTCTAGACACCTTTTCTATTCATTGAAAGACGTGTAAATGCAATAATAAAAAAAAAAAAAAAATCTAATGCATCCATGCTTGAAAACTTTAAATGAGATACTGTAAGACAGAATTTTTCGTGTTTGGAGTTTTTTTCTTTCTTTCTTTTATTTTAAGGATATATGCTTGACCAAATGAGGCGTGATTATTTTATTTGTCAATACTACTTCAAATCATTGGCTTCATAAATTATTAAAAAAAAAATGCAGTAAAAAAACTTTAATTTGTACGAAAAATGAAACTGCTAAATTTACTTGTGGAAAGAAATGTATATTATATAGCAGTTACGTGCGACTAAATGTAAATAAGTGATCTTAAAAATCCTGCAAAATATCGGGATAGTGGAGGAGAGGGGTATCATATAAAAATATATATATATTTTTTTAACAATTGAAATATTTGTTATTGTGATCACAATTTGTACTTTTTTCTTCCTCTATCTCTATAGAAAATGTATAAATAATATAAATTTTAAATTACCACTCTTTATACAATAAATGAAAATAATTTCTTTTATGAATACAGTAAAAAGATTTAACAACAAATTTTAATGGGCTTTAGAAACATAGTTTTTAGGTCATTTGAAAATTGCTTATAAATATGCATTGTGTATACTTCTACTATGGTAATAAAAAAAATTGAATACCGTTTCTATTTTATATATCTTAGGTCACGTACTATGCGAATATGAAGATTTCTTTTTGACAAATCATCACCACCTGCAGAATTGTGTAAGATGGATTGTAATGTTAATGTTTGTATTACATTAAACACCTTTCAATAAATATAATGACTTATTTCAAGTGTCAAATATGTTGGAAATAATATTATTGTTATTGACTAATAAAGGAACATCTGTTTTAAGGCCGAGTATAAGCGCTTTTGGTTACATCCGCTTCTGTTTCGACGTTCTGCGCATGCGTAGTAAATAGAAACGGAAGCGGATGTGACTGAAATCGTTTATAGTCGGCTTCAAAACAGTTGCTCCTGTATTAGTCATAAAAAAAAGTCGTTGGAAAATTATTCATAATATTTTATTGGACTAACAGTATTTTTATAAAACCAAAGGACTTAACTTTATTGTTCGTATTTTATCGTACAATCAACTTAAAAATTTTTAATTTACTATGTGTTTGTGAATATTTTGAAAACGTATAAATGAAGAGGATAGGTAGAGGGCCAATAACTTTAGCATGTAAAATTTAACTGCCAAATTTAATGCCCTTTTTTATAGTTTTGTTTATTTATTATTTTTTTAGTAACGTTATTGTGTTACCCACTGCTAATAAAAACTTCTATTGGCAAGTCATTCGTTCTATAAGAGGAAGAGAGAGAGAGAGAGAGAGAGAGAGAGAGAGAGAGAGAGAGAGAGAGAGAGAGAGAGAGAGAGAGAGAGAGAGAGAGAGAGAGAGAGAGAGAGAGAGAGAGAGAGATAATATAAAGAGAAACTAAATTTAGCAATGATGTGCCCCTTACGGACTTAAAACTTAAAAATCCCATAATTTAAAATTTTCATGATAAGGAACACCATATTTTTACATCTTTTCAATTCCTCTTAAAGGTAGTTCTTACTATAAAAAAAATACATTTCTATCAACGCTATAAATTATGATAAATAAGAGCAGCAAGTTTCATGTGCGCATTTGAGAGTAAAATTTTTACTAGCTATGAAATTATTTCATTGAGTTGACTTATAAATTAATTTTATATAAAATTATAAGTGGCGAGAGAGAGAGAGAGAGAGAGAGAGAGAGAGAGAGAGAGAGAGAGAGAGAGAGAGAGAGAGAG
>OX439135.1:22203972-22350256 GCA_949318235.1 Ecdyonurus torrentis
GGCGAGAGAGAGAGAGAGAGAGAGAGAGAGAGAGAGAGAGAGAGAGAGAGAGAGAGAGAGAGAGAGAGAGAGAGAGAGAGAGAGAGAGAGAAGAGAGAGAGAGAGAGAGAGAGAGAGAGAGAGAGAGAGAGAGAGAGAGAGAGAGAATTAAGGTCCGAAGAACGATTAATTTTTGACCACCTGTCCGTTATTATGGTCCCTTCTTTTCAATTTCCAATTTTTATTTTCAATTTTTTTTACCTGAAGTTAAATTTATAAACTAGAACTAATTTTATTGTTTGCAAATGATAACACATATCTCTCATAGTATTATATAATTAAATCAGATTTATCCATCTGATAAAACTTAAAGAACAGGTAATTTAGGTTAATATCATAATTATATTACGTATGTGTATTTATCATGAAAAAATATTTCTTAACTTTCTACTACTATACAAAAAAAAAAAAAAAAAAAAAAAAAATCTACTTGGATTTTCTTAGTTAAGTAACAGGAAGTAGCTAAAGATCATCATATAGTAATTTTTAAATGTTGTATAATTAATTAGTTTCACTTTTCTTTGTGTGTGTTTTATAATAATAATATAATATTTTATTTAATATAATTAATAATTTTTTATATAATATTTAATGTTGTCAAATATTAGTAATAAAATAAAATTTAAATTGTGTTATAATTAAGATCATTTGTATTTTTATTTATAAATAAATAAAGTATTCAACTTGTTATATTATGATATCAAATTCAGTTATTGAACCTGTTATAATTAGCGCTGAATGTTCGGTGAATCCTTTTATCATCAAACGTAATAATGTGTGAATGAATAAGTGAATAATTAAAACTCGATAATCTTTATATGATAGAAGACTAGTAAAAGTATGAAAGATCAAACATAATCTGGTTAACAGTTTGAGAACATAAGGTGCACGTTACAAATTTAATCAACATAAATAAATATCCTATAATTTTTTCGGTATTATAAATTTGATTATCAAACAATAAAAACTAAAAAAAAATGTGAAAAAATAAAAATACAAGTTTTTTTTAATGGATCACTAAATTCGTAATAAAGTAAATAATATTGCTTATTTTACTATAAATTAGAAGAAATGTTTTAAAGATGAGAGGACTCTCTTTCTTTTTTGATGCCCAACATTCTGAATATACAGAAGTTATTAACAAAAATTCAAATTTCTCAACGTTTTTATTATTATAATGAAATATCCGTTACGAAAAATATTTATCCTTGGTTTGATTATTGATATTCCATCAATGTTTACATACCATAGTCCTCCCTCACACAATAATATTTTGTGAAGTCATTGTATAGTCTGTCTGCTTGATTCATTAGAAACTCATTGTTAACCTTGGAAAATATAAAAACGTAGAAATTTTTGAATCACACTATGACGCATTTTTTTTATAGTTTAATTATTACGTTACTATTTTTGATGATGTCATTTTTTATTTATTTTTATTATTATTTATTTTTTATTTTTATTATTATTTTTTTTCTTGCAATGATTCTGTTTCATATTCCATTTTTCTGTTATTATTTAAACATGTAATGCATAAAATTATTATTTACTTTTTTTTCCTGCATTATTCATTCAATGAATTTCAAGTCCATATTATATTTATTGTGAAAATATAGACAAAATTTTATGCACTTTCATTTTAACGTAAAAAAAGAATTAAAACGCTAGTGTAAAAAATTGGTTAGCAAATTGCAATAACTTTTATATAAATATTAAAATAATCAAGGACTCTATTAGAAAACACAGAAAACTATTGATTAATAATATTGTGAGTACACAACTATTAAATTATGTATTTGGAACAAACTATAATTTATATATAGTGTTGAAAGTTGAAAATCATGTTGAAAATTTAGCAAAAATTTTAAAAATTATATACTGTATACTTTACAAGAGTGTAATTTTTTTTTACCAGCATACTTATAGGATGTTTATAAGAAGACCATTTTTTTCTTTACCCTTTTTTTTTTAATTTAAAAGTCAAAAGTGACAAGTATATCTAGCTTGCTAATTAATAAGTGTAAATATTATTAATTAACTATTAATGAACAGGTAAACAAGTTTATTAAACATTCTTTAATGAAATAATGAAATAAACTATTTTTTTTATGCATATTTGTTTTGAAGTTTAATTTTATTTTTGAATGTGAAATGCTTCTAATATGTTTTTACATAAATTGGAAAAGTTTCAGTGTTGCTTCCTATATAATAAAAAATGAAAGTAAAAGATATGTTATTTATTATTTTTAAATGTGGAAAAAAAAAAAAGAAAAAAAAAGTAACACCATATCATGAGTTTTACTGGATGCTTTTTTTTATAAGTATGAAGCTGTTGAAGACTATAACAATTAAGTCTTGGTATTTTTTTTTCTGGGAAAAAAAAAAAAAAAAAAGGATTACGAATACTCCATTAAATAACAGATAAAAACTCATTATTGCATTTAAGTACAAAATTTCATATCCCACGTTTTTTTTATTATTTTTTTTTTCCTTAAATAGTTATAATCCGAATATGACATATATTTATATAAATATAAAAATGAGGCAAAAAAAAAAAACTAATTAAAAAAAATTATAGCACAAGTTGCATCACATAAATTTTACAGCAGTTAATATTTTTAATTTGACTTATAAAATCTTATGAGAAAAATAAATAAAATTGTTCTAATTACATTATTATAATTAACAATCGTTAACAAAAGTAAGATTAATTTTAATAATTTTTCACAGATTTCACTATAGTTTTTTTGTTTCAATGCTATTTACAAGGAACTAATTATATTCAAGAACACCACAATTATACTTCTGAAAAAAACAACAAAGATAATTTTTATATATTAACATGTAATGTTATATAATTTGGTTTCCAACAATTATGTAAAATATATATATGATGGTCGAGCTAAAGTGATGTCTTATCATTTTAGCATTGAAATAAATTATAAAGTCATTACTTTTTTAAAATTAAGTGCTATTTTTAAAAAAAGCTAGAAATTATAATTTTTACTTTGAAAAAAGTTATTATAATATGTGTTATCTTCTTAAAGAAATCTTAAAATTTTGGAATTAAATTTTCAGAAGAAAAACTTAAAATTTCAATGTCACAGATTTAACTTGTTGCTTAATCTTGGGTGATGTAATTTTTCTAACTATGTTTTTGAGCACCACGATTGAAAGATTTGTGTGTTTATTTCGTGTGATTGTAAAATTGTGTATTTTCAAAATTGATGCTATAAAATGTTTCATTATTACTGCTATAAAATTGTATTTTAATACTTATAAAATTTCATCTTATTTTTCATAAACACTAAACTGCGTTAATTATTCTAGATGAAGCCAAATTATCGTTTCCTTAAATTTTATATGATACCAATTTATAGAATATATACTATGCATTCATGTTAAAGTCAACACCATGTTGGATCACTCAATAACATGGGCCGCATAGGAAAATGACTTATTTTGGTAGTTTAAAAATACTTAGCAATATTTTTGAGAGCATTGATGCTGTATGATCTCAAGTTTATGTGAGAATAATTCTAATAATAGTAAAAAATTAACCAATTTCCTAAAGAAAGTATAGCTAAAACCGATGCATGTTGAGTAATGTTATTCATTACTCCAGTATGGCGTCTTCTGCATTAAATATGACGTCATCGGCATTCAGTATATCATTATTTGGTTGCATATTACATTATTAATAATTTGTGTTAAATAATTAGATAATTTTATAATTTCAATAATATTATTAATTTTTAAAGTTAAATTATAACAATTATTTTAAATTTTTATTAATAATATTTTTTTTTTTTTATAAATTAAACTGTTTCCAATCCAATGAGAGTAAATGTACTATATCAACATTTCAATTCAACGACATCTGTGTTGTGAGTTTGATGATTAAGATGTTGAAGTTTTAAGTTTTATGATAATTCATTACATTGGGTGATATATACATGTGTATATACACGCATTTAAATACTTCAGAAGTGAATCATTAATACATAATCAGCAGCATAGGATGAATAATTATTTAGTTGTACACGAATGCGTCATAAGAAATCTACACGATTATTTTGTAAGAAAATCACCGTGAATTCTGAGTATAAAGTAAGCGTGAGAAGTGAAATCACTTTTCTGTGACGTCATATATGACGTCATAGATTTCAATGACATCATACACGTGAGATCTCTTAAAATTAAACCGGAATTTTGTTCTTTTTTGAATACGAAAACTTTGCTATCTGGAATTTGTCACTACCTTTTATTTAAATTTCTTTTATTGATATATAAAAATGCTGAATGAATTTAAAATTATGTTCTAAATGCTTTTAAGTTTCAATTTTTGAAATTAGTGTTTTAAAGCTAAAACTGAAAGTAAATTATTTATTTTAATTGAGTCTGCGTACTTACGGAGTACGATGGGACTTTAAAATGTCATTAATGTCAAAAAGTTTCATTTTCTGTAGAACAATATTATATTTTTTTTTTATTGTAAATTTAAAAATTAGCAACTAAATGTGGAACCAGGGACATGATAATTATAATGTCATATTAATTTGTTTAAAAAAATCAACAAAGTCTTGAAAATTTCTGTTAATAATTACAATAACCTTGTTAAATAAAATTTGCTATATAGTAATTATCATAATAAAAATCAAGATTTAAAATTTTCCACTTTTTATGATATTATATTATATAGGTACAATAAAATCTAATAATTAAAAATAATTCTTAAGTTAATTTCAGTATAACAACTTTCAATTTTACAATTTCATATATAAACGTAAGAAAAAAAATATAATAAAACAGGTTTATGAATAACTACTCGTATTCAATTTGTTTCTAGTATTACTTTTAGTAATTTACAAGGTTTATAAAAAAAAATTAGAGAAGAAAAACTTGATTTTATTCTCAAGAAAAATTATATTTATATTATTAAGACACATGTCGATCATATTATAATAAAAAATTACATTGATATGTACTTTTTTTTCTCTCTCTCTCTCTCCTAACTACCAGTTTTTTTCATAATGTATCAAGGATCCCATTTACCGTTTCATACTTGGAATAAATTATTGTACACTGTGAGAATTTTTATTTTAAAATTCAGTCATGCTTATCTTTATAATATCAATTACAATTTTTATTAGATCTAACACTTCTTATTTCTATTAAAAATATCACTTTACTCTTACGGACAAAGATAGCAACGTAATAATTATGCTATCTTATTTTCAACACAATTCAATACAGTATAATTTAAGCTATTCTACACAATAACTACCAGTGTATGTTAAAAAGCAATATATTATGTTGTACAGCATAAATATTATGATTTTTTAAACTTAACATCAATTATGCTACAATAACATAAATGCAGAGCATAAATTACGTAATTTATACTTTATTTTAATTTAGCATTAAAATTTCTTCATCAGATTAATTTAAGTAAAATATATACACTATCATTCCTATTAAACAAAGTATTTGTTTCATTTGATAACCAATACATATGCTTGATCAATTCACATTTACTGGAAATATCCAGGGATCTAATACCTCTAAATTTTGATAGTCCATTTTCCAACTAAAGTTACTATTATTTTTCAATCGTATTGATAACTATCATAGAAAAAAAAATTCAGGGTTGATCATCATTAAAATGAAAGAAACAGATAAAATTAACAGAGTACTTTATGGAGCTAAGTACTAGATGATACGTTGGTCATCTGTCTCTTTAAATGCAACAAAGATGTATTTTCAATATAATAGCATATATTATGTTTAATAAAATTAAGGTAAATTAAAATATATATATATATATTCGATTTAAATTTTGTAAAGTCTTTAACTGCTATACAGAATAAGTTATAAAACAAAGTTTCACAACTCAGTTATAAGAAAAAAAAGTTATAAAATGATAGTGCTTCCTTCAATGTCATACATTACTATATTTCACAGTGTACTAAACGGTCGTATTTAAACGTATAGCTGAAGTCAAGTTCATTTTGAATTATTATTGCAAAGAAAAAAAAATAGCTCGTTCACCTATACGAAGAATGACCCTCAAGAAAGAAGAAATAAAATAATGTAAACATAATAAGAACGATTTCAAAGTTGTTTTTATAAAACTGTGAAATTAAATTGTAATAATATTTTTCTTATATTTTCTCTTTTCTTATTTTTAATATCTTGGTTATATATATAAAAAAAAAATTTTATGTAACAGTTACTATTTTTAATGTAGTCTTGAAATAGGATCTTTTGCATAATTTATTTATTTATGATGACAGAACCTCAGAACTATAAAAATATTTTTTCAGTCACAAAAAAAAAAAAAAAAAAAAAAAAAAAACGTACTTACATAAAAATTGATCTGTTAAAAAATGCAATGTTTTTTTTTTTTTTTTTTTTTGTATCTTGAGGCCAAAGAGTCTCTCTTTTAATCCTAATTGAATAATTTCATTTCTTTTTAGGAGTATTACTGGATAAATACATTGCAATTCCAAATTAATACAATTGATTTTAGTTTTTATACTTCTTTTAACGTCATATTACTAATTTTAATATAAAATAGCACAATAATTCATGTCACACGCAGAAACTACATTACATACTATAAGCTCCAATTAAATAGTCAATACATTATTGATTAAATAAATAAAAAATATAATTGTAAATATATTTATATAAATAATATACATAATATTGTAATAACATTTTTTTATTTGTATATATATATATATATATATTATATATATATATTTTTTTTGTATATTAAAAATAAATACGTTAATTTTTTAAAAATTTATTTGTTTGTTTACATCTGAATTATATTATTAACTTTAAACCAACAAAAATATTTGTGTCAATTATAAAGTGACAAATTTTTAAATCATCAGAGTGTAACGAAATGCAACGAAATGAAACGAAAAAAAATGATGAACAAATCTCTCTTTTTTCTGTGTAAACATAAAGCAATAAAATTCAAGTAACGGTTGGAATAAGAAACACTTTTGAAGTAAAGAACTTTTTTTAATGTATTATAATAATAGACTATGATAATAATTATTAAATTTATTACTTAAGTTGTAACCTTGATGGTTTCATTTTTTTTAATGACAGTCATTTTATTATATATTTTTTTATTTACTCTTGTTAGCCAAAAAAATATCTACCATACAGATTGTTAAAAAAAAAGACGAGGAATTCATAGTTTTTGTCATTTCATATTAGGCATATTACCTATAATAAAAACACATAAGGTCCTCTATCTATCTATCTTTCTCTCTCTCTCTCTCTCTCTCTCTCTCTCTCTCTCTCTCTCTCTCTCTCTCTCTCTCTCTCTCTCTCTCTTTTCTCAATGATGAAGGAAAGTAATTATGAGTGAAGTAATTTAGACACAAAAAATCAGGAAATCAAGTTTGTTAATGATTATTATGATTAAAAAAAATTATTATATTATAATTTTAAATATCAATTTGCTAGACCGCCCTTCTTAGATGAAATTAAACAATATTAGTTTCCTTTTAAGTATGAAAATCTTTATCACTGGAAATCTTATAGGGAAATAACAATTTTGAAAATGCACATGCTTATTTTTAATCTATTTAATGTTAAAAACAAATTAGTTTTGTATGTTTAAAAATGACTGATTTACAATTAATAATTTTACTGAAGATTTGTGTATTATTCAAAATAGGCTATTTATTCATAGCTTTTACTTCATTCATTAAAACTATCTCTGATAGAAAAAAGTTGGTAGTTTGATATATTTATATTATGGTATATTACGATTCTAGAAAACTGCGGCGATTATTCTTATACTGTATTTGCCAGATCATTAATACCCGGGCCTTTGTTAGAAAATTTAATAATCTAGCTTCCTCTTTATTACAATTGTTTTGGAATAAAAAATACATCCTACCCAAAATAAGATCAGAAACTTTTACAACCGGATACAACCCTTTTTCTCAAATAATTTCAACACCAAAATTTTTACAGGCGATCAATGTCATATTGAAGTTAATACTTGTTAACTTTTATTGATTAAAATATAAAAAAATATATATATAAAAAAGGGGAGGGGGTGCTTTCAGTTAAAATAGCATCATTTTGTTTGGGCAATGGTTTAATTATGTAGAAAAATACATTTTCATTTTGATGCTTAATTTGTAGAAAAAAAAAATGAAAAAAAAAAATACTATTATGCTATATGATATTTATCTGATATTTAAGTCATCATACATCATTAACAGCATTATAATGTTTTATATCGTATATATTTTTTTAGTACAGAGTATCTCTACTAAACTGTAAATATATAACCAAAAGATATTATATATTTATTAAATTAGTAAACATATATGGTAATGGGAAGTATACTTTCAGTCCTAACTTTCTTAAAAGTAGTGTGTAAAATTTTTATTTTTTCCGGCTTGTCAATTTGCATAATTCATTAGTTCGTAACAAAGAATACTTTTCTCTCTTATATCATGTTAAACAGGTGAGAAAATTAGAAATTTACATAAAAAATCTTGTAGTTAATGAACTGCAATCCCTGTTATTGTTTATCATGAAAATTTATGATTAGTTTTTATATATTTTATTTTATTATTATTATTATATTTTTTTTTTGCTATAAAATATTTTGTATAAAATATGTTTAGTTTTCACTGCATAATTGTAAGTAAAATGTGATATTTTTACTAAAATAACATCTCAAGTATATTTAATTAAAATATAACATTTAAATTTTATAAAAAAAAAGGTTAGAAGATAGTTTTGAATATTAATTAGACCCTGAAGCGCTCTGTTAAATTAATAAATAAAGGAACTCAAAATGCAATAAAAGTTGTTAAATTTTTTAATTTATTTTCATTCTGCTAAAATTTTGAATATATTTAATTTTGTGCTCATGTTAAGATTTGTGTTGTAAGAAAACTAACATTCGTCGAAATTTAGTTTGTGTCATGATCAGCATTTTATTTCTGTCTTTATATAAATGAGTGCAATTATGAATTAATTTAGGCAATATGAATTGTAAATAACTTTTTTTTTTTTTTTTTTTTTTTACATAAAAAAATGTAACCTAGATTATGATTAGTTTATTACGCACTAAGCTGAAACAAAAAATCCAATAGATATGAGGAAAGATTTAAATATAAAAAAGTAATCATGAAAAACTAAAAATCTACGTACAAAATTAATGGGCATGAAATATTGCAATAAAATGTTTGCAATAATTTTTTTTATTATGGAGCTTACAAGTACAAGCCGATAATAGTTACGTAAAGTATAATGTTGCCACGGCAATGAAAGTTAGTTAAATGTTCGTAATGGCTCATGTATTTCACACATTGTACAGTTTATACATACTAATATGTGGACGTGTTATTTTGGCTGCATCTTTGTATTATTTCTTCGGTATTTGAAAATCTCGATCTACTATAAATTCGTTTTTATACTAATAGAGATAATTTGTGAAATAATTAGATTTATTATATTGAAATTAAAAAATATATTAAAAAACAAAATAATTTTATTTTCTATTTTTAATTAATTGAAGCATCAAATATAAATTGTTGTAAATTTACATTTTGCGTTATTAAACTTCTTTAAAACGTTGATTTTACTTTATTGTACAATACATTATAATGATTTATTTTCAATGTTTCATATTCGTGATGACGATGCATTAATCAAACGTATATTAAAAATAAAAGGCCCAAGAACTGTATAATTTAACATTAGGCTTACTGGAAATTTTTTGTTTTTGTTTTTCCAATTTTTGAGAAAACTACTGCACCAATTCTGTAAAATATTAATAAAGTATACTAGGTGTACTTTAATTTGTTTTAAGCCAATATATATTATAATTAAATCACCTTCTATAGAAACATTAACAGATAAAAAAAAATCAACTATTCATTATACTTTATGAAGTAAAAAGAGACGTGGTTATGATGCCATTTATAATAATCGAAAAAAAATATATAAATATTGCAATATAAACTCTTTGAAACATGATATCTAGTAAAGCGTAGCATAGATCATGAATGGAACGCAAAATTAAATGTTACTATACTTCCGTAAATTATTGCATGGTCAAAAAAAAAAAATCCCTAAAACAAGATAAAAGATTTATATCTTTACATCAAAACTTAATATTAAAGTAAATTAATGTATAATTCATCTATTTTATCCTTGCCCAAAGTAAAAATAAAATATGTATATTATATTGTAGACAAAACTGATACATCTTCCGTTTATATACATTTAGTTCCTGGTCACTAAAAAACTGAACGACCTTGTCAAGAATCTTGGTCACGCAAGGTTATTCAATAACAACCTAAAGATTTTGTATGTTGTATATACAATATAATTTATTATATTAGATCTCTTTGTGAAAGGTATATATTTAAATACGAGGTGTATTTTTAAAAAGGTCATTCATATAAAAAGTAGATGGTTTTTACGTTTCATTTCGATATAGTGGTTCATTCACTTACGATTTTTTAAAACTGCCACTAGTTTTTCAATTTTTAAGATTTTCTTCTTTATTGTTTATTATTATTCGAATTACTTTATATTATTACACAATATCTTGTATTTTTGCGATGTTTTATGTTAAATCTTTTTTCATTTTAATAACACCGTGCATGTATTGCACTGTACAGCTCTGGCTAAAAGTTTGAGAATGATTTGTACAGGCAACCCGCAACCAAATTATGTTATCTTTATGGGAAAACGCTGTGGTTGCCGCTGCCCCGTTCTTAAACTTTTGGCCAGAGCTTTTGGTAAATCAAATAAACTTAAAAATTTGCCATGGCTTTTTATATTGAAGTAAAAGCTGTACAAATATGGTAAAAAGAAAAAAAAAGGTCGGGGGGAAGAAGAAAAGAAAAAGACAAAAAAAAATGATAAAAAATATTGCAACAATTTTAAGATTAACATAAAAGTAATTTGAATATAATTTTGCTCATATTTCGGTATAGATAAAATATATTTTATTATTTTTGCTATTGTAAATTTAATTGTTTTATTATGTTATATATCAATAAATTAAAAAAAAAATGTTCAAATGCATGATATTATACATCCTGTGGAATTTTTTTTTATCAAATGTGACAAAGCATATTTATACATACAAAAGGTATTTTATTAGCTAAAATAATAATAAACCAGCCGTAAAGTGGAATCATTTATAAATTACTATTCACTATTTTTTTTATAATATAGGAAATATAGGAGATCAAAGAAAATACTGCTGTTTTCATGATGGATATGAAGTACTGAATAATATAAAAAAAAAAAAAAAGAGCAACGACTTTAACATTTAACCAAATTAATACAAATACAATGAGAATTCTACCTAAAATTATAAATACAACAATTAATAATCCAAAATATTATTTATATTTTAACTTTGAATTTTTATTGTATATTATAGATCTTTGTATTATTTTTTTGACAATAAATAATATTATTCAAAATTTTACACGTATATAATTCCTAATTTTAATTAAAAAGTTCTGTATACAAAAATCGTGGCAGTTTTCCGGTACCTTGGTTTTAAAATTATACTTTTTTTTTTCTTTTTTTTTTTCTAATTTGATAGGTACTTCATATTTATAAAAATAAAAGCAATTTCTAAACTGATATCGTCAACCTTATAGAAGAAAATAGCCAAGCAAAATAGCCACTAGCAAAATAATAGCTATTATTAAATAAAAACTGGGTTCTTATATTCCTAAAATAAGGTATAAATAAAAACACCTGTATCTCCTGTATTACAAATAATATAAAAATTGAAAAGGATATTATGACTGAATCTAAGAGATTGAAATTTAAATTATGATAGAAAAAAATAGCAAAATAAAATAATACACTATTCACAATAGAAATATAAATATAATAATAAAACTATGTGAGAATAATATTATATATTCAAATTAATTTGATAGTATATATGAACTACATTTTTTTATAACATATTTTTTCAGTAACTCTTTGACACGTTAAAATATAAATTAGAAACACTTTCACACAATCTTTTACTGCTGTGTGTGTATATATTATGATGTGTGAAAACTGAAGAGAAATTTCCCTATACATGTGATCCATATTTAGTTGGCTTCTATTTGTACGATTGATTAGCGAAATATATTATATTATAACATTACGATTTATATGTTTATTGTATACAGAGAGAAAAGGAAGTTAAATATTAATTGGCGACTTTCATATAATTTTTAATTTTTTTTGTACCTATTTTTACCTATTAATTATCAATATTAATTATTAAAACCGTTGTATAAGATCACTATATAAATTTGTATAATAATTAAAATTCAGTTTCTGTATCCCAAATTAACTTTCATGTCCCTACAAAAAAGTAAAGAAATCAATCATTTTTTAGTAAATAAGAAAGAAACAAGAAATTTTATTGACCCAGCACCCAGCAGTTCATAGTAACACAAGATCACAAGTATTCCTACTTTAACGATGTGACTAAAAACTCCTTTATTAACGAGAGCTATTCTATATTATGTAATGACATAAACGTTAATATTTTCAATGATTTTTATTATACAATAAAAAGTTAGTATTATAAAGATAATGAAAAACAATGGCCAATAATGTTATTGTGCATATCTGTACTCCTATAATTTAATGCATGCATGTGCATACGTGTTATTTTTATTGTAATTGTAATTCATTGATTATATGTACTGAGCTCATGGTACTGAGTGTAAAACACCAATGTATTAGGCGCAAGCCTGTTTTTGGTTGACGATAAAGAAATCAATAACTTCCAAACAAGTACTATTTTTTTTGATTTTTTTTTTTTTTTTTAATATTAGCTTTATTGGAAATTGCTCTACATGTAAGTATTTATGTACCACAAATGCTGCTAAGATGGATTTACATAAGTAATTGTATTTGCTGTAAAAGAAAATATTTACACTAAATAACAGTCACCGTACAATATGGCATAATATATTTTCCAACATAATGTTACATACAAAATAAAATACCGTAAATACTGATACTAAGCTATAGCGTAAATATTACGTGAATTTATTTCCGTACATCCTTATGGTATAGATATATAATATCGTTTGGAAAGGTAACTTATGATTTATATTGTAGATTTTTTTCAATGATTTTAAATGAAAGGATGTAAGTAATTATGAACTATTTCTTTTATATAAAATATAAATTGATTTCTTTTTTTCTTAAACTATAACAAGCCAAGTTGATTTCCTGAAAATTAAATTTATCCATAAAAGAAATGTATTGAATAATTTTTATAACTTTTATCAAAATGTATACCTTGTTATATGAAGAAAACTAATGATTCTGAAATTCATTTTATTATTATAATTTTATACTCGATATAATTTTTTTTCAACTATCACAAAGTTTCTTTATAGAAAAAATGAAAGTAAACACATGCACGGTTTTTGGTAATACATAAAAAAACAAACTTGTAAAATATGTAAAGTAAAGATGTTAAGTGAAGTTATAGCATTATATAAAGTGTGTCTGAAATCTATAAAAACATAGCTAACAGAACATTGCATGATTTTTTTTTTTTTTTTTTTATGTAATCAAAGTTCGGCTTCAATGCTTTAGCTAGTATTTAAAATCCCATTTATATTATGATACAGCATGTAAATATTTTTACATTTACAATTATTTGTCATAATTAATGAATTATTTTGTATGTGTGTATTTACTTAAATGCAAAATTAGCAATTTGGCTATCGGTAAGGCGCACGGGTCACCTACTTTCATATTTTTGAGGAACCAAGTTTGCATTGTTGGGGTTATGGCATGGGGTAAATATATCATAAGGCCAGTACTTTTTCCCCCTTTTTTTCACTCCTTAAGGAAGAAAGATAAGAAAAAAATATTTTGTTTATTATTTATAATTGCATCATTTTTTGAGAAAACATCTGCACTGAGGCTGGAAATAATTAAAATAATTTTTTTTTTAAGTAAAGTTAATAAAAAATTTAAGAATTTTTTTCATCCCGTATAACTTTTATTGCTAAATACATTATTATTCCATTTTATACCACATGTCATTTTTGTACTTTTGGTACTAAAAAAAGAAAAGAATAAAAAATGTTGTCCCATATATATTGAAACACAGAACTCATAAAATTATCTTTATACCAAAAAACAGTAATTATTAAAATAATAAGTTACTACCTATATTACAAAACAAAATTAGTTCTGTAAATACTCATTTCTTTTGAAGAGCCTTCGTTTTAATGTTTGAAAAAGTAAAACAAATATTTACTCTATTTTTTTTTTCGTATGAACTGGCAACTTTCGCTAATACTAAGAACAAAATGTCATTTATTTAAATTTCTATCATATTTTTTCAATAATTATGTAGCTTTATTTTTCAATAAGATTATATGATTTAAAAACTAATAAGAAAATGTTGTTTATTTAACTAAATATTTTTATTTTGTTTTATTTGAAATTGCAACACATTTCAAAGGAACAAATATAAGATCCGTATTCTACTACACCTCGCAAATAAAAACCCAAAAACGCTAGGTAAACATTATTTATATAAATTAACATAAAGTTTTAAGTATTGAAGTATAAATCAGGTACTAATAATGCAACTTCATTATGTTATAAGTTTTTCAGTTATTGTCTTTTCATTAATAGTATTATCATTAATGGAATTATTGGAATTAAGCAGTAATATCAAAGTCAGTAAATCACACTAATGATTAATGGTCAATATTGTCTACTAATTATTATTTTTCGTCAACGAACGATAGTATCCAAAAAACTTATTATCAAGTACTGATAAAAAAAAATCCTAGTAGTTTCATTTTTAATAAAACATTTTATTTTAATATATATACAAAATATTGGTTTAAAAAGCCAGCTTTATTTGATATAATAAGTTATAAATTATAATTAGTTAATATTTAAATAATAAAATTTAAAAAATAATAAATATTTATATATTAAATTTACTTGTTAGTATTTCTATTGTATTTATAATTATTACTTTAAGCTATATTTTAATATTTTTTATTATTATTAACTTACTTACAAATAAATGATTTACGATTTATACCATAGTAATTACGTATAATTTTACAAATAAATATGCATATTAAAAAAAATCAAATTCGCCTTTTAATAAAACAATTCAATATTTATAGTAATTCCTGCAAATTATAAATAATATCATTATCAAGTTATTATTGTCATATACAGTATTATACTAAATAATATCATTAGTAGTTGCGATCTAAATATATGCATATTGCATATTTATATTTTTCCGAGACATCAATGCCTCAAAATGTTAATGATGCATGTATTTTCAATAATTAAAATGTAATTTATGATTTTTAAATACTCATCTATATACTAACGTAATGATTCGACATAAATATAATATGAATGCACTATGTAAATATTAATACTTAAGTATACTTATAAGTTAATTTTCTATAATTATAAAACAGTTATAATTATTAAGTTGTGTTTTCATTGAAGTTATAAAAAAAAATAAAAATATATTTTTTATACTTTACTTAAGTACGGTGATTATAACTGTTACTTTCTTTTGCTTAATTATATTCATTTTCTTTCGTAATTCTATAGTGGTATAAAAATTTACTTATATCAGTTTTATTTTTTAGACAAGCAATATACATTATCATTGATGGAAAACTCTTAGGGGACAAAAAAGTAAAAATGGTTTTAGTACTGTATATTATGCCTTATAGTAAAATATATATTAGTTTTCATACAAAAAAAAAAAAAAAAAAAAAAAAAAAAAAAAAAACTATAAAACCATTGGTCCGAAATGCGAAGGATAAGAAATTCTACACTGTAAAAATCATGGAACGTAATAAAATCTTTAATTAGGAAATCCCAAGTTTTTCCCAAATCGCTCAATGGTAACCTCTATTACATGTACAAAAATCGAAAATATTGGTCAGATTTAAACAACAAAATCTTAAACAAGTAAAAAAAAAAAAAAAAAAAAAAATGAAATAAAATGAAAAAAAAAAAAAAAAAAAAAAAAGAAGAAGAAGAAGAAGAAGAAGAAATAATTGAAGAAATCAAATCACTCGGGAACGAGATTTAACACACAGAACTATGTACAGTACGGATGTTAAACTGTAAATCTTTCTTTCTATCATCATTATGACGCCCATATTATATTAAAAAGCCACTGTATATACTTTAAACAAAATTTCTCTTTATTGTGATTATGATAAATCGTGAGATGAGACTATAATATATAGAAAAATTATCATCTGTAGCCTCATAAAACTGGAGAGAAATATTGTATAACTTAAGTACGTAACATGCCTTACAATTCTAGAATTGATTAGGTATGCTCTTAGCTTTATTATACTCTAAAGTTTTTAATTCCAAGTTTAGGCTAAAGTGACGTAAAATGTGTATATAAGATGGTTCTGACTTGTGATTCATCAGTGTACTTCGAGTACAGGTTGCACTTTTAAGTTTGTCAGTTTTATGTTCAAGAATAATGTTTTCCATCAGGAAACTATCTTAATGATAGATATCGGCGAACAAAATGCTAGCCAATCACAGGCGGAAAGAAAGGTACACTGCAACTTCTCCTTTAGCATCGACTAAGTGATTGTGAATAAAACTGCTGCATTTAACAAGTTATATATTATATAATAAGGGATATTAGATGCAATTATACGTGATTAAAGCTAGTAAAAAAAATATATATACTTTTTCTTTTTCGCCGATACTACTTCTTACTAAGAACACTTTAGTAAGAATGGGAGACGAAAGAGAGAGAGAGAGAGAGAGAGAGAGAGAGAGAGAGAGAGAGAGAGAGAGAGAGAGAGAGAGAGAGAGAGAGAGAGAGAGAGAGAGAGAGAGAGAGAGCAAATATCACAAAGAAGAGATAAAAAGTGATGTTTCTTTGAATTGAAGTAATAATAATTAGCCACGAAAAAAAAATGTTGAATTAAAAGTGACATCAACGATCGCAAGAACTAATTTTGAACAAAGAGACATCAATGCTTGCAAATTACACTTCATATATAATAGTAGCAATATCAATTTGTGTATAAGTTTTTTTTTAGTAATATTGGAATGTTTTTTTTTTTTTTTTTTCAATGTAATGATTTTTTACCTTTCTTTTTTATTTTTACACAGATCGTTGGTTATATATAAAATATAGTTCAATATTTTTTTTCACTTTTCAAAATATAATAAGCAATTAAGTTTAAATTTTGAAAGTATACATGGTAGCATAATTTGTATTATATAGTATATTTCCTGCGAGAAAATAAATTTTTAGTTCTTGTCCATTGGTGAATTAAAACATAGTATAGTTTGTTTTCAGATTAAGTCTACTTGCTTATAAGGTCGATTTAAATATGTTTAACTATACTAATTTGAAATATATTGTCACTTAAGTCTGTACATTTTGAATAAAGAGAAATAGCTTCCAGAACTCTATCAGAACAAACTATATTCAATTGAATTGCAGAAAAGATGGAAAAGAATTGAAAAAAATGCATTGAAAATACAATTTTAACACTTAAAGTTTAAAACAATGAAAATTTTCAATTGTAGAATCGTCAATTAATATTCTACTGTAAGTTTATCCATTGATTTCGCTTTTTTTTTTTTTTTTTTTTTTTTTTTTTTTTTTTTTTGAATTAGTGTGAATTTGAACGTCTAAAAAGACATTATAAAAAAGTTTCTATTTTCCAAAGAAGGTTAAAATGTTTTAATAGTTAATTGAGATCAAAAACTTTTTCTAAATTTTCATTCAAAACTTCTTAAAAGCACAATTAATATAATGACTATAACATCTTTTGTTTTCTAACGCTTCGTTGAGTTATTTTATTTTATTTTTTTCTTCAGACTGTTAGAAGACAATAAATATTATTGAATAAATAATTCTTAACATCGTGTGACCAATTATGTGTGATGACCTCAATTTTGCGCTTATTTCAATTGTTTTTTCACGTATTTATAACAAAAAAAAAATATTTCTGTATTAGTGTCAGTGGTTTTATAAGGTTCATTTTAATATCTTATAATATTAAATATAACCTTTTTTAATAATTGTCTATTTAAAAATATACATAATGTTCATAAACAAAAAGTTCATTATTTTAGTGTTTTATTTAATATTACTAATGTTAAACATAGGTAATATAATTTATTATAATTATAATTTAATATTTTATAAATTTTATTATTTATAGTTTTTAAGTACGGTACTGTTTGTTTGTATTATATATTAAAAATAATTTTATAAATTATATTACTAATTACACAGTAATACATATTGCTAACCAATAATTCTGTTTATTTTTTTAATAGGCGGCAGCGTTTCGTCTTAGTATCAAATGCTGATTAACAATGCATCATATTATAAGTGATAAATATAAAACTCTTGTGTCATTATATGTATTACATGTGCTTCATATAATAGAGTGACCGAGTTACGTGACAGAGAATATAATACTCTTTGCCAAGAGTATTTTCAAAAGCAGGATTAACAATAATAATTCACCCCGTTACCTAATTTTTGATCAAATATATGATTTGCACATCTGGAATTCTTTACATTATAAAATAAAAATTGTAGGGGAAAATATAAAACAATAGAAATACTAAAAAAAAAAATAATAAAATAAAAACTAATATTTGCATACAAAAAAGGGCATATTTGCATTTTTATACATTATTGGTTTTTTTTTTTTTTTTGGCACGTGTCATGTACAGTATCTCTTTTAACATTTACTTTTCGTTACATTAATGATTAATTGACGCACAAAGTTTGGCGTAAATTTCGTCCAAATGTGCGTAATATTACGCCAAAACAGAGTCGTAATTACGCACAATTTTTGTGCGCCTGTCGAGTCATGAAATTTTTTTTTCAATATATAAACTATGTATAAGCAAGAAAATATCACTTGAAACTTTTATGATTTTTATTTTCCTTGCGTATAAAAACAACGTAATATAATAATAATAATGGAAATAATCGTCTTTGAAAACTATTTTTGACGTCATGTATTTTTCTTGGAAAAAAGGTGTGATGCAACGCAAGAAATAAACGAGATTCCATTCTTACTTCTCTCAAAGCCAAACCTTAATAAACAAATACCTTCCTGCATTTCTAACTTGATTTTAACATATTAATAAAATTCAACATCAAGTAAATAATATTATTGTCTTGCTTAAATAGGGCAAAAGAAATTGAGTTGTTTGAGTCATCATGTTTTTTTTTTTTTGTTTTTTTTTGTTTTGCTTTTATTCTAAGTTATTTTAAGTTGAGATTAGAAAATCATCTTGAGTTCCAATCCTGTTAGTTTGTAGATACATTTATTTGGCAATAAGCTTGCTTTATAGAATTATAAAAAAATATATACATAGTATAATAATGGAAAATGGAAAACAAAGAAAAAAAAAATTGGAATCTGAGAAAAAATTTAGTTAAAAATAATGTATTGGAAAATCGTAAGTTGGCGATGCAATATTTAGTGATCATCATAATGCGTTTCTTTAAAATAAAATCATTAAGATACATAATGAATAATACACATACTTATTATATAATAATTATATAACAATATTAAAGCCCTTGCCAACTTACTTTTTTTATCATTTAGAATACTAGATTGATAATTACAATACCTTATTATCAATGAATTAGACACTACCACGTTGATTTTGTATTTATTTTCATTTTGACTGTTATATCACGTATCTGACGTCACAATGTACTGCCGCCAATCACAATCACCGTTCTGGTCACGTGATAAATTTAAGCCCCTCCCTCAAGTTCTTTACCCCAATCACGACCCCATCGTTACATTGTGATGTCAGATACGTGATATAACAGTTAAAAAGAAAATAAATGGAAATAAATACAAAATCAACGTGTGGTTGTCTAATTCATGGATAATAAGGTATAGTAATTATCAATCTAGTATTCTATATTATAAAAAAGTAACTTTACAAGGGTTTTAAATCGGGCAAAAATAACGTTTATTGTAATGTAATATTGTTTATACTAATTGTGTAGCTTTTTGTCAGTATTATTGGTATACAAGTGTTAAAATTATTGTAAAAAATAATTTATATAAAGCATGCGAATAATAAAAGTAAAACCAAATCACATGTTAAGTAAAATTTAACGTTTATGTTACGTGTATTATAAATGTACAGTAAAAGTAAAAAAAAAAAAAAAAAAAAAAATTAATAACAACAACCGCACCTTAATATTTTTTTTTCTTATAATTCTTAAAATTAGGAATGACTAGACTGACATACAAAAAATATACACGAAATAAATTTAATTTAACCGCATGTTAATAATTTTAATTAAAACAACCTTGAAATAGAAAGTGGAGGGAGATGAAAAAAAAATATATAAAATTCTCATAAAAATATAAAACTTAAATTTTAGTTATGGAAATGATTTTAAACAATGTAAAGAATAATAAAATTCTAATATTAATTATAAAGTTATTAGTTTATTAATTAGACCATATTTATAATAATTTCACTGTCAATTTTTATGTCGTGTGGTTTATTTTTGTTAAATTTAAGTAATATTTCGTGAGATAAAATTATATCAACTTAAAAAAAAAAAAAGTTTAACTTTCTATAGTGTTTATCATTTTCGTTTTTTGATTTTACTTTTTCATATTTATAATTTTCTTATTCCTGACATATACTTTGGTTAATCGATTTCCTTTTTCACGTATCCCTAATTTGGGTTTTTACCGGTTAAATTTCCTAGCTAAAACACAAACGGCGCGGGAAAAGTAGTGTCCTTTGATTTGTAAATGAAATATATAAAAAAAAGATACATAAAGCATGAAGCTAAGGCATATTCAAAGTCGAATGTGTATATTAAAAATAAATTTTGTATTATAATTAATCGCTCTGTTCTCCATTGATTTTGATTGTATATAAATATTATTACATTAGTGCATATTTACTATTATTTACGTATTATTTAAATTTTTGCAACTGCTTTAATCTTATATAAGTAACTTAACTTCGACACTTGAATTTTCTAATTAGAAAGAACCATACCGAATCCCTATTAATGAACTCATCAATTATGTGAGTAATTTTAAAATATTGTTTTAATTTTACCAAAATATTTTTATTTGCAATAAAAAAACAAAATAGTGAAAATAATATTTTAATGATTTTTTAGTAAATACATTTTGCATTGTTATTTTTTATTAAATTTGATAAAATTCTAAATAAAACCAAAATATCAAAAAGTTTTTTTCTTACATTGCCATAAATTTATAGGAATTTCTTCTTTAGTTAACGTTTTTCGTTCATTAAAATCTCCAAGATATTAGATAATAATTTCATTATTAATTATATGAATATTAATATGAATGAAAAATAATACTAATTATTTATTTGCATTCACATAATAATAATTTTTATAGAATCAAGGAAGGATATTGTTATTTATTATTTTCAAACTTTTTCATAATTTTGTAAACAAATAATTATAATAAAAATCATAGAATTTTTACCATATTAATAAAGTATCTAAAAAAAATTAGATAACCTAATCTATAGATAATTAAAAACATTAAATAAATACTTACACCACTTCCTAAGATATCCACTAGTTAATTTTGTAAATAATTTAGCTTTCTGCATATTGATTTCTATTAAGAAATATATATATATATATTATTAAATATATAAAATTAAAAAATCACAGATATGTAAAACACTTTTTTTAACAACACATCACACAATATAATAATCCTTTTTTTTTTGTAAATAGAAAAGAACGAAACAAAAAGAGAGATAGAGATGTGATCCGTAGCTCTAACAATCGCTAACTGACTGACTGAATGACTTTCTCTTCGAACAAACCGCGCTCAAACTCACTCAGTCACAGGAGAGGAGAACTGTGTTTTCACCTTCTCTCCATACTTACAGTATATATTTTCAATGTGATTTCCTTATTACGTCACATATATATAAAAGAGCGAGACTTGAATTTATAAGATGAAGAATTTGTATTTTTTATTTAGAGGTCATATATATTTTTTTTTTTTTTTTTTTTTGAAGTCCTTTCAAGTTTTTAAGATATCTAAAAATGTGTGTCCTTATTTTAATTTTTTTTTTAGATATTTTTATAATCTTTCATAATGATTTGATTGTATAATTTTTTTCTATCGTGACATTTTCTATCGTGACATTTTCTTTCTTTCTTTCTTTCTTTCTTTCTTTCTTTCTTTCTTTCTTTCTTTCTTTCTTTCTTTCTTTCTTTCTTTCTTTCTTTCTTTCTTTCTTTCTTTCTTTCTTTCTTTCTTTCTTTCTTTCTTTCTTTCTTTCTTTCTTTCTTTCTTTCTTTCTTTCTTTCTTTCTTTCTTTCTTTCTTTCTTTCTTTCTTTCTTTCTTTCTTTCTTTCTTTCTTTCTTTCTTTCTTTCTTTCTTTCTTTCTTTCTTTCTTTCTTTCTTTCTTTCTTTCTTTCTTTCTTTCTTTCTTTCTTTCTTTCTTTCTTTCTTTCTTTCTTTCTTTCTTTCTTTCTTTCTTTCTTTCTTTCTTTCTTTCTTTCTTTCTTTCTTTCTTTCTTTCTTTCTTTCTTTCTTTCTTTCTTTCTTTCTTTCTTTCTTTCTTTCTTTCTTTCTTTCTTTCTTTCTTTCTTTCTTTCTTTCTTTCTTTCTTTCTTTCTTTCTTTCTTTCTTTCTTTCTTTCTTTCTTTCTTTCTTTCTTTCTTTCTTTCTTTCTTTCTTTCTTTCTTTCTTTCTTTCTTTCTTTCTTTCTTTCTTTCTTTCTTTCTTTCTTTCTTTCTTTCTTTCTTTCTTTCTTTCTTTCTTTCTTTCTTTCTTTCTTTCTTTCTTTCTTTCTTTCTTTCTTTCTTTCTTTCTTTCTTTCTTTCTTTCTTTCTTTCTTTCTTTCTTTCTTTCTTTCTTTCTTTCTTTCTCTCTTTCTTTCTTTCTTTTTTTTTTAGTTTCATTAATAATTTTAAACAAATTTTATTGAATTTATCTAATTTTTATTTACTGTAGCAAAGTATTTCTTATTATTACACTATTATTTTTTTATGTTTAAATTTTTGTTTTATATACTTTATATATTATTATATAATTTCATTCAAGTAAATTGGTAAATTTTTATTATGTAAAACATTTATCAAGCGATGTAAGAGTTTCATAACTGAATTGAATGTTGATAGTTGTTATGATTAAAATAACGTTGGCATTGGAAAATTGAAAACTATCAATGTTGTTAGGAGAAAATAAATATAGTAAATAATATACTAAAAATGTAAAACAAATGTGGAGTATTTGGAGGGCTGCGGCTATCATTTGAATAATAGAATATATTGTCCGATGTCATCAAATCATCGTATAATATAACATCGTTTAGAAAGGTTTTTGTGTCAGTTATAATTTATAAGAATTTCGTTTGGATTGAAAATTGAAATAAAGGACTGGAAAAAAATAAGCTAAAATATGCAACTTATGTTTTTAAAGTTTGCAAACTGTATTTCTTGATTATTTTTTAGATATTTGAGTTCCTCTTAGTGCAAAATATGAAGAGAAAAAAAATCATTTCTACTTTAAAACTTTTTTAATTAAACACTGATCTCTCCCCTTTAATCATGATCTATTATAAAATAACTTCAGATCACAGTTTAACTAATTTGTGTCTCTAAAACCATTTTTTAATGAAATTTGGTGATGAGGCTAAAAGAAAAATTCAAGAAGTCCCTTAGAATTGGAGGATCAGTATCTCTCTTTGAGATAGTAAAACACTAAGACTAGAAAAATAAAAATAAACGCTAGGCACACTCCAGCAGATGAAACAAAATTAAGGATATTTTTTATAACCAATATGTATATTTTTTCACTTATCATAATATGTATAAAAAAAATTATTATAAAATTTTCAAAACTTTGCAGTTTTTTTTTAGATTCTATAGATACAGAAATATTATTGCGTTACGAAAACAGAATAAAAACAACTAGTTAATTGCAGTTATGTAAGATAAAAGTATTATATTTTATCTACAAGAAAAGTATTATTTTGTTACCAAGGCTCTTTAATCTAAAACTATCGCATTACTGTACACAGAAAGAATATTTATAAATATTCTAGATTACTACAGACCTTATACAAGGCATATACACAAATAACTAAGTTTTTTAGTTTAATATCCATCAAAATAAATTTGACTAATCAAGAAACAACCGTTTTGAAGCCGACTTTAAGTCACATCCGCTTCCGTTTCTACTTACCACGCATGCGCAGTACGTCGAAACGGAAGCGGATGTAAGCGAGATCGCTTATAGTTGGCTCAAAACAAGTGTTCCTTTATTAGTCATAACTCATAAATGATCAAATATTATAGAGAATTGTTAATTATTTCTTTCATATCAAACATCAAACATTATAATGCTCCGCAATTCTAAAACTCATAGTAAAATATTTACTTTTCTTTGCAGGAATATATAGGATTTTTTAATGAAAAAACATAACTTCGTTTTCTTAATTTTGCAATTATTTACTTATTAAACTTCAGCGTCCTTAATTTTTTAAACAAACATTACACTCGCATTTTTTTAAGGGTCATAAAGGAGTGCATACCAAATAAAAGCTTCGTTTCTTTTATAAACAGAAGTCATTATAATGTTTCTTAATAAAATGCTATTCTTTCTATATCTTTAGGCTAAATAGAAATTTAAGACGTGTCATAAGAGATTTTATATTAATTTGTAAGGCTAACAATAATAAAAAAAAAAAATCGCTTAAATAAGATTAAAAGACTTTTTATTAGATTAGTTATAATTATTTCAAAATCAAGTTATAATTAAACTTCTAGGATATTTTTAATATTATTTTGCCGAAAACTATATTTCAAAAGATATTATTATTATTTTCAGGTATGTATATATTATATCAGAGTAGCTTTCCTTAGCTGTACCTTGAAAGTATTATAAGAAACACTGTTGTGAAATTTATTTGTTTTGTTTTTAACTAAAATTAGTAATCGTGTTTTTTGTTAGTATGTTTTTTTTTTTTTTTTTGTTAAATCATAGTTAGTTATTAAAATAATTATTATTAATTATTAATATTTATAAGTTAAATTTATATAAATTTATAATTAAAATAATAAGAAATTAATATATTTTTGGAGTAATTTATTTGATATGTACTTTTTTGTTCTTTTGCGTTCGTCATTTGAAGAAATATTATCAGTGGTTACATTGATTAAAGGTAAATTCTGTCTATTGGACCATTTAAATGGAAAGGTGAAATGTATTAAGTTAATAAAATATAGCATCAATATCAATACTGATATGATATAAAATATAACACCCTAAAAATTCCAAGGTACAGGCTTTGCAAAGCATAATTAAAAGTTTTAAATCTATACTAGATGACCTAGAAGTGTTTGCACCTTCAACTTCAAACTTATACGTTGCTTTATCTTGTATTACTGTCATTTGTAAAATCAAATATTTTTGCATAAACTTTATTTTTACTTGTCAAACGTGGACTCACACAGGGTATACATAGAAATACAATTGTATCATATGATGACACTTAATCTCATTGCTCTATATAAATAATACATTATACTTTCAATCAGGTAACATACGTATACGTAGAATCACAGTTTTTAATACAAGCTATCAAAAAATAAATTACCGCATTTACATTATTGTACGCGCTATTTTCGTATACATAAACAGTTAAATGTTATATGCATCATTATAATAACAGGATTTTAAATAAATTGATAAGAAAATATAACATGCTACCACCTGCATAAATTTTACTATGCAGGTTAAAATAGAAGTTTTTTTTCCGCTCCTGATTATAATTATTAAAACAATAGGTTACCAATGGAACAAACATGAAAGTTTGTGAATTATTTTATGTATGTACATTGTGAGATTATTATTAAGCTTTTTCGTAATGTAATTTCAAATTTAACTGACTTTTTTTTTTTAATTATTATTTTGTAGTATAATATTGATAATTAATAAATGCTTCATTTTGTACTTAAAAAAAAGTAGTGTTTTACTTCATATACGTACGTTTTTCTTGACGATATTTTTTATTATTATTTTTTTAAAAGTTAAGCTATACGAGAAGCCAAATATAGGTTATTATTTGCTATTTTATAATATAGTTATTGCGCTTCCAGGTTAGGATACTAGTACTATGTAGCGTGTTAATTCAGAATATGCAAAAACTACAGTCAACAGCTCAGAAGTTTTACTCGTCAGAGGAAAGAAATATTCATTGTACTTTTCATTTCTCGAAATAAAGAACTAGTTAATTTTAGTTGGCGATTATTTACGCACCTTAAATAATGCTATTTCGATACAAGGGTATATTTGCATGACATGCGCTTAGAGGCCATACTGGAATAGTAAACAACATTGCTCAGTATAGGACAAACTTCATTTTAGCTATTTTCATTTGGCTTCATTTTTGGTTATTATTATTTTTCTCACATACTTGAGATAGTAATTTAACCTATTAAAAACACCAGTGCTCTCAAAACTATTGCAATATTTTTAAACTGGCAAAATGAGCTATTTTTCTTACGCAGCCCTTGTTATTGAGTGATCCAACATGACGTCGACTTTAACATGAAAGTATAATATCTTGAGTTTCCAATAGTTTGTTTTGAGATATAACAACGTACTAGCTTTATATTTTGATATTCAATTTTAATAGCTGAACAATAGTTCAATTTTTTTAAATTCCAAATCTCATCAAATCGATACTCTCCACTCACAGAGCAATGATTAGGATAATGTAATTGAAATTTTATGTCACATCTCGGTTTTAAATTAGATTTATTAAATAATTTTTTATTAATATTTATATTAAAAAAACAAACATAATTTGAAAACAAATAAACATAAATATTTTCTTTTAATTATTATCAGATACAAATGTTTTAAATTAAAAAAAAAAACAATTACAATTGATTTACAGAGCACCATATTATGTAACAGCTTCAATATTAATATATTATTTAATAATTTATTAAAAAAATAATAATAAAAAATAGGTTCATGACAGTTTAAAATAAAATAACATACGTCTTAAAATTAGAAATAATTATTTTAGTTTGCATGATTAACTTCTTAAAACTTATGTTGTTTTCTTAAATAATTATGATTATTAATTATTGTACTGTGTGTACCTTCAATATATTGGGCGCGAGCCTGATTTTGGATGAAACAATTATAAATGATAAATATTGTATTATAATGTATTGAATTATTTTTCTCATTATATACGCAACTAAAAAAAAAAAAAAACATTATTATTAATCCCTGATTTAAAAGCACGTCATTATTAAGAATTTTTATATTTCACCATGGTAATAAGTGCACTATACTTACATACTTGTTAGTATAATGCTGATACTGTGGTTACTTACTGGGGCGTACTATATTGAAGTGCGCCAGTAATTCACAGTCGGCGCGGGAAATAATCACATACATTGTGGGAAATCTTTCTCTTTTAAAGAAATTGCACCGAGGTTAGAAGAGGATTTTTTTTTTTTTTTTTTTTTTTAATCATCAGGGATACAATGAGATAAATCAAATAAAAACTTACTATCTTTAATTCATTTGTATGTATTTACAATTTAAACATAATAATAAGGGAGTAGGGAACCGACATCGGCCATTAGACTCAAACTTTTCTCGTCAAAAAAATCTGAAATTTTGCACAATTGTACTTCAGCTTGAGATAATTTTGGGGGGTCACCGTGCAAAATAAATTTTTTATATAATTTTTTGAAATTTTAAGCCTATAAGGCCCAATCTTAATATCAATAATTTTTTTTCTTTTTTTCGGGACGGTCAAACAAATTGAAATTTTTATCACAGCTAGGTGTGACCCTTAGCTACACAGTGACACCAAATTTATACTCAAAATTCTTCTAATGTTTGAGATATAAGGTCGGTACCCTACTCCCTTAATTTACATAAGCAAGAATGCACCTCCAGTATTGATATTTTTATTTGCAGGTTTGAATTATAATTAAAAGCAAAATTATAGTTCAACCCTACACTTATATTACAATCGTCCAAAAATTTGTATAAATAAATTTTAATTTATATATATATATACTATACTTATTGAACATTATACTTTGCTAAAAAAAAGTATAATAATAATAATAACAAAATAAAAACAAATAAAATTAAGTAATATTTAAATAATTAAAACAATTTTTTTTTTACTAAAATATAAGGAAGTTAAATTAAACTTTTATAATAATTTTTTTATCTTTTATAAAAACCCTGAAGGCAAAAAAAGAATATAAAATTCATTCGCAAGTTTTGTTTCTTCATACATAAGGTCATTGAAGAGAAGTCAAAATAATAATAGGATTTTTTTAGTGCCATTTCCGGTTAATTCTTATTTGTTCATTAAAAATCTCACATGAGGTGAAATGGAAAAAAATTAAAATGAAAAGTAAATTAGGTATATAGATGTTCTTTTATATAAGTAGTAATTTCTTCTTTTTGCCTTTGGTAAACACAATAGTGCAATTTTGATACTATTGTGTAATACTCACTAGTGTTATAATTTATTTTTATCATTTAAATTGTGTGCGTGTTTTTCTCATAAGAAAAATATTGTAAATTAAACGCGAGTTATTCAAAAGTAAATATCATTACAATCGCATTGCATCTGTGAAACTACCCAATCTACATAACACCTATAGACCCCTTGCACATCCTTGCGCTTTGCCACCATGTTTGTGGTACTAAATGCATTTGTCCAGCATATGGGAAACATCATTTCTCCTAATTTTTCACATAAGAAGAGTTTATTTCAACTGAACGAATTTTTCTCATATTCTTCGAGCTTATTAGGAGATAGAAATAAGGCTTTGATTGAGGTTTGAAGCTTCTTTTGCTAATAAAAATATAAAAATGATGTTTTTCCTTTGCTGGCCTATGTATTCCTGACCAACAAAATCGCGGCTCTTAAATATAAGTGCAACCGGTCTATAACTATTACAACAATATATAAATTTAGTTTTTTTTTTTTTTTTTTTTTTTAATATCTTGTACGCCCTTATAATAAAAATAAACGTGCCTTACTCCTTTAATTATTACTTATAGAGACCTCGTCATGTCACTTTACATAGCAATATTTTGCAATCAATCAATTATTGAAAATATTACTTTGTGTACAGGACTCAATAAAAGTGGAGGTTTTTTTATAAGGTGTGAAGAAAACGCTTTTAGGGTTCTCTAGTTTCTCATCCTTTAATATTGTAAGACGACCTTTTTTTTTTTTTTTTTTTTTTTTTTTTTTTTTTTTTTAAGACAACACACTATACTAGGTCTTGTAATATGTAAACGTTTTACATGTTTTAAGCGAATAGAAAAAAAGTAGTTGCTATAAATTACTGAAATATATTCGACTCATTTCAGTGGTATAAAATTGTGTTATAACAAGTTAGAATTACAATGGAGCTAATCGGTTATAGGTCACGGGGACAATTAAGAGTCCCCTAACATTAGTGATGACGCTAATACGGAATTTTGTTGTTGTTGCGATTTTTGAGAAAACTACTCCACCGATTCCGAAGAAATTAAAATGAGAAATTCTCTAAACATACTTTTACGTATGTTTTAAGCTATTTCAAGAATTTTTTAAACCAATAATCTCCTTATTTTATATAAAAATTTTAAAACACTAAAACAAGTAGAAAGTAATTTTAATGTAATTGCTATAGCGGCATGGTGATAACTACAATGTAGTACAATTACTTTTATATTGTAAACAATCCAAATAATTTAAAAAAAATCTGTAACACACAACATCCTTATGTTTTTATACACATTATTATTTGCTTGACTTGGCATTCAATGTATATAAGTCAAGTTACCGTTTGCTGTACTCTATATTATATATAATATATTTTGCCATGAAGGAATTACATTATTTTTCTACATATTATATACGTGAATAGAATACAAATTATGTCCCTACTTTATCTCTCTCTCTCTCTCTCTCTCTCTCTCTCTCTCTCTCTCTCTCTCTCTCTCTCTCTCTCTCTCTCTCAAGCACACACTTTTTTTTACATTGAGTATTTGTGACGTCATTTTTCTACATGTTTCGAATATTTAATTATTAAAATTGCAAAATATTACATTATACAGTTTTATAATAGTGTCTAGTCAGTATACCAATGTTATTTATTATTATTACTATTGTTAATGTCGAAATTTTCTTATATTATTATTTCATTGAAGATTTTTCTTTATTGTTATTTTTTAATTTAAACTTTGTTTATTATACTGTATATACTGTCATCCAAAAATAGGTGTTAGTTACCCAAATAAATATGTTGTGTCATTTATAGTATAGTAGAACGTGACTTTTATTATTATTCATATTTTTATACAATACACGTAAAGCAAAAAAACTGAACAATGTTGGCTCATCTTTGCAAAGTTGATTTTCCCAACTGCAAATGCTCTATTGTACGTTAACTCTATTTTATTTATACAACATATAAATTTAGATATAGCTAAATATATAAATATAGAACAACATTTAGCTACAAAATATCATGTTGTAGAAGTGCGTCTACATGGTTTGTTCAATAAATTTGCATAGTAGCAAGTTTGGTAGTGTTCAATCACGGGCAAAGCGAGAAAAAAACTAGAGTCCCTAATTTGTCTATGATTAATAAAGCAACACTGTTTTGAGGCTGACTATAAGCGATTTTGCTCACATCCACTTCCGTTTCGACGTTCTGCGCATGCGTAGTAAGTAGAAACGGAAGCGGATGTGTCCGAAATAGCTTAAAGTTAGCTTCAAAACAGTTGTTCCTTTATTATTCAATAGTATTACGGGACAATGAATGCTTTTCATTGCAGCATTTAGATGACCAAAAAACCTTAAAATTAATAACTATAGTTCAGAAAATTCTATGTTCCTAGAATTCTTAATGACCTTAGGTAACTATTATTTTTTATTTTTTGCTTGCCATATTGTGCAAGTGCTTCGATAAATCGTACCCTATGTTTTAATTTTTTTTTAATAATTTAATATTAAAACCGCAGAAAATGTTTATATAAATAATGCTAGACATTTTACCTTTTTTTTTTTTTTTTTTTTTTTTTTTGTTATCACTGGTATATTACATTCCAAAAACCTTGTAAATTCGATGTATAAAGACATTTTATAATTCTATAGGTTCAAAAACATATAGCACATGGTATAAATAACGTATGAGCTGTTACATCTATATATATAATCAATACTAGGAAACCTTTTATTCCTATAATTAAAAGTTGACAACAACAAAATTATAATATTAAATTAATTCATGATCATTGAATATAAAGCTAAGCATGGCCACATATTTAATTGCAATTAAATATTCGGTTGAACTGATTAACATAAAGTCCTCTTCCCTTTCTGAAGGTTAATTAATGTCTAGGGAATTTTAGTTTTATTTCCTTTATTTTCAAGGTCTATGGTATATAGGTGATGCATTCACGACAAACTTTATGATGTGTAAATATAATTAATCATTTTCATCATTATTAATATTATTTAAATATTCACTCTAAAAATTGGTGCATTACTTTAGTTACGAGTCCTAACTCATTTAAGATAACACTTTTAAGTTATTATAAGTAGCTAAAATAATGCATTTTAGCAAATTAATATCAATAGCTATTTTAACTGGAAATAGCTTTAAAAAAATTTAAAACAGCTTAAATTAGCTATTTTTAATAACTTGTCAAAATGCATTATTTTAGAATATTATCTAAAATAAGTTAGGATTTGTAACTAAAGTAATGCACCAATTTTTAGTGTCATTATCACCCTCAATTGTTTAATAACACAAAATATAATTTCACTATACCAATTTTGTTCTTGCTATGCAATTGGGTTTGCATTTATATAAACGCTGACGTCATAAGTAAGCTCTAAATAATATTGTGCTGGTATGGAAAAATTACACCAGTTTACCAGTTTCAAAATACTTATCAATATTTTTGAGAGCATTGATGCTATGTTAACAGGTTGTATTAGGTTTTCAAGTATAAGCGAAAAAATGATGATAAAAAAACAAAATAATTAACCAGTAAAAAAAGTTCTATATAGATGCTGAACAATGTTATTCATTGCTACAGTATTGCGTCAAAGTGCATTTAGTATGACGTCATCTGTATACAAACTATGTAGTTATTATATTATAACATTACTTACTATAGGGTATGTACGCATGACGTCATTTTGAGTGCTTTTCGATGCTCTTCTTGAGCAATGAATAACATTATATACTCAGTATAGGGCAAACGTAGTTTTTGGCTATTTTCTTTGGAAAATAAGATTTTTTTTTTTTTTTTTTTTTTGTATACTTGAGGCCTCAACTTGAGGTACTATAATTTCAACCTGTTAACAGCATCAATTCTCTTAAAAAAAATTGTAAAGAATTTTTAAACTGGCAAAATGAGTCATTTTCCTATACTGGCCCATGTTATTTAGCGCTCACTTATGGCGTCGACTTAAACATGAATGAAACCACCCTATATATTGCTTGTTACAGTGGTTATAGAGTTTATTGTTCATCAATAAGAGCGTGCGAAAACGAAACACTTCTATACTCCTAAACAATTTAATTCGAATAATATTTAATATATCAAAATTACCATCAGTTTCATCTATTTGCTCAACATTGCATGTATCTAACCCAACCTTATATTAACTCATGTTTCAACTAATCAACTCTATTTACGTTCACCAATCTATGCAATCAAGCTACAATGAAATGCATATATTACAATAAAAATTATAACGGGTTTGATACGTTAAATTATTAAATAAATATTATAATAAAAAACATTTATATATAAAAATATAATATTACATAAAAATTGAAATAATTTAAAAATATATGTACAATGTATAATAATACTACAAATATATTTATTTGTTATATATTATAAATAAATTTTATTAAAAATAAAATTTTTAATTATAATTAAAGTAAATAAAAATATTAAGTGCTAAATAAATATAAACAACTTTATAGTACAATAAAATAATATACTCTGAAGAGTTTTATGCAAATGTTATTTCAATGAAAATACAAAAGTCTCTTCCTCATTCTTAATTTTAGATTTTAGAGGCCTTTCGTCACATAAATAATCAAATATAAACTATATGCTATAAAACTCCATGACCTTTTAGATATAAATATATATGAAAAAACGTCGATAATTTTAATGATTATCTTTATTTCTAATTTAAAGGTAAAAGTAAATATTAAGTATAAAAGTTTTTTTTTTGCAATATTAAAACTTGTTTTAATATTTTTATCGTGCAATATCAATCCTATTTACTATGCACTTTCATTTTTATAGCTTAAATATACAAATGAAATCCTTATGATAAAGATATTGAAAGGGGGATTTTTTAAAATTCTTGTTATTGTAAACTATTATTGTAAAAAAATGAATTTTATAATTTGCATAATTATTTAAATAGATATTACAATACTAAAACTAATAATAATAAAGACTTGCTCACAATAAGCTTTTTCTAATTGGAATTGTTAATTATTTGATCAAAATAACATGTATTCTTATGGAGCTCACTTAACAATTCCAATTAGAAATAGCTTATTTTAAACAAGGCATAAAAATATGAAAAAAAAAAAAAAAATCCCCTTTTTAAAAGCAATGTGATATTAGTACAATAGCTTTTTCGAGAGATTAAAATCAATAAAATCTGTTACAATCGATTTCAAAACAGGTTTCGCTAGGGTGCTATATGTTTAATAATTGTAATCCATTCTGTTGAATGGACCCCTTTCATATCCGTGCGCTTTTTCGCCATGTTTGCGGTGCCTAATGCATTAGCCAGGGAAACGTCATTTTTCCTTATTTTTCGCATAAATAAAAGTGTATATTAACTGAAAGCATTTTTCTCATATTTTTCTACCTTATTAGGAGCTAGAAACAAGGCTTCAATAGAGATTTGAAGGTTTGTTTGTTGTTTAGAAAAAATAAAAATTTCATTTTTCCTATCCTGGCCTGCGTATTTTTGACCAACAAAATGGCGGCTTTTAAAGTCTATATTATTTTATTTTTTTCTTTCATATCTGTTCTTCTGTTACATTTTTAAAATTCAATACTATTTATCATTTTCATGGTCACAAAGATAACCCCAAGTTTATATATCTGACATTGAACTTGTAGTATATTATATAGTATCATACGATATTTTGACAAAATTTACAAACATTATTTTCAAATATGGTTCAAGCTTTGTGTATAATTAATTGACGTCAGCTGTTTGGTAAAAATTATTAAAAGTTTTTATGAACTTTGAGCAGGTAAAGAATGTATAATATTTAGTACTCTTTACAAAATATTTAATCCTCAGTGAAGTAGTCCCCCCCCCCCCCAAATGGATAATTACTTGCACTGAAAAAACTGTAAAGTATGCAATATGCGTGAAAATTCATGTTTATGACGTCAGAAACATGCAAAAATGAGCATGAAAATGTTGTGCGAGTTGCATAAATAAAATTTTCTGATCACTGCTACAGGGCTACTGTTGGGTTTTGAGACAAACTAATGTTATTTATGTAAACCCCATCAAGTGTTTTATGATATAAATGCTTATGTTTTTCTCTGGTCTATTCCTTTAAACTCAGTATATCCTATATCTTGTTTTTTTGGATGTTTCTTGACAATGTATGAATCTAATTTTATACATTTTATTATAATTTATTTTAAATAGTTTGACAAGACCAACTGTTGTTGTATCACCATACAATCCGGAGAATTTAAGAATGCTTTATGATCATTCAAAAATCCAACAATCGATTATTTGTATTTTTTGTATACTACAAACAAGTATGCCATTTTGGGCGATTGTTCAAAAAGTCAACCTATCGCCCACATTGTTAGAATCTCGGGAGTTTTTATGTTACTTATCACTGCCTGGGTCAATAAAGAAATCTTATTCTTAAAATAACCTCCACTTTCAAAAAATTACTTTATTAAAAACATGCTAAATTAACAATTTTATGACACTCAAGTTAAAAATTACTGGTAATAAAATTTAATGACATCATACACAAATTAATTAATTAATATTTAACACGTAATAACAATGAAATTAAAAAAAAAAAAAAAAAAGCAAATATAATAAAAAATAAACAAAAATTAAAATAATCTAACCTTGATGAAGATAATTATAATATACATGATGACGTATCGTCTCTGGGAGAAACATTCGAGATAAAAGTGACCTTTATATAGAAATGATCATTAATAAAATAGAGTTCAACTATTTCGATCATTAGTCCTTTATATTCATTGAAAAGTTTTTTCAATTTGTATTTTATATGTCCTTTAAGAAAAGAGAGTGTAGGTATGGGTGACATTCTTCAAGGATTATACTTTTTTGTTTGATCTTTAAAACAAAGTAACGAGGTTTTAGATTTCATCTTCCTGTTTTAAATTTTCATACATACTAGGTACTGTGATAAAAAAGGATATATTGTCTAAAAGAAATACCTTTCTTCTATAATATAAGACATTAATCAAATGGAGTTTATCGGTTTAAAAAAAAAAGGGTAAAAATGACTATGGCTTAAAACACGTAAAAGTATTTCTCATTTAAATTTGTCCAAAATCGGTGGAGTAGTTTTCTCAAAAATCGAAAAAAAAAAAAAAAAAAAAACGTGTTTTTCCCCATAAGCGTAATGTTACCCTTAGCTTTCCCCGCGTCTCCCCGCGCGCTAAACCGATAACCTCCATTAAAATAAAATGTACATATAAGAATACCATTATACAAACAATATAATATAACAAAACAACTCGCTTAAAAAATTGTAGACTGGAAAAGGTTAGTTATTAAAAATGAAGCAATAATCATTAAAAAAATTAATTTATTATTAATGCTTATAAAAAATCTCTAAATAGCTCTAAATTTGTGATTCTAAACAATTAAAAGGCATTTTAAAAACCACTGGAAATTTGAAGAGACCCCGAAATAATATGAAAATAATGATCGTAAATTTTTTAAAAACTAGCAATTTGAAACTTTTTTTTTTTTTTTTTTTTTTTTTTTGTTGTTGTAACAAAAATAGACAAGCTATTAGAGTATTACTATCTTAACCTTGTTGCTATATAGTTTAAGGAAGCAAATAAATAAAGAAATAACTTTTGTAACTATTTTAGAGGTCATAATATTTTGAAATACATCCTAGACTAAATTTATTTTACAATACTAATAATTTTGGATCAGAAGTTATATAAAAATAACAATAAAATAAATCCATCAAATATAACCCATAAATTAAAAAATAATAATATTGCAATAAATTATAATAAAGACTATACATTATTTTGAAAGGGCAATGTTTTTTTCTTATTGTAATTGCTATAACTTCAATAATTTTATTTTATCAGAAAATTCCATTTAAAAAGTAATGTACACTCCGAAGGACTTACAGTTTACTTTTCAATCATGCATCCATCAAACTTAAATATAATTTATATATTAAGGTTTTCTGTAATAATAATTTTTTCCCTTCTTTTTTTAAATTAAATTTTTACTTAACTACTATCTGTTAAAAAATCCGATTGTTTTTTTTACAAAGATACATTTATCATACTTGTGTCACTTTTTGCTGTACAGAAAAGATAATTATAAAGGACATTGGGACATTGTAAAACGTTATATTCAATATCTAATTTTTTATATTCAATTTAATTTTTAATGGTCAAAATTGTTCATACAATCAAGGTAATTGATTATTAAATTTTTGCATCGCATGATTAAGTTAATATTATTATTTGAAATCGAATTTAAGGGTTGTATATATACGTATAGATGGCTTGTATCTCAAAAGAAAACTTCGAAACTTTATGATGCCATTTAAAAGTTAACAGTAACAGCTACCTATGATAAAAAAATTCAGAACCCGTGACCATCAGATACGAGAGAAAATAATTATTGAAATTAACATGGGCTCTTGTGGGACTAAAACTTCAAAAAATCATAATTTAAAATCTAGCGTGGTGACCTTCTATTTTTTTTTTTTTTTTTTTTTTTTTGAAGATATATAGCATATTTATCCTAATGTATCACTGTGCAAACTTACAGATTTTTCTTTCGTTACAATTATTTAGTCAAATCCCGCAGTACCTGATTTCCCGCCTTAATAGGTAAAGTAATACCATATTCTTTATTATATGGTAATACTAAATATAATATTTTATTTATTTTCTTATTATTTATAATAAAGAATTAAAATGGTGTGAGCGCCTGTAAAATTTGTAGGTAGGCTTTTTGCTTCACAGCCTACTGTCCGTTTATTTAATATAGTGCTCCTACTTGTAGTCTCCGGTACTAAAAGATGGTATCACATTGTATAAATGTACTGTATATTGTGGAGCAAAAAGCCTACGTACAAAATTTGCAGGCGCATTCTCCATTTTTATTCTTAATATGCCATTAATATTATTATCATTTTTCTTTCTACGCGTTAATGAAAAGTAATTTGTATGGCGTATTTGCTGTAAATCCATATATAGCAACCTTGATTAACAAAAAGCTTCAGATTAATGTAATACAATATTCCCATAAGACAATTAAAAAACTTTTAATACGTAAAATACACGCACAATAAAATGCTAACAAGTGCAACAGAATAATAACTATTAAAAATAACAAGCCTTCATAAAATATGACCTTAAATAGAAAAAAATGAAAACATGTTATTTTTGTTATAAAAAGTAAGCATAATAATTTATGCATGCAGTTAATGTGAAGTGAAAATATGATATGCGTGCATGGAAATGTCAGTTTTATTTATAAAAAATGTCATTTTTTTTATTACTTGACGTACTAAACTGTTTTGTTGATATTTCCTTTCGTGATGTTTTATAAAAAATAAACCATTGCATTTCTTTTTTTATTATTATTAATAATATATTTCCATTTATTATTATGTTATTCATATTAATCTCAACTAATTAATACTATGTAGTATACCACTTCAACTTTGGGATATTTTTTTATTAATATTAAAAAAATAGCCTTCTTTGAAAATATGCATTTTTTTCATTGTAATTGGTATAGACCCCTTGCACATCCTTGCGCTTTGTCGCCATGTTTGTGGTCTCTAATGCATTGTCCATAGGGGAAACATATCATTTCTACTAATTTTTCACATAAAAAAAGTTTATTTCAACTGAACGGAATTTTTCTCATATTTTTCGAGCTTTATTAGGAGCTAAAAATAAGGCTTTTATTGAGGTTTGGAGCTCTTTTTGCTATTTAACAAAATAAAAATGACTTTTATCGTATGCTGGCCTATATGTATTTCTGACCAACAGTGGCTCTTAAATATGAGTGCCATTGGTATATAAACTTATTAGTTTGTATCTATCTTTTGGAAAAATATTAATGGATTACTTGCAGTGAACGAATAACTATAAAATTTTTAACTTTATTAATGTATTTCTTATGCAAAAATCGTTACCAAAAAATTTACAACAACTAAAAAACGTTCATTGCAAGTGGTCCATTAAAGTCATAAACAAAATATTTTTCAAAGAGCAAATAATAAAGAATTCACGACTTTTGCATTAAAATTATTTTCATTGTCTAAACTTCATTGATAATTTTTTTTTTAGTATAAAAAAGCATTGAGTAAGCAATTTGAATACTAAAGTTTGCAACAATGCAAATCATTCTAATGCAAATCGTAAAATTATAGCTTTGTTATTTGTTTTTTTATATCATCAAAATCAGAGGGAAAAAATGGAAAGTATATTTTATAGTACTTCTATCTTTAATCGGCGCTCACTAAAAAAAAAAAAAAAAAAGTTTGAATTTTCAATGTCAGCGGCAGATGTCGGTAGTTGTTTGATTGTGGTTAAGCAATAATGTAACTTTTTTTTTGTTGTAATTTTCTTTCGTATTTATAGCACAATTTTTAAACAGAGTTTTTAATTTTAACATAAACAAATGTCAATAAAAAAAATTGATAAAACTTATTCAAACATTAAAAATAAAACTGTTGTTTTTATTTTGGACATATTTTTAGAAAAATGCATCTTATTTAAATACAATAATATGATAATAATAATGATAAAAACAATAATAATAAAAAATAAAAAAAGGAAAGCTGAAAAATTTGATATGAAATTGACACTTATCAATAACATTGATTTTTTTTTATTCCAAATCACTTTCTTTCAACGCTGGTAAATCATCATATGGGCGTTATTCACACACACACACACACATATCATTAAGTAAATATGTATGTTAAGTGGTTAAACTTAACAGCTAGGGAAAGTTTTTGACAAGATTATCACAAATTTGGTTGTTATAGGTCATCAATAAGATATAAGGTCATGCACATATAAGACAAAATCTATTTTACCATGATTGTCGTGACCTATTTGAAAACTTGTAGTCAAATGATCAACTTTTTTTCTTTTCTTGTTATATTGGTTTTACTAGTTTAATTTATTATTTTAGCTTTTAGTTTGTTTTATGGAACACTAAAGAATATAGTGTTGATATGTTTGTTTATTTTCTGTCTGTCTGATTTTATTATTATTTTTTTTTTAATCACGGTTTGTCGTTTTTTATTTTACTTATAATAAGTGTGGCCAGGTGAAGCGATAAATCACTAAATCAGCAATTTTTTAAGCTCGAATTTAAAATAAGCGATATTTCTCATTATAAATTAACATTGGTAGACCCCTAGACCCGGTTACGCCCCCTTTTTCAGCAATTCGGCGATATTTAGCGATTTTTTAAAATCTCTCGGCAATTTTTAAAATTTCAATCTGGCAACACCAGTGCTGACAAAGATCTCTCGCTTTTGCTAATACGTCTTCTATTTTTTAAATATAAAATATTATTGTATTTAAAATAATGTTGAAATAAAGTTGATAGAAAAAATGAAGCAATATATAAGTAATAAAAATAGACTTCGTTGCTAAAAAGCACAGAGATAGGGGATATTATTTATTATTTTCAAAGACCTAAATTTATGATTTATTTTATTACCAAGTTTTTTAATTGCTTCAGAGATAAAGAATTTGATTGCTCCAAACTACACACAAAATATTTGTGTTTTTTTTGCATGTTCTAAATATTTGATATTTTTTCACAGTAAGTTTTAATTTTTATAGCCCTAAGCTATTGCCCATATACGATAACAATTAACGTGAACTATTGCCATATAGCAACCTTTACGTTCTTAATTAAAATTTCAAATGAAGTCTAATTAGACTTTAGTTATATCATTTGATAAATTAATAAATAGAATCTTTATTACATAATATAGTAGAAAGACACACGGAGAAATTTAAACACGTCATAATTATTCTATAGGGTGGTTGCATTCATATAAAAATCGACGCCATATGTAAGCACTCAACAACATGGGCCAATATAGGTTTTATATGACACATTTTGCCACTTATTAGCAATATTTTTGGGAGCATTGATGTTGCTACTTGCATTAAATTTTCAAGTATGTGAGAAAAATAATAATAACAAAAAAATTATATAATTTTTGAAAGAAAATAGCCAAAAAGCTCGTTTGTTATATGCTGAGCAATGTTATTCATTGCTCCAATATGGCGTTGAAGCGCATTCAGTATGAAGTCATGCGGATATATAGCCCATTTTCAGTAACAATTATTCACTACATCATAATTTATTCTATACTGAATAATAACTATCTTTCATAGCATAAATATTATGGTGTACAGGATAATTATTTATTTTGTTCTAATTTAGTAACAATTATGCTATAATGACATAAATACAGAATAAATTACGTGATTTCTTCTTTCCGTGTACACATGAGGGACTGAAAGTCCTCTCCATCGTTGAAGACGCAGCATGAAAACAAATTATTGCACAACTTATAAATTTTATTGCAAATTTCTTACATTAGAAAAATACATAAATTTTACTTAAAAAAAAAAAAAAAAAAAGTTAAAATTTAGTTGTAAATGTCCATCAAATTAGAAGACTTTTAATGAATGTAACATTAAAATCATGCAAATTAATGAATTGTAGAAATTTTTAGATTTCAAAATCGTTTCTTTACTATACAAGAATATTAAAGGTTGCTGGTTCTCCTTCACTTACTGAAATGAATTTGTTTTCTACCAACATGAGCTACGCAAATTGCCTGTTTATGATTATTTTGCATATTATATTTCTGGGGCATAGAACCTGCAGTAAATAACATAATATATATATATATATATATATATATATATATATATATATATATATATATATATATATATATATATATATATATATATATATATATATATATATATATATATATATATATATATATATATAATATATATATATTTTACGTTAAAATGCTATAAAAAATGTTTAGTTATTAATAGGATTATCAATTCAATATTTTCACCTAATGCAACTTGCCATATTATGTATAGAAAAAAAAACCTGCTTTATTTTAATTTGTTTATTTTTTTATAATACATCATTATTTTGTCATAACATCTTAAAGGCACGGATTTTTTCCTGCCTAAAGAAAGTGAGAGAGAGAGAGAGAGAGAGAGAAGGACGTTCCAATTTTTTTTTTTTTTTTTTTTTTTTTGTTAAATTGGTAATGTAATGATTATTAAAAGTTAAAACTATTTATAGATTTTGAGCATTGATGATGATAATTGATAATTAACATTATTAAAATGTTAGAGAACAATATAAGTTATCATAATAAAATATATTTTAGTTTTTACTTTGTTCTTTCCAGTAGCAAAAAAAAAAAAAAAAAAAAAAAAATGACGCCAAAAAGTTGGAATTTTCGTAATTTTACCCTGGGTCAATTTACTGTAATTTAATAATTCATAAGACTCATTTATATATTGATTTATACTTTAATTTAAGCCTTATAGGATTTCAAGGAAGACTAAATTTTTAATGCTGGAAGGCATATTTGAAAAGTAAAATTTTTGTTCGTAACGTAAGAAGTAAATAATAAAACCGGTTATTATTTCGTCTGAATATTTTTTTTTTCTTGTGTACCCTTGACTTGCAATTATCATAATTATAATATTTTATATTTGCTGTTTTTTTTTTTTTGAAATTACGGTTTTACTTTTTAAAATTGTACAATAATTTTTATCTTAAAAATACTTTTATATATTATGCATAAAGGAATAGACCAGAGAAAAAACATAAGCATTTATATCACAAAACACTTGATGGGACTTACATAAATTACATTAGTTTGTCTCAATTTCCAACTGTAACCCCGTAGCTGTGATCAAAAAATTCAATTTATGCAACCCGCACAACATTTTCATACTAATTTTTGCATGTTTCTGACGTCATAAACGAATTTTCACGCTAATTGCATACTTTACAGTATTTTCACGTTCTCTTATGAGGCTACATTAACATTCTGGTACAAATTGTCATCAGTTTTGAAGATCCCATTTTGTGTATATTCATTAAATAGCACGTGTTGTTTTATGTGGCCTATGGCTATAAGCAGTTGCCAAATCCAAATAAAATCACAATCTTTTGATCACATCTTTCTTTTCCTTTATTGGTTGTATTTTTATTTTTTAACATTTTAGCAGATAGTTTTGTTATATTTATCATTATTAAATTTGAATTTTATTTATGGTAAAATGTTAACAACTTTCTCTCGTTTGGTTTTATTGATGGTTCGTCTCTTTCTGTGTTTGATTAAAATTTATTGTCATAAACAAAAAAAAATCTGGAAGAAATGGTCAATTTAGGGCCTATAATTTAACATTAGTTTTATAAGCTTTTCGCATTATTATTATTAGAGAGAGAGAGAGATAGAGAGTAGAAAGTTACGTTATGGTGTATCCGCATGACGTAATACTGAATGCGCTTTAACGTCATACTGGAGCAATAAATAACATTGCTCAGCTATAAGATAAATAGGTAAGACATGGTATAACAATCCTAAAAGATAATAAATTAAGGGTTGTATATAGATGGCTTGTATTTCAATATTTAAAAAAAAAAAACTTCCAAACTTTGTGATGCCGTTTGAAAGTTAATTATTGTAACAGCTACCTATATGATAACATTTTCAGAAACTGTGACCATCAGATAAGAGAGAAAATAATCATTGAAATTAACATGGGCTCTTATGGGACTAAAACTTTAAAAAATTATCATTTAAAATCTAGCATGGTGACCCCCCCCCTTTTTTTTATATATATTTTTGAAGATGCCATATCCTAAAAAATGCATCAATGTGCAAAATTTCAGATTTTTCTTTCTTTACAATTTTTTAGTCAAATTCCGCAGTACCTGATTTCCCGGGAGCTTTTCCTACACAGCTTGTGATTGATTAACACTCTACACCGGTAAACTTCATTGAAAGGTACATTCAGTAGAATGGGAAGCGTAAAATTTACTACTAAAAATTTAAAAATAGAAGATATAATTTTCATATTACTTAATAACGTTACACAATAAGTTTTTGTATTTAAATCATGCATAAAATAAAAATGTGCAAGGACATAATTAAAAATAATAATTACTACAGGTATTTTAATGTATAATGACAAAATGTATATCATTAAGTTACTATTATACAATAATTACTATTCACTAAATATGAAAATATTACCTTGATTTAAATTTAGTTTTTATCTGTACATACACTTTCATTTTGTCATTATATGTAATGTATACTATAAAATATTAAATCAAGTCAAACTAATAAATTAATTAAGATTAAAAATCTTTGACATAAATAAATTTACATTTTTATTTTAGTCAATGAACAATTTCATTGTTGCGCCCCCCCCCCCCCCCAAAAAAAAAAAAAAAAAGCGAACTTGAAATTTTAATTTGACATTTAAATTTACATATAAAACTTGATAAAAGAGAACTTGAAATAATTCTATTTAAATTGTAATTAAAGTTAAACTTTGAACATTTGATTTGCATATTAGTTTATCTATGACACGTTATATCCTTTCCAGTTCCAGTATTTAATTCAGTGGACATCAGATAATTCAATGAAAAATCAGAAGAAAAAAATTGAAATAAAAATATGAAAATTAGTTTAAAAAATGCCCTTGAATTTACGTGTTTTTTTAAAGCTATTTTTAGTGGGTATGGGGCATAGACTTGTACATAAGTCTAGGTATAGGGTACGTGACAGTAAAGTTTGTTCTGTAAAGTATTATTAACAGTGATTGGCTGACCAACAAAATAAGACACATTCATTGGTTGATCCTGTTTTTTGAACCGATAAAAGTGATTCGCATATTGAGCATGGAACTTTTTTTTTGTGAAATTTCTTTCATTTTTATCAGGTCCAAAGTTCTAAACGAAGAAATAACAATGATCAGCCATATATATATAAACGTAGTAAACAGGTAACGACGTCATGATCAGATGTTCATAACAAAGGAACATTTTCGAAGCCGGCTCAATTTTTGTGTGTAGTTTACAGAACGAGCTATAGAACGAACTTAAGAAAACGTTTTTGACAAAAGAGAAATATTTTCACGTCTACTGAGAACCGCTTAAAAACGTGGTTTAAATTTACGTCGGTGAAATAATTTTTAAAAAAATATCAGAGACTGAAGATGATTATAAAAATTGATGAAATAGAACTTTCAATAATTCTATTTCAACTGTAATTAAAGATAAACTTTGAATATTTAATTTGCATATTATTTTGTCTATGACACCTTATCTTCTCAAGGACCTTGTATTGTTTAAAATATTATTTTCTAAATATGAAGTGACAAAGTTTCTATGATGAGTTATTTGTTTAGAAGCGTGGGTGTGAATATTTATTAAGTTATGTAAGCATTTTTATTTTTTTGTTAATTTACATAATATTTTTCTAGAGAAAAAAATATATTTTCAATATACATAAAAAAAAATTGAGCACAAGACATTGACATTTCATAATATTTACAACCAATATTTTTTGTATGAAATATTGGTTTTGCGTTTTAAATTTTTCAAGTATTTTGTTATAATAAACCAGAAGCAAAAAACCTCTAAACTATTAATATATACATTTTTTTTGTACGTTTTAGACTTAAACTTCAATATCATTTAAAATTAGGTTGAATTATAAACATGGTTATTAACTTATTATCCAAAGTAGTATTTTTTTTTCTTACTCCATGTGCATGTGCGGTTTGCATTGTACACATATACACGCTGATAAGACAATGTATTGACCAGACTTCAGTATTTTTGGCACAATAACACAATATGCGAAGAAAAAAAAGTAGGGGGGGGTGGGGTAGAAGTAAAATGTGTGACTCATATCATAACAATTAAAAAAATTAAATATATACGTAAAGTTACTAAATTTCTATAGCGTATCAGAAGAAAGAGAGACAGAGAGAGAGAGAGAGAGAGAGAGAGAGAGAGAGAGAGAAAATCGGCAAGCAAAAGATCCAGCATATTACTAATTGTTATTATACTGTATTTTATTTAAATTTACTTATTTCATATATTTTTATTAAAGTTACCACTTTTCATGTCATATTTTTTTTCTTTTCTGTTTGTTAGTCAGATTTTAGTTATGTATTTTACATGTAATTGGCTATATGCTGTATGTGGATAAATAAATAAATAAAAAAATATTAAATAATAATTTAGTCAAATCTAAATATTTACATATACAAAAAAAAAAAAAAAAAAAAAAAAAAAATCAATAAATCTCTTATTCATGCACGAAAAACATATAATCTTCTAATTGCAGGTATATAAATCCTGTTAATATGCAATAGGTAAACATTAGGCTGGAACAGGTGTTAATATAATAATATATAATGCACTAAAATCATACTAAAATAAGAGTATGACTCACTTAGATTAGAAGACATGTCACCTATAGATTATAAGTGACATCATAATGTATCAATACTTACCTATTTCAGATTTATAGTTTACCCGTTGAACACGGAAACAATAAATTACGTAATTTATGGCTGCATTTATGCCATTATAGCATAAATAATGCTAAATTAGAAAAACATGAGTAATAATCCTATGAAACACATATAGTTATATATGTAACGTTTATTATGCAATACAGCATAATATGTATTTTGCTGTTTTGAACAAATTGTGCTGAAAATGAGCTAGCATTATTATTATTATTTTTTTTTTTCTTTGAAATTTACAAGATTCACGTACAGTACTGTACATGCCATATATAGGGTGTATGCGGATGATACCATATTTATTGCGCTTGGAGGCCATACTGGAGTAGTGCATACCATTGCTCAGCATAGGACAAACTTCATTTAAGCCAATTTTCTTTGGGAAATCGTTTAATTTGTTGTTATTTTTATTTTTCTTACATTCTTGAGATACTAATTCAACATATTTACAGCATCAAAGCTCTCAAAAATATTGCATAGTGGACTGGTTTTAAACTGGCACAATGATTTTTTTTCCTATGCTACCCGTGTTATTGAGTTATCCAACATGGCGTCGACTTTAACATGAATGCATAGTCATAGACCCTATAGTGTAGTAATATTTTTTCCATATATGGTTATTTTATTACATTTTTAGCCCATAAATTTATTAGATAATTTATTTTTTCACTACAGTAACGCCTATCATGGATCAAAATCTTAAACTTTACTAGGAACTTACAAATTAACCTATAAAATTAAGATGATAACAAGAGTGTAATAACAAAGAGCACATAATAATATGACATACAACAATAGGATGGTCAAGGATACATTGTTGATACAACAATATATAATATAATATAGAATAGCGAGGTCAAAACGTGATAAACAATGAATTATTTTAGCCTCGACTTGCACTATAATGATACATGTTTAAAATAATTTTGTTATAAATTTTTTAACGCAAGATCCTTGATTTTTCAGTACATACCATATTCGCACTTACTTTTTTTTAAGTATGTGATATCTTGGTTATTATTATGTCACATTATCTTGTCATCGTTGATCATGGTTAAATTTATGACACAAGGTTTAATAATGTTTTGTTGTATCAAGGAAAATAATAATTTGACACTTTTAGTTCAGGTTTGCTAATTTAATAATTGGCTTAAAAAATGACAAAATTTGACGAATAGAGGTTATAGGTGTGTGAAGTACGCGTGTACAGCTTAGGGGTCCCATAATTTCCTATCCTTTAACATTGACTTAACTTTTTTTTTTTTTTTTTTTTTTTTTTTTTGAGAAAATTATTTCACCGACACTGGAAATATTTAAAACAGGAAATCAGCTGCTGCTGAGTTTGACTAAAGTTGTAAAGTGTAAAGTATAAAAAATAATAATAATAATAATAAAAAAATCTGAAGTTTGCAATTTTGCTAATTTTGCAAATTAGGATAAAATATCTTCAAAAATGTAAAAAAAAAAAAAAAAAAAGAAAAAAAAATGGGGTCATCATGCTATGTTTTAAATTATAATATTTTGAAGTTTTAGTTCCATAAGATATCCCATCATAATTTTAATAATTATTTGCGCTCTTATCTGATAGTCAAGGGTTCTGAAAAGTGTAAACTTTATTATGGGTAGCTGTTACTATTAACTTTTAAATGGCATCAATATTTTGTTAGTTTTCTTTTCAAGACTTTGAGATACAACCCTTAAATAAGGTACTAAATACATTTGTACGTGTTTTACCGAGGCATCTTTGTTTTTACGCCATATAATATATAGAAATTTTTTATAATAATTTTTCATCGATAACCTCCACTGAATTGTAAAGATTTTCATTCTTGTAAACTGAGGTGACTAAGTTTTTCTACTCAATGCTTTTCTTTGGGAGAATATTTTTCAATAACATTTTTGATCTCACTAAATTTGAAACCATAAAAAAAGTTTCTAAATGTTGTATATGTAACGACTGAACCGTTAAAAAAAATGCTCATTTTCTTATATATTTATATATTTATATATTTTATATATTTATATATTTATTTACTTTAAAATCATGTAAAATTATTACTACGTAATTGTATACGATGTGTCATGTAGGTTTTTCCGTTTTAACTGCGCCGTAGTTTACTCAATCACATGTAATTATAAAGAATTACATTTTATTATTATTTTTTTTTTTTTGCTGTTTGCTGAGCTCATCTTTGATAGGACAAAACACCACCGATAAGAAGTATTGAGTTAACTTTTACATAGATGAGTTAACAATTTTCTTTTCTCCTAGAGTACGATATACATTTATTTATTACTTCCGAAAAACATAATTCCTTTTATTTTCTACTTCTCACATAATGCCTTTACATCACTCTTACGAGATAAGTTTCTTCTTACTGTATCTAATACTAATTCAAATCGAAATAGCTAAGTTGTGTGGTATTGAATCCTAAGACGTTTATGGTTATGAACATTACTTATAATTTAAAACAATTTTTTTTGAAATTTATTTAAAAACAATACTAAAATTATTTAAATTTTTAATTTTTATTTCCGTTTTTAAAATATCTAAAAATAAATAATTTATTATATTATAATAATTTATTTATAATGCAATATTAATATAAATATTGCATTATTACTATTGTATATATATATAATTTTATCAATTTGCAAGTTATAGTTTAAGGGAGTAGGGTACCGACCTTTTATCTCAAAAACTAGAAGTGTTTGGGGTCTAAATTTAGTGTCATTGTGTAGCTAAGGGTCACACCTAGCCGTGATAAAAACTTCATGATGTTTGACAGTCCCGAAAAAAAAAATTGAAATTAAAATTGGGCCTTATGGGCTTAAAATGTCAACAAATCATATAAAATTAATTTGCACGGTGACCCCTCAAAATTTTAATATATATTTGAACTTGTTTGAAGTATCTTTGTGCAAAATTTCAGATTTTTTTTGACGAGAAAAGTTTGAGTCTTATAGCCGACGTTGGTCCGCTGCTCCCTTAAAACATTTATAAATATTAATTATATAAAATATATCCTGGTGTTTGTGTAATATAATATTAACTTTCATTAATTAATTTGTTTCATATTACATCACAGTAAAATATTTGAACTTATTGTGCATAGTGTGATTTATATAATTACATCTATAATTTTTCCTACGGTTTTTCACAATAAGACCTTAATTATTATACTGATTGTATTTTATTGATAAAGAATTCAATTAACTTATTTAATTATATATTTTGACACTACTTGTGCGAGATAATGCTTTATTATTATTCAATCTATTAAATATTTGTTACATTTATTAATACTAACAAAGGATATAATATAAATGTTGTTATTTTGAAAGTTAAAAAATTACGTTGGAAATCAACATTTCGTAATATGAGCATTTCTTTCGATTTCAAAAATTTTGTTTTTATTTTAAATAATAAATATAATTATAAAGGACCACTTACAATGAACGATTAAAATAAATTTTAAATATTCTTAATGCATTTCTTGCGGAAAAATCGTTTTCACTTGTACGTTGCAACAATGCAAAGTATTTCATTGCAAGTGGTCATTATACATTATAATATATATAGTTAGTTATGTTGTAGTTTTTATAGTATGTTTGGTATCATTTTTTTAATAAAATTTAAGTTTACATTATAATTTTTAAATGAAGTTTCGAGTAAAACTATTTCATGACTTTATAAGTATTAAAAATTTATTCTTTTTTATTTACTAGCTAGTGATTGTAAAAAACGTGTATCAAAACCAAAACATAATAATGTGATTTTAAAACCCACACAAAAAAAAAATAATAATAATGAGTAATTCAGACTAGAAACGAAATTTTGCACTATTAGTTTTTCATTGTTGTCTTTTTTTTTTTTTTTTTTAATTCATTTTTTTTTTGTATAATACATTGAATTTGTGAAAAAATATCGTATGGAAGTCATCAATATAGTCTAAAAAATTAAAGACAAAGCTCATTATAAATAACATACTATTCTTTTAATATTATAATTATTTTTTTAAATTAAACTCTTCAAAAAAAAAAAAAAAAAAAAAAAAAAATTTGAAAATCGGTAATATCACGCTTTAAAATATTACTAATCATCGTTATAATATTATCGCAATTCATTTAATAAATATAATAGATTGAAAGCAAAGAAAATCTCTATAAAAGTAATACGCATGAAGGTTGAAAAATATTTGTCCCACATCAGTACATCTATTGCTAAAATCACTAAAAATATATATCGTGTCCCATGACGAATCAATAAAAATTCATTTTATAGTTAAAAATATCGCCCAAATATTAAACATGTTTTAAAAGTGTTAAAAACGATTATTAAAAATATCGAGTTAAGTTTTTTCCTGATCATTCTTAAAGAGAAAAAAAAAGTATGACCTTTAGAAGATTCTTGAAGGTTATGCGAATATAGTAATAAAAAAAATATAAAAAATTGGATATACGATAATCCTGGTAAAGTAAAAGGTGAGAATTGAAAATTTATAATAATAATAAAAAGATATGTTTTAAATTGCACGGCATTGCAAAATCTTTTGAGAGTATTGGTGTAAATGGGAAAATTAAATATAGAGACGAGTCGTCAAACCTTATAGAAGCCTGTTTTTAATTTTAGCTAAAGCACTTTCACTGTATATTTTTTACGTGTTAGTTGAAAGTATGTTTTTGTATAAATTTTTAAGAATGTGATAAAGAAAATTAATAATATTGTTACTTTTTAAGCGCCTCCTATATAGCCTATAGGTATAGCATTTTTTTTTTAGGTTTATGAAATTTAAATTTTGAATTCCTAATTATTTTTATTTTAATTATACGTTAAAGTCTGTCACCATGATGATATAAGATAATGGAGAAAATATGTTTGAAATTATAATGTGGGTAAAATTCTATTATTATTATTATTCTTTCTCTGCGTTCAATTGGGCCTTTTTAGTACCATTGTGATGGTTTGTGGATCACGTTAGCCCCCCCCCCCCCCCCCCTTCCTCAACCTCTATTTAAATGGAGGTTATCGGCTTAAAAAAATGCTTAAAAATGACTATGGCTTAAAACACGCAAAAGTATGTCTAGTATTTCTCATTTAAATTTCTCCGAAATCGGTGGAGTAGTTTTCTCAAAAATCGCAAAAAACGTGTTTTTCCCCATAAGTGTAATGTTAAATTAGGGGATCCTTAGCTTTCCCCGCGTCTCCCTGCGCTCTAAACCGATAACCTCCATTAAAATGGGGACTATTTGTAATTTAATTACAATATCAAATAAATTATAATATTATATAATTTTTTTATAAATTATACTTTCATTCTCAACTATATATTATACTTAAAAAGGAATGTTTTAATTTTCTATATGAACAGAAACGATGAAATATTTTTCACCTTGTAAAAATACACAAATTAGACACACAAAGCATAAAAATGAGTAAAAATATTAATTTTAGTAGTTATTAATATTTTTCTCTCGCTTCTAACAAAATTCTCATGATTTTTATTTTCTTATTGTGAAATAGAAGGTCATAATAATACGTAAGCATTTTGATTTATGATATGCTATGAATAATATGCACGCAGTTTTATGCAACTTTGAATATAAGCATTCTTTCAGATAGTGAAATATATGGGATTATTAATGAATAAAATTAACATTATAAAAATCAAAATATAGATAAATTTCATACCAGTTGTGTTTAACGTTGAGCTCGGTCATGTGTTTTTTTTTTTAATCATAGGTGCTGTTTACACAGTGCATTATATACACTTTAAACATTTGTTTTGTCTTTTTTTTTAATAACAAATAAATTTTCTAATTTAATAAGCACTTTTCATCATCCTTTTAGAGGTTGAACAAGAATGAGGTGACGAAAAAAAAAAAAAATAGAAGGAAAAAAAAGTGGGTATGATCAAAATATTATTATTCTTAAATCCTGTGATAATATTTGTAATTCTCTCATCAGTCATCACTCATCACACATGAAGGGAATGGTCCAGTTAATAGTATGATATATTTTTTATAATGTAATTTCTAATAACTTTAATTAGTGCACTCACGATTTCAGAGTCAGAGATAGGAAACTATGAAAGGATATAGCTTCATTATTAATGTTCTTTCGATGTTCTATAGATTTAATATTTTGACTATAAATATATAAAAATAAAAACTAAATTAAAAAAAAAAAAATTAAATTTACAAATTTTTAATAAATTTTCTAGGAAAATACTTATATACCATAAATAAACATAAAATAAAAATAATAAATGTAAATAAAAATTTAAAAGTAGGTATTATGCACTAACATACTACTATTTTTTTCTTTTATTACACTTAAATATTGTATCAATACTATAATATTTAATAATATTATATTAGTTTGCATATAATATTATAAGAAGTTTTATTATGTAAAGCCTATCTGGAAAGATTTCTCTTATATATACCATCGTTATATGTTAAATATGAAACAGGAAGTGAATTAACATGATTACATTTAAGTGCATGCATACTATATAAAAAAATGCACACATGCATTAGTGTGTGTGTGTGTGCAGTTGCATTGTAAGTGAAAGTTCATACTTAAGTTGTATGCACGGTGTCTGTACGTACACATACATTTTATGACACGTTATAAGTGCATCAGGATTATTATATAGATTTCAAAACATGTCTTATTTTACACAAAAAAAAAAAAAAAAAAAAAAAACTTACGTAAGTGCTGTGATAAGTACTCTAATAATAAAACTTAAAAGTTTTACAAATTATTTTAGATCCATTACACATTTCTATTATTACCACATCATTTGCTTAATTGATTTCCATCAAAATTAAATTTTTTCTTCCTAATAATGTTTTCTTTTTTTCTTTTTTCTTTTTTTTTTTTTAATTTAAAATTCTACGTACATTTTTTGTCCAGCCAAGATCCTCACTTAGATCTATATTTTCGGCTGGTCCAAATATCAATTAAATAAATTAATAGTTCTTTGAGCATTTTAATTAAATAATATTTAAAATTTTAGTGTACAGTATAATTTTGTAATACATCAATATATTTATTTCCATATTATTTGTTTTTGACATGTAACCGTCTTTGACAAAATGTAACCAAGGCTTTATACAGATAGTTAATTTTAATTATTTTTTAAATATTTTATGTAATTGTTTATCATCATTCATTTTGATAACAATAAAAAAAAATCATTAAACTGAATATTTCAAACTGATGTGTAACTGTATTATATTCACAGATACAATATTAGTTAAAGTTTAGACTTTTGCATATTCATGAAATATACAAACTTTAATTCAACTTTCAAGTAAATCAAATACGATAAAAAAATAATAATAATAATACAAAAAAAGAAGGCTCGCAATGTCTCCATTAGAAACATTAGATAAATAGTAAAATAGTAAAAAAAAAAAAAAAAAAAAAAAAAAAAGTTTACGTAATTTATTTGATTTGCGTAATTTTTTTTTCTTCTGTAAACCCTTTAGCTAAATGACATTGCAGTCTACTACATACAACTCTTTCCATATTGATGTAGGATTACACATTAATTTGATTATTATGATTTTTTTTTTTAAAGTACTATTCATACATCTTCCATCTTCATATTTCGTAAACACAAACTCACAACAACTTCTATTAAAATTCATGATGTACAATAATATACAATATTTTACAACATTTTTCTTATTTATTTTGCAATTCAATTATAACGCACATTAAATTTATGAACCATCTCATAATGCTATCAACATCAATAAAATGACTAGAAAAAAAACATTGTAAAAATAATTTATATTTAGCCCTCCTTCCCTTCCCCCCCCCCCTCCTCCCTCAAATAAAAATTAGCAAACCTTTACTAACACATTACTCATTTAACACAACTTTTCATTATAAATTTGCAAACCATTACATTTTTTTTTTTTTTTTTTGCAATGTATACAATTTTTATAATTAAAATTAATTAGCATAATAGTTTCCTTGACCTTCTACGTGTAAATATAAAATGTCATTCATACATATTAATTTTATTATATAATGATATAACACTTTTTTATTGTTATTTTTTTTATATAACATCAATATAATATGACATTAAAAAATATTTGCCTCGATGCAAATTGTGGTTTTAATATAAGAAAAATATGAATGTATTTCTTCCACTATTATATAATAGTACGATTACATTGTCATTGTTATTAAGTAATTTTGAAAAGATAGAAAAAAAGTGTGACATAATTTTAATGTGGTGTTGGTGACATTTATAAAATATTTGTGGTTGTTTCATGGGAAAGTGTGATAATAGATCAATTTGCAAATTAGACGCAAAAAAAAAAATATAATATATTATTCTTAAAGCCCTAGTCAACTTACTTTTTTATCATTTAGAACACTAGATTGATAATTACCATACCTTATTATCCATGAATTAGACACCACTACGTTGATTTTGTATTTATTTTCTTATTGACGGTTATTTTACGTAACTGACGTCACAATGTACCGCCGCCAATTACAATCACCACTCTGGTAACGTGATAAAATTATGCCTTTCCCTCAAGTTCTTTACCTCTATCACGACCCCATCGGTACATTGTGACGTCAGATGCGTGAAATAGCCGCTAAAATAAAAATAAATGAAAATAAATACAAAATCAACGTGTTGGTGTCTAATTCATGGATAATAAGGTATGGTAATTATCAATCTAGTATTCTAAATGATAAAAAAGTAAGTTGACAAGGGCTTTAATATTTTTGTTAATTTTTAACGCCGTTTTTCATAAAAAACAAATAATAAAACTAATCTCTCGACAAGTTTTATATAAATGTGTTTATATAATTCATTAATAAAAATAAATAATAATAACATATTTCTTAATTAGGTTAAAAAGAAACAATACTGTACATAAAGAAAACAATACTCACAGTAAATAACCCCAACAGGTAGTGCATGAGAAAATAGACAAAATTACCTACACCCTGGCCAAAACAATATCTGATATTCTTACAAACTGATGCATTTATTTTTTTCAAACAATTTTTCCCAGATAAACACCAAAATTGTACAGGCGATCAATGTAATATGTATTTAATTTAATTCCTATAAATTGATTAGAATCCGAGAAAAGAGTATGTATTAATATTAAAGTCGACGCCATGTTGGAACACTCAATAACATGGACCACATTGGAAAATGACTTCTTTTTGGGGAAATTTAAAGATACTAAGCAATATTTTTAAGAGCATTGATGCTATAAATAGATTGAATTAGTATCTCACGTATATGAGTAAAATAATATTTAAAAATAATAATTATAAGATTTCCGAAAAAAAAAATAGACAAAATGGAAGTTTATCCTATGCTGAGCAATGTTATTCATTACTTTAATATGGCGTTCAAGCGTATTAAATATGATGTCATGCGCATACACCCTTTTGCTTCGGGAAAAAAAAAAAAAAAAAAAAACGGAGGAAAAGAAAAGGAAAATATGAAAATATCCTTTGCTTGAAAAAAGTGTCCCACAAGTCAAAGGCAAATCAAAAACAAAATATACGTATTATATACATTGGTTCATACGCAATCATATGATACTGCAATTTTGTTTCTTTAATACAGTATAACAATGAAAAAAATTACGCCAATGACGTCATCGTGATTTTGCCATTATAATGACCTAAATTAATTGTTTATAATTAAATATATAATAAAAAAATCATCATGAATTGTAGAAACAGAAATTTAGCTCAAGTTTATTTAATTAGGTAATCATTATTATTTTCTCATATGGCGTGGAAATTTTATCTTTCAAATTCTTTATACAATATATATTTCATGTACAGACAATAATCCTATATATATGGGTCCCTAGTTTTATTTCGTATCTAAATTTCAAAACATAGTAAGTTCTATTCAAACGTAGCAATATAGTTTCAGTATGAAATAAATTTTATTATATGTTATCTTTTTTAAAAACATTTTATTTTCATGCAAGCAACAAAAAAAAAAAAAAAATGTAAGTCCATTATGATGGTTATACTAAATTGACAATATCGTTTGTTCTCTCTCTCTCTCTCTCTCTCTCTCTCTCTCTCTCTCTCTCTCTCTCTCTCTCTCTCTCTCTCTCTCTCTCTCTCTCTCTCTCTCTCTCTCTCTCTCTCTCTCTTTCTCTTTCTCTTTCTCTAAGCTTAAAACACTTTGTGTCTACTATTCTTAATTCAAAGATTTCCAGTCTTGGTGCAGTATAGTTTTCTCAAAAGAACGCTAAAAGTATAGTCCCAATAATCAAAAGGATAGAAAGATTACGAAAAATTATAACCTTTTCCCTTTCGCACCTCACCGATAACCTCCATTAACTTCATACAATATTATTTGATTTTCATATGTTGCGAAATCTTGACATTTAAGGTCTATATTAAAAAAAAAAAAAAAAAAAAAAAAGTATTCAATTGTTTAAAAATATCGTAATTTAGTTTTCTTCCCCGAGTGAAATAGTTTGAAAGTATGATACTCCAAAATATATTAAAAAAAAAAAAAAAAAAAAAATGAGGTTAGGAATGCAAATAACAGAAAAGTTTAAGACTTAATTTTTTTTTTTTTTTTTTTTCACACGCACTGACAAGTTTTCTTAGGGTAGAGGTAATTTGCAGTCAATCTGCCCGATTTTTAAGGAAGATTTTTAAGGAAAATATCATTTATCGATTACAAGTAAGCTTTAAGGGAATAGGTGACCGACTGATATGCTGATATCTCGCAAGCAAGACGGTTGCGATTTATAATATTAATAGTTTAATACAAAGTAAAGAAGAAATGTTACTTAAAATTTTAGCTACGCCAAACATGTGAAAACACGGTCTAATACTTACAGGCTACATATAAATAAGGAAATTCAAATCAGAATTTTTTTTAAATTAAAAATATTTTAACTTTTTTCGGAACCAAAAAAACATTTTTTAAATTTGCTCGATGTCATAATAATATGAAACATAAAATTCAGATAAAATAAATATTTGCTTTTGTATTCCCATTAACGATTGTTTCCTCATTACTTCAATTGGCTTAACTTCAACGTTCAACTTTGTTTATACTTATTTTATTTAATTGTATCTTCATGCAACAACAAAACCCCCTTACATTACTTAACAAGCTGTAATAATAAATTTTCGAAGTGTATTTATATTAATATATTTTTTTTATTAAAATTTTAATATTTTTTTTAAAAATGATTATAAATAATTATATAAAATATAAACTAATATATTTTAATAATACTTACGTGAATATGATTTTATTCTATTTAATTTAAATAATTCTTCAATAATTTGTTGTTCATATATTTCATTTTTTTCATTTTCTAAATTATTCAAATTATTTTCAATAGTTTTCACTTGTGTTTTTTCTTTATCATAATAAACTTTATCAAAAGTTACACTAGATCTATTTGGAACAATATTTTGATTTTTAACACTTGAACTTTCATGTATTGTTGCTCTTTCCATTGTTGCAATAATACTTATAACTTATGACTGATGTTAGAATTGAGAGCATTAACTCTCAGCAAACGGAAATTAAAATAATTATAATGTTTTGATGACGTTTTCATGTTGTCTATTTTTTTATATTTATAAAATATGCATGAGTTTTTACTTAGTTTTAGAGTAGGTCAACTGCATTGAATGAGTCATTAGAAATATAACCACATAAGCTACTGTGAGATACAACTTGAAATAACACCAATTAAAAAAAAAAGAAAAAAAAATTATGTGCTGTCGGCTGCGGTAGCTTAAATACTTTACGGTGGGATACGAGGTACTACGGAATTTGACTAAAAAAAATTGTAAAGGCAGAAAAATCTTAAATTTTGCACGGTGATACATTAAGATATAATATTTTTGAAAATGAAAAAAAAAAAATAATAATAATAATTAATACCATAATACCATGCTAAATTTAAATTTATGATTTTTTTCAAAGTTTTAGTCCCATAAGAGCCCATGCTAATTTCAATATTTTTTTTCTCTCTTATCTGATGGTCAAGGGTTCTAAAAAATTTATCATAGATTACTATCAACTTTCAAATGACATCATAAAAATTCCAATTTTTTTTTTTTAATTTTGAGATACAAGCCATCTATAATACAACCCTTAAATAAAGTCGTTAAAGATAATAACAATACGAGATTTTTTTATTTTTTTAATATATATATATATATATAAATATTTTTATTAAGAGCAACTAATATTAGTAATATTTTTAGAGGGTGCACGTGTACATGCAAAATTTTGGATATCAATTTTTTTTTATATGAAAAAGGTGAATGAAAAACACGTAAAAATGTTACTAGTAACTCAATGTCTCTTATTTTATTATTACCAGGTCTCACTATGCAGTTTCTCCTCCACTTCAAACCATAATAAAAAATAACAAATATCTTTACTGATAACAACATTTTAAATTTTGAATAAATATTTTTTTTTTAAATGAAGAAAAAACATTAAAATATTGTATTGCATATAACAATAATAATGTTATATTTTATTATAATTATATATAAATATTTAATTTTTTGAACACATTCTAAATTACATTATTTAAAAAAATCATTTATAAATACAAAGCATTTTCGAATATATGATGAAAGGATAATTACCTGATCTGATCCTCTGAATATTTTCGCAGAGGGAAAAGAGAATTAAAATTAGTTTTAACTCTTCTTAAAATGAAAAAAATTCCTATATTGAATATAAACTTCTATTGTAAAACTTAAGCATATTTAGAGACAATACAACGTGGTTTAATATTTTCACCAATTTATATAACTTTTTGCATCCTGCTTTGCGTTAAATATTAATTCTTTCATCTTTGAGTACTAGCGGTCTTTAAAATTAAAGTTTGTTTCGTATTTCTCTTATAATTTTGTAGAACTATAATATAGCAGTACCAAAAAATTAATAATAATGAATAAATAAATATACAGTACGGCTAGAAAATAATATAGACCAGTTGCACTCATATTTAAGAGTCGCCCTTTTGCTGGTTATGAATACATAGGCCAGCATAGGAAAAAGGTCATTTTTATTTTTTTATTTTTAGCAAAAAAAAAAAAAAAAAAAAAAGCTTCAAGCCTCAATCAAAGACTTATTTCTAGCTTCTAATAAGCTCGAAAAATATGAGAAAAATTAGTTCAGTTGAAATTAACTCTTTTTAAGTGAAAAATTAGAAGAAATGATGTTTCCCCTATGCTGGACAATACATTAGGCACCACAAACATGGCGACAAAGCGCAAGGATGTGAAAGGGGTCTATAGGATAGTCCTTTCATTTCACGTACACCATTTAAGTGTAGTAAGCCGGTTAACTTAATTATACAAAAAAGAAAGTAAACAATATTTGAGAACTTCAAATAATATCCAGTAGATTGCGCTTATAATTATAATATTGATCAAGATACTACATACAAGATAAGGACACGCTCGACCAAATTGGGCCGCCGCGAAATTCAAAATGAGCCTCTAAGCCAATCAGCGCCCGAGTTGAAGGTCACGTGATCAATATTGACCAATCACAATGCCGCTAAAATTTACATGGGACCAGTTGGTGTCGCTATCTTGTATGTAGTATCTTGTATTGATTAATTTTCATTGAGCTGTCATACTTTAGTACTTGGTTGACCATATTTGAAATATACACATGCAACAGTGCATATTAAATGAGACTTGTTGACAATATATATATATATTTGTCTGTGAAGAGAGGAGAGAAAAAATAGGTTAATAGTCTTATGCAGAGGTCACGTGTTTGAAATCATTGATTTACTTTTTTTTTTTTTTTTTTTTTTTTTTTTTTTTTGTGATTCAACGTTTGATTGCATTACCACTGTACATAATTTGTTAAAAAAAATGATATACTTTTTTTTTTTTTTTTTTTTTTTTTTAAGGAATTAGTAATAATAGTTAAGATTTTACTTTAGGGTGTATGCATTCATGTTAAAGTCCACGCCATGTTGGATCACTCAATAACATGTGTAGCATATGAAAAAAAAAATCTTTTTGCCAGTTTAAAAACACTATGCAATATTTTTTTTAGGGCATTGATGCCGTAAATATGTTGAATTATAGTATTGCAAGTATGTGAGAAAAATAACAATAACCAAAATTGAACCGATTTCCCAAATAAAATTGGCTTAAACGAAGCTTTGTCCTATGCTGAGCAATGTTATTCACTACTCCAGTATGGCCTCCAAGTGCATTAAATATGACGTCATCCGCATACACCCTATAGGTAAAATTATATAGACGTAAGAGCTTAAACTTTTAAGATAATTCAACATTTTAACAATTTTGTCAGAAATTGAATTTTGATCATATTTAAATAATGCTAATACTGAACGTATATTATGTTATGTGGTACATAATAATATTATATAATATAATGATATGATAGCACAATATTTATGTCGAAATGTGTGATATACTCGTAAATCATAATGTTGAAGCTAAATTCATTAAGAGGCAGCGAGAGATGGATGGAATCCCAATTTTCGTATGCATAATATTTATTAGTATTTTTTTTAATCATAATAATGATGAAATTTTTAATTTGAAATTTTGTATTTTTCCATGACGGTATAATTGATTTTTTTTTTTTTTTTTTTTTTTTTTTTTAAGCTTGGCAGAAAAGAAAATAATTTTTTCCATTATAATATATTATACAACCTGTTTGACAGTTGGTATAATAAAAAGTAAAAAATCAAAAGTTATATAAAATATATGTATATTGGTAAAGTTATTAAATACACCACCAGGTGTCAGTAGTGAATGAAAGCTTTAAAAAAATTACGTCATCGGAGAACGTAATAATTTTACATAAATCTGATAAAAGAAAAAATATTTTTGCTTCAAGGAAGTTTGTAATTATTTTATTTTGGATATAATACAAACTTTTTCCTTAATTTTTTGAAAAATAAACAACGTTATAGCGTTGCCTTATTATATTATAACTTTCGATTTCTTAACTAATATACTGTAATATATAATTAATAATTTTTGGGACGCTGTAGTATAAACGATGTTTATTACAATATTATAATTACGTAAAATACTAAATATTTTTGTTTATTCATTATACTTTTTTTTAAATAAAAAATTGTAAAAGTAAATACCAAATTCAAATATATTTTGCAATCTATATTATTTTGTATAAAGATTTAATTTTGAAATGGAATCTGAGGCGTTACATATTTATGATTTGAATATCAATTAATATATAATTACAATGAAACTGCATGGCAAAGTCTTCAAAAGCAAAACACTATAATACTGGGGATAATAAATAAATAAATAAATAAATAAATAAATAAATAAATAAATAAATAAATAAATAAATAAATAAATAAATAAATAAATTAAAGTGAATATTTATAACCTAAATGTCCCTTACATGTTTTCCGACTCCCTGTATAAATCTATAGACAAGCTGAATCTAACAAGTGACAAGCTTTTACAATCTAGTGCCGCGATTGGCAGCTAAAACTACTATTACTAATTACTGCTTCACGAGGTTTGAGGTCTTTTTGTCACCTGAGCGCAAGTATTCCGAGTGGTTATATCTCTGTTTATGTCATATATCGTTTCTGACCTTTAGTTAGCCTTATCATAATAATTCAAATTCAAATAGCCCCCAAAAGTATCTCTACCCTTGAGAGAGAGAGAAATTTAACTCGTATCTAGAGAATGAGCCGAGAGTCGGAAGACATGTAAGGGACATCGTATTATCCCTGAATGAAATATTTCTGGACTCGTTGCTGAAGTTTAAAAAAAAAATAATAATAATATTAATAAAAAGATAGCAAATCAAAATTAAGCTTTATTACGCTTCCCGCGCTCCTCGCCCATACCATTAATGTTTAGAATATTTATAATAAAAAAAAAAATTACAATAATAAATATAAAACTAAATTAAACAATAAATTAATGAAAAATGAGCAACTTAACATTTATTTTAATTAAACTCATACTCTATCATACTGTATAATATTGCAAATATTTAAACTTTTTTTTTTTTTTTTTTTTTTTTTTTTTTTTTACATAGACTTTTTTCTCGTAGGTCGTCGAAAAAAAAAATTTACCAATGGACACTTGAAAATTTTGTCATTATTTACTAACCGTAAATTTTTGACACAAACATTGAAGTAAAAAAAATACATATATCATACATAAATTTGAATAAGACGAACTAAAAGTTAAATATATTTATATTATGTAAAGTCATAAGAAAAAGATATTAATATTTACAAAAATGACAAGGTGTTATTTTTTCTTTAGGCATATAGTATGACGTCAAGACCTTCATTATCTTTGACTTTTTTTTTCTGTCTGCTCATCCTCTGAATATGTTTTTATTGTTATTTTATTAAGCACGCAGTATCTATTTGTATATATAAAAGTACCATATTAGCATTCAATAATTTCAATAAATTTGAAGTATTTTTCAATTTTTCCTGTTTTCTTTCATAAATGGATTTTGATGTCTCAACTGTTTTTTGTATAAAAAAAAAACACTACTGGCAAGATAATACATACGCAAGATAGCGACACCAACTGGTTCCATGTTCATTTTAGTGGCATTGTGATTGGTCAATATTGATCACGTGACCTTCAACTCCGGCGCTGATTGGATTAGAGGCTCATTTTGAATTTCGCGGCGACCCAAATTGGTTGAGCGTGTCCTTATCTTGTATGTATAGACCGGTTGCACTCATATTTAAGAGCCGCCATTTTGCTGGTCAGGAATACATAGGCCAGCATAGGAAAAACCTCATTTTTATTTTTTTAATAGTAAAAGAAGCCTTAAACCTCAATCAAAGACTTATTTCTTACTTCTAATAAGCTCGAAGAATATGAGAAAAATTTGATCAGTTGAAATAAACTCTTTTTACGAGAAAAATTAGGAGAAATGATGTTTCCCCTATGCTGGACAATGCATTAGGCACCACAAACATGGCGACAAAGCGCAAGGATGTGAAAGGAGTCTATAGTATCTTGCTACTGGACAGAAGTTTCCAAAGGATTTGTGTATATAGGTAAAAGACAAGCATCCTATGCTATCTTTATGAGGACACACAGCGGATGCCGCAGCCTCGTTCGAAAACTTTTATCGAGAGGTGTACTGTACATAAAAAGTAATTATAAGCTTTCTTTTAGTATTGCATTAGTGGTAAAACGTACAGCAATTCATCTAAGTATAAAATCTATCATTTATGAGTATACGAACAAATTGAAAGGCGTAATAATTGTGTTAACTCATTTTTAGCACCATATGATTCATTATAGCATAATCTATTTTATACTATATTTCATAGCATAAATATTATGATGTAGAGCATAATTATTTATCCTGTATTAATTTAGCATCAAAGTTCTCCATAAATATAGCATAAAATACGTAATTCACTTTTTAAGAGTAAGTTTTAAAGAATTTTAGAATTTCTAATTATGTTTATAAATTCTATAATATCTTTATAAGACTTAATTACTTTGGTAAATCGTGCCATGCAGAGTATAATAGACATTCGAATTGGGGAAAAAATCTGATTACGATATTTTACGAATTTGAGTTTTGTCAAAAATTCATAAGGTTTACAGAATTGATATATTTCAATGTGAACTGTAAAAAAAAAAAAAAAAAAAAAAAAAAAAAAAAAAAAAAAAAAAACTTTGAAATAATGTTATAATTATTTTTCATCTATAAAATATGAGAAAATATAACTATGTGAACATCTATAACTTACTGTAATAAATATTTAAGAGATATCTTCTATAACTTTCTTGAATTTGTGGTTCTTCAAAATATAAAACAACGGACTGTGAAAATAATGTGGTTTTGTATTTTAAAAAAGTAGTAACTGAAATGTTATTATTTTTAACACTGACCATTCGGTTTTGGTAAATGACCTAACGTGGTGACCGCGAATTGAAAATAGAAAATATTGATTTTAATTTATTTTCTAAATATAAAGAAATACGTATATCATTTTTTTTACATAATATTAATCTTAAAAGCATTTTTTTTTTATAAAACAATAATTAGATTTCTCCTCGTTTATTATTAATTAATATTAAATTATTTAATGTATTTGGCTTTTTGTTGTTGTTGTTGTTGTTATTGTTGAATAAACCTCATTAAAGTACATCTATAATCCCCAGATCTTCAATAACCATAATGTTTAATTTTGTGCTGGTTCAGTCGGCTACTGCCTAACAAACATCCCACCATTCACCATAACAGAGTGAGGAAACCGTGGAAATGTTCAGTCTAGATGGTATAAGATCAATTTTTATAGTGTCTATTTTATTTTAAAACTAAAATAATCGGATTAAAATCTAAACTATTACATTGTAACAAAATTATATTAAAAAAGGTTAAATATCAACTTTATTTCATTCAATATGACAATCTTGCACTTTAAAATTATGTTTGTCTCTCACTTTTTTTATCGTTTATTATTATACTATCGATTTACTATGTACAATTCCTTTTAAGGGAGTAGGGGACCGACGTCGGCCATTAGACTCAAACTTTTCTCGTTAAAAAAAATTGAAATTTTGCAGAATGATACTTCAGCTTGAGACAATTTCAAATTTATAAAAATTATGGGGGGTCACCGTGCAAATAATTTTATATGATTTTATGAAATTTTAAGCCCATAAGGTCCAATGTTAATTTTAATATTTTTTTTCTTTTTTTCGGGACGGTCAAACATCATGAAATTTTTATCACAGCTAGGTATGCCCCTTAGCTACACAATGACACTAAATTTAGACTCCAAACACTTCTAGTTTTTGAGATATAAGGTACCCTACTCCCTTAAAATCCCCAACTCAATGCTATAATGACCCTATCTTTTGACTGATTTAATTATTTACGAGTCACATGACAATAATTACTTTCGAAATAACATTCAATTTATAAATATACTAATTAAAAAATAAATAATAAAATATTATTTAAATATGCTATCATATTTTTTATTATTTATTATATCTATACTAAACATTACTGCAAAAGCAAATATTTTAAATAAAAAAATAATTTTATGAACTTTTAAATTAGTAAAAAATCAAGAAATTAATCAGGCCAAATATCAAATACATTACCCTTGACTTACTGACTATGAAAAGATTTTTCTCAAACGTATGTTTAAATATATGAAATTAAAAAAATATATATATGGAACGGCGCCTGCCAAATGATATACTCTCTCTCTCTCTCTCTCTCTCTAATTCTAAACCAATATAATATAAAAATATCTAAAATAAAACTTGATATTCAAGTTTTTTTATTTAATAATATTAAAAATAATTAGGACAAACTAGTTAATTTTCATTTTCTTTTTTTGGTATTTTAATTTTTGGACAGGTAGCAGCGTCGCGTGTATTACGTATAGATGTTATCAACAAAAATTACTATCATTTGCAAACAGGTTTTTCTTTTAATGTTAAGGTCTATGGAATATAGTTTGTTCTATTTTTTTTTTTTTTTTTAGTAAAGTATTACTATACTATTTTTTTTTTTTTTTTTTTTTTGTAAAAATGGTATTCTTTCTCTTTTTCTTATTATAATTAAAAATAAGAGTTAAACAGCTTTTTTTACACTGATTTCATACCAACAACATTATAAATTTTAATTAAGTAATACCAGATAAATTAATTATAAGCTAAATTAATAATTTTATAAGTACTCAAATTGGAAATATTTTATAAAACAACTTTAAAAAAAATCCTTAATAATTATTATGTAATTTATTGTTATTTTATTTGCCTATAAGCTCTACTTAAAATTTAACTATGAAGTTTTCCTGGATAATATATTGTGTTGGGTTTAACTTAAGATCACGCGTCTGATGGTTAGATATGCAAAAGTAGACATTGGAAATAAATAGGCTGCATTTTTTTAAATTTTTACCAACGTAAGAGGGAGATAAATTTACCATGACAAGAAAAAGTCAAATGTTTGCTTTTGCATCTGATGCGTTCATATATATTTTTTTATAAAATTTTCTAAAAAAAGTTTAATTTTATATATTTTATACACATAATATTTATTTTTTAAATTTTTTGGAGCACTAGAAGCGTTTTAAATATATATTTTAAAATTAACGTCGTAGTTGTAAGTTGCATGTCAACAGAATATGTTCTAATGACAACGTTTGAAAATTACGTAAAAAATGGTAAAATAATAATAATAATACAAATCTGCATAAAATAGAAAATAAAAATATTAGCTTTATCAGAAAGTGCAATTTTTTTTAAATATTATTTATCTAATTTGTGACCCAATAGAAAAAAAATGACAACAGTATAAATTGAATGTATACATATACGTAAATACTATTGACCCATATTTACGTCTATTTCATATAAATGACATAAATCTAAGAAGAGTATAAAAGAACTTCAACTAATAGATTCTAAAATACATTATTCTATATAAGTTTAAATATTATGTAAAAATATACAGAAGACCTCTTCATTATTTCATTGAAATTAAAATATACAAAAACTGACATTGATAAATGACAAAATGTCTACACACTTCTTAGACAAATAGAATATTACGTAAACGTCCTAGGTTTGATTCCTAGGTAAATACTTTACATTAATAAGATGTCAAGGCAAGCTTGTGACGTCACAAAAGATGTTTGCCTGTACTGTATATATAATAAACCGGATTATTTCTACATGAAATTAACCTTGCAATATATATATGCACTTGGGTGTATGCATGTGTGAGTGTGGGATATTATATATTTTTATCTTGATCATCTTTAACGTACACTCTTTAATATCTTTAATTAATAATAATAAGCTTTGTTAAAGCCCTTGTCAAGTTACTTTTTTATCATTTAGAATATTAGACTAATATACCTTAATATCAATGAATTAGACACCATCACGTTGATTTTGTATTTATTTTTGTTTATTTTCCTTTTTGCAGGTATATCACGTATCTGACGTCACAATGTACCGCGCTGCCAATCACAGTCACCGCTCTGGTCACGTGATAAATTTAAGCCCCTGCATCAAGTTCTTTAACCCTATCACGACCCTATAGGTACATTGTGACGTCAGATACGTGATATAATCACAAAAAGGAAAATAAACGAAAATAAATACAAAATCAACGTGATGGTGTCTAATTCATGGATATTAAGGTACGGTAATTATCAGTCTAGTATATTCTAATTGATAGAAAAGTAAGTTGACAAGGGCTTTAAGTTGCATGCGTATAGGGTGTATGCATCCATGTTAAAGTCCACGCCACGTTGGATCACTTAATCCTCATAAGAGAATGACTCAATTTGCCAGTTTAAAAATACTAACAAGTAAGCAATATTTTTGAGAGCATCGATGCTTTTAATAAGTTGAATTAGTATCTCAAATAAGGAAGACAAATAATATAAACAAAAAATTAACCGATTTCCCAAAACAAATAGCCAAAAACGAAGTTTGTTCTATGCTGAGCAATGTTATTCATTACTCCAGTATGGCTTCCAAAAGCACATTAAATATGACGTCATGCGTATACCCCTATTAGATTAAAATTTTAAAACTATAACATTTTTATGCTTTTATGCTATAATTGATTATAATGTAATGTTATTGAAAAAACTTATTTTTTAACTTTAATGAAGCCATTAAATTTTCATATACTCTCATTTTATGTACGTACATATTCTATAAAAATGAATGTTTTTTTCTTTGTTAAAAATTTGATATCTATATACATACATTTAATAATATGACTAAATCCGGGCCCTAGAGTGATTTTTTTTTTTTAAATTCTTATAATTTAATTATACCCTATATAATATGTTTATTTTAGATTCAATATAATTATTAAGGACAATTAAATTTCATTATTATGAATTAAGTGAAATATGAGGTAATTTTTTTCATTAAAACTTTCATTCAAACCAACCTTAATTTAAAAAGAAAAGTATAAATTTGATATTTTTCGTTCGCATTTTTGGCAAAAAAAAAAAAAAAAAAAAAAAAAATCGTTTGCCTCTTGCGAGAAGAATTTTCAAGATAGAATATTTTTATTTACAATTTAAAAAAATATCATTCCTTAGCTTCATTTTCATGTATTGAAAAAGTATTTTACTCCATATATTTGTGTTTTTATTTGCATTTCAAAACGTAGCGATTTTTATTAACACTTTTTATTACAAAAACTGGCTGTTATAATATATGCAGCAATATAATAGTCTTGATTTCTGTTGTATTTGACTTGTCTTGAGAAGGCCAATAAATTGATTTGATATGTTGTGTCACGTTACACGAACCTTGGCAATAACATTTAGCCAATAATATTAATAAAAAAAATTCTATAAAATTATACATAATAATCACTGAACTGTATACTTACATGATATATCGCTATCAGTATTACAATTTTTCAGGTTGTGAATTTTTAAATATAAATTTTTTTTTACTAAATTTATTGAACAAACTTGACAAAAATGAACCGAAAATATAGAAAGCATAAATTACGTAATTTATGCTGCTATGTTATTACGGCATAAAATATATCAAACTGGAATAACACAAATAAGTGCATCGTGGCTGTTAATATAGGTTTAAAGCATGCAAAAAAAACAACCAAAAAACCAAAAAACAAACAAACAAACAAACAAACTAAAAACAGCTAAAAACAACGTTTGTCCTATGCTGAGAAATGTTATTCATTACTTCAGTATGGCGTCAAAGAGCATTTCCGCTCTTTTTCATGCACTCAATAGGGTGTTTTCATTCATGTTAAAGTCGACGTCATAAGTGATTACTAAATAACATTGTCTGGTATAGGAAAATGGCACATTCTGTCAGTTTACAGATACTTTGCAATTTTTTTGAGAGCATTGATGCTGTTAACAGGTTGAATTAGTAAACTCAAGTATGCAAGAAAAAAATAATGACCAATAAAATAGCTAATTTACCTAAGAAAATAGCCAAAAACTACGTTTGTTCTATGCTGAGCAATGTTATTCATTGCTCAAGAAGAGCATCGAAAAGCACTTAGAATGACGTCATGCGTACACACCTTATAGAAATGCTAGAAATATACATTCACTGTTTATTTTATATTGTCTTTTGACGGAACAATACCTTTAAAAGAGTTTATAATTATTGTATTGCTCCAAATAAATACAATGCATCACCATATGACTATATAAAACAATTATAACAATTTCATATCACAGTATATGTAACGTGCTATTTAAAAAAGGTTAAATTCTAAAGTAAACATAATTAAATGATAAAACATTACAGGAAGGTTAAAACTTATTTTACTTACGATGTTTGACGAATTGAATTTGAAGATAAATAAAGTCTTTACTTTTAAGAAAGTAATTGGTAAACGTTAATAAAATGAGCATAAACTTATCAGCTTGTTCCATTATTGTTTTTCACTGTGACTTTATTTTTTTTTTACGACAAAAAGTTAATTATGTAACTTGTGTTCAATTTTATCATTTATTTAAATAGGCTTAAGAGCTTGTCTTAATTTTTTTTTACGTAGTTTAGTTTTTTTAGAACAATGACACTACAATTTACGTATTTGCAAACTTAAGTTATTAAAGTGATGAAAATAAATGAATTAATGTTTTTAGCATTATCATTTTTACTTTACGAAACATAATTATGATTTTGATTGTCATTTTTCAATGCACTTTCTTTATTTAAAAAAAAAATTGCATAAAAGTATTTTGGCACTAATTACAGATAAAACTCATACAAAAAATTACTAAATAATATATTTATACAGACCCCTAAGTCATTATTACATTTTTTTTTTTTTTTTTTTTTTTTTTTTTTTGCACTCCGTACACAAAATTACATACACTACAAAACACTCATAAATTTTAACCTAAATTTTTTTTAAAGCTATTTCTCCTCTGATAATAAAAATATTTAAAAATGAAGTTAAGATAATTTATGTTAAACAATTACATTTTTATCATGTTTTTTTTTCTAACAGATCATTGCATTTTGATGACGTAAGCTTCTTGCATTATGTTTAATTGTTATACGTAGAAAAAGCACGTAACTTTTGATTAGTTTTGCATCGTTGCTTTAGATAAGAAAATATAGCTCGTTGTTTTCTAACTCATAAATAGCTCTATTAAAAATATACAATTGTATAATTTATCTATATTGCAAAGAGAAAAAAATTATACTTATTTTTTTTTTCCATAGTGTGACATTTTTCTGTAATAATATTTACGAGCTTGTGGTTTATCAGGGAAGGTAGAAAGAAAACATAATGTTATCAATTAAACACACTGGGATCTCAAATTTCCAAGTCTCTTAAGGGAGTAGGGGACCGTAGTCGGCCATTAGACTCAAACTTTTATGGTCAAAAAAAGCTAAAATTTTGCATAATGTTACTTCAGCTTTAAACAATTTCAAATATATAAAAATTTTGGGGGGTCACTGTGCATATTAATTTTATATGAGTTTTTGAAATTGTAACCCCATAATGCCCAATGTTAATTTCAGTAATTTTTTTTCTTTTTTTTTTTTTTTTCGGGACGGTCAAACCTCTTGAAATTTTTATCACGGCTAGGTGCGACTCTTAGCTACACAATGACACTAAATTTAGACCCAAAACACGTTTAGTTTTTGAGATATAAGGTCGGTACCCTACTCCCTTAAAAGAAACGTATCGTTTATTAATAATGATGAATAATGTGTTGCGCTAGAAGTATATACACATACAATAATAAGGTACTATGCACTCATGTTAAAGTTGACGCCATGTTGGATCACTCAATAATATGGGCCAGTATAGGAAAATGACTCATTTTACGAGTTTAAAAATACTAAGCAATATTTTTGAGAGCATTAGTACTGGTAATAGATTGGAATAGGATCTCAAGTATATGTGAGAAAAAACAACAACTGATTTCCCAAACAAAATATGCAATAACGTAGTTTGTCATATGCTGAGCAACGTTATTCATTACTCCAGTATGGCGTCCAAGTACATTAAATATGATAATATTCATTCAAACTCTTATATATAACTACTGAAATATAACCAAATTTCACCCTTTTACTTGAGGCGGGAAATCAGGTACTGCGGAATTTGACTAAAATAATTTTAAGGAAAGAAAAATCTGAAAATTTGCACAGTGATACATTAGGATAAGGTATCTTGAAAAATGTAAAAAAAAAAATTGGGGAGTCACCATGCTAGATTTTAAATTATGATTTTTTGAAAGTTTAATCCCATAAGAGCTCATGTTAATTTCATTAATTATTTTCTCTCTTATATAATGGTCATGAGTTCTAAAATTTTTATCATAGGTAGCTGTTACTGTTAACTTTTAAATGTCATCATAACGTTGCTAGTTTTCTTTTTGGATTTTGAGATGAAAGCCATCTGAATATAACCCTTAATTGCCATGTGTTGGACTTTCATTTGCACTCAATCAATTTTCATTCATGAATCTAGTTATCACTATCACAGATATAATGTTAATTACTTTTTAGTAAGGTATGTTATTATTTGTGTCGAATAATAGTTTAAATAAAAATAATAATAAATATTTAAGTTAAAAATATTGAAATAATTTATAAATAATAATTATTATTAATTATATTATTTAATTATAATTATGTAAAATATTTATTATTATTTACTTTAATATTTTGATACTAATAATTAATCCACTTTTAAAATATGATAAAATATTTCTTTCTGTTTTTAGAAAAAAAAAATCATATTACTAAATACGGTATACACTCACAGTTTAAAATTTTTAAAGAATTATTATGTTACTTTGCTACAGCAAAATATGTATAAAAAAAATTATGTTTAAAAAAAATTGAACTGTATTAAATTAATAATATTCGTTACACGCTGGCTACAGCATAAAACTTTTTTTTTTTTTTTTTTTTTTTTTTTTTTTTTTTTTTGCCATGTATAAAAGAATTGAAATATAACTGTACTTGTTCTTAATATATGAAAGAAAATGATACATAGAGAATCACAACATTACGTGCAAAACTAAGTTGAAGATTTTTAACAATCGATTTTAAAAAATATCGATATTATACAACACTGAACATCAATAAAATATTCAAGCCTTTTAATGAATTGTTATTACTTTTATGAGTTACTGTTTCGAATTTTAAAGTACGGATTGAAATGATGTGTAGTCATTACAATAAAAAATGAAATTCTATTGGCATATGAGAACAACATGTATTTAGATAGAGTTTTGCGTCAACTGAAATCTCTATCTGATTGCATTGAATGGCCATAAGCCAATGCAATTTCATTTTTTACCGCAATGATTGTACATGAAATAGATTATTAAATTTTATTTTTATAATTTGAAACACCATAGATATTTAAAGTAATAATCATTTTTAGATTTTGCATTATTATTTTCTTAGCAATGGTGATGTGTATCAAATCAAAGGTGCTGTGGCAAACACACGCTTTTATCCTTTAGCATCGCGAAACAATCCTGTAAGTGCTTTTTTATTATAGCTAACTAATGCAGTTCATTAGAACAGAGATTAGATACACTTTAAGTTAAGGGCTGTATATAGATTGCTTGTAGTATCTCAAAATTTAAAAATAAAATTTGGAAACTTTATGATGCCTCTTGAAAGTTAATTGTAACAGCTACCTATGGGATAATTTTCAGAACCCGTGACCATCAGAGTAGAGAGAAAATAATTATTGAAAATAACATGGACTCTTATGGGACTAACACTTCAAAAAATCATAATTTAGAATCTAGCATGGTGACCTCCCAATTTTTTTTAACATCTTTGAAGATGCCTTACCCTAATGTATCGAAATTTAAGATTTTTCTCTCTTTGCAATTTTTTAGTCATTCCCCCTAGCAACTGATTTCACGCCTTAACATGTAGTAAGTTTATTAAGAAAAAAAAAGAAAAAAAAAAAAAAAAAAAAAAAAAAAAGAAGAAGAAGAAGAAGAAGAAGAAGAAGAAAAAAAATTAATGACAATAATGTAAATCTTTAAAATTCAAATAATATCAACACTTTAAATACAATCCTAATAGGAGTACAATATATTGTGTTGTGCAATTCATTCCTCTATTTTTTTATTAATAACAAAAATCTACGATAGTGTTTCCCAATCATGAATATATTTTGAAATATTAAATTTTTATAACATAAAATAAAAATACTAAATTTTTAATTGAATAAAATATACATAAAATGTTAAATTTTTAATAAAATAAATATACATAAAATTTAAATTTTGCATTACAATTAAATATTTATAAGCTAAATATTTATTATTAACAAATTATTGATAAAACCAATACTATAACTAACAAGTAAATGATTGATTATAACATAAAAATTATAACAACTAATTGACACTTTATTTATATTAATACTGGATCTCCTTGATACTGTCATTTTTATTCCATCTGATTCAAAATACCATAATTTGTTCTGTACAGTGTATAGTGAGGCTCATTATGACAATGATTGGCTGCCCAAAAAAATTAGACACATTCATTGGTTGAGCTTGTTTTTTGAGTAGATAAAAGTGAGTGGCATGTTGAGCATGGAACTTTTTTTTGTGTGAAGTTTCGTTCATTTTTATCAGTTCTAAACGAAAAAATAACAATGATTGACCATTATATTATACTCATAGTTAACAAGTAATGACGTCATGATCAGGCGCTTTTTTCAAAGGAAAAATATCGAAGTTGGAAGTTGGCTCAATATTTGCGTGTAGTTTACAAAACGAAATCATACTGCTTCGTACATATATAAGCTCGTTCTGTAAACTACACACAGCTACACTGAGCCAGCTTCGAAAATGTTCCTTTAAATAAAACAGTTGGATATGACGTCGTTACCTGTTTACTACGTTTATACATAGGGTCGATCATTGTTATTTCTTCTTTTAGAACTTTGAACTTGATAAAAATGAAAGAAACTTCCCTAAAAAAGTTCAAGTCTCAATATGCGACTCACTTTTATCGGCTCAAAAAAAAAATTAAAAAAAAAATTAAAAAATCAACCAATGAATGTGTTTTATTTTGTTTGTCAGCCAATCACTGTTATTGAGATTCACCTTACTTTACAGAACGAGCTATAATTATACAAATTTTTCCATTTCGGCCTAAAAAAAAAATCAAAAGTATAAAATATAAATAAATAGAAATACAATGTCATGAAAGATATAGTACCAAAGATATAAAATTTTACGGAGAGTAACTTTTCAAATGGAAATTTTTATGTATAATAATAACGTGTGTTATAATAGAAATTGAGATTATTTTAGTGCATTGGTTATGGTTAGTAATTTTTGTCAATGGAACATGTTTAATTTATATTATTTTGTGATGGCATTGAAAATTTCTTTCTATATAGTTTGTAATTTTAAGTTAAAATATATTATCATCATAGTACTGACCATTTAAACTGACCACAGTGCATAATATAGGATGTGTATTTCTTGCAGGAAAACATAACAATTGAATTCAACATAAGCGCTTTTCCTATATGCACAAAATGTTGATATCATTTTTTTGTTCGTGTTTTGGAGCAGAGAAGAGAGATTAAAAAGTACTTTATTGTAATAATTGAATAATTGCAGGAGCTAAAATTTCTATATATTTTTTAAAAGTATTAATTTTATAAATTTCATTTTCCAAATTACGTTACTGTTTATTTTATCATTTTAATTGATACTTTATTTAATTACTGCTATCAATTTATTTACATTAAAAAAAAAATAATAATAAAATTGATATGAAAGTCCTTGAAAATGTGTAAAATAATCACGTAAAATATTAACAAATGCAGTACTGAATGATTCAAAAGAAAAATAATTTTAAAGTAAAATGATCTTAAAATGTTTTTTAAACTTCAATTATAATAAAAAAATAAACTATAATCAACCATGCCAAAGGTTGATTAAATGCTTCTTCCTGGTGATGACGTAGCTTTAATCAGAGACGCGTTAGAACCCCCCCCCCCCCCCCCCCAATTTAACATTCATAGAAAGAAACACGTTTTTTTTTTTGTGATTTTTTGAGAAAACTGCTGAATCGATCCCGGGAATTTTTTATTAAACGAGCTTCTAGACATACTTTTACGTGCTATGAGCCATTATTATTATTTCAATTTTCATCGCCTGTAAGAAGCAGCAAAATTTGTATAGCTAAAGTATTAGTTGAAATAAAAATTTATCATTCTAATTATTATTAAGATTATTGCTGTACTATACCACGCTTCAATAGTTATTTAGTTACTTTTTTTTTTCTGCATTACCGCAGATAGACAAAAACATATAATAATAAAAAATAGTTCAATGTCAAATTGTTTTCTATATTATACACTTCTTTAATTAAAGTCTTATAATTAAAAATCACATCTTTTGACCTTAAAATTATTAATTCTAGGAATTGGCTATTATTTTGGTTATGTTGCACATAATGTTTCATATTTTTGTTTGGCCATAAACTTTATTTTAAGAAAATTTAATGAATAATATTTAATAAGGATTACGTGTATACATATATATTCAAGATTAATTCAAAAATGAAGTTATTTACTAAAAAAAGCATAAATTAGTGTAGATTATAATTTTTATTAAATCATGATATTGCCTTTATATAATGTAAAAATTTAACACACATTAAAATTATTTCGTCTATTTTTCTTACAAAAATTATGAAAATGAAGCAAAATCAAATTAACGTTTATTTAATAATCGTCAACAAAATAAATTTGTTTTATTACCATGGTGAGTGGTAACGTATACCATTAATAAAATCAGAACAATAACATTTTATCACTTAAAATATTATGTAACATTCTTTATACAATTTGGCGGGGGGGGGGGGGGGGGGGGGGGTAAAAAATACTATATAATAAATAACTTTTGTAAATAAAATACTACAAAAATAAAACATTGAAAATTGAATTACTTGATAGTAAAAATGTAAGTTTACATTTTCTACTTGTTAGAAATATTCAGCTGGCACTTCGAGTAAAAGCGGTCAGAAAATAATAAAAACAAAAATACTTTAAACGGAAGTCAAAATTATAGAGTGATAACTTTTAAATAATTCAAATATTTTTTATTTTATCATTTTTAACGTTAAAAGTTTTTAAAGGAAAAAAAAAATGCACGTGAAAGATAAGATAGACACACACGAAAGAACATTGTTTTTCTTATATGATGTTTCAAGAGTATAAATTACCAAATTTGTGCCAAGCTTTTTTAGCAGATCATGTTTTATGGATATTTTTTTACAATATATAATACAACTTGATAATTGTTATTAATTTTTTTTTTGTTTTTTTGTTTTTTTTTACTTACAATTATTGCTAATGAATTTAGTCATAAATTTTAAAATAGTTATATTTAATAACCACTGTGAAATTTATAATAATTAAAATTCATATTGTATTAAATATGATTGTAATTTAATATTGTAAGTTCCATGAAATTTTAATGGAAATGGCCTTAAATTAAAAAAAAAAAAAAAAAAAACTGTATAGTCCATTTTTATTACATACACTAATTTCCTAAAGAACTGGTTTAATGTTTATTTATGAGTTTATTTTTAAATCTAATATAACACACAAATTATATTCATTTGTCATATCATTAATACATAATATCCATCTTCCATCACTTAAAAAATATATATATACAGTTAAAATGATAACAATAAATAGCGTAATTTATGCTACATTTATATCATTATATATAGGGTGTGTGCGCATGACGTCATTCTGAATGCTTTTCGATGCTCTTCTTGAGCAATGAACAACATTACTCAGCATAGGACAAACCTACTTTTTAGCCATTCTCTATGGAAAATTAGCTACTTTATGGTTTTTAATTATTATTATTATTTTTTGCATACTTGAAAAACTAATTCAAACTGTTAACAGCATAAATGCTCTCAAAAAATTTCCGAAGTATTTTTAAACTGGCAAAATGAGTCATGTTCCCATACTTGCCCATGTTATTTAGCGCTCACTAATGGCGTCTACTTTAACATGAATGAAACCACCCTATAACATAAATGATGCTAAATTAGAAAAACATAAATAATTACACTTTGCAGCATAATATTTATACTTTGTGACATAGTTATTATGTAGTAACATATCATACTACATTAAACAAATGTTCTGACATAGCAAATTGTATAATAAAAAATTATTAGTTACGTATTTTATTCTTGTTCCTGAATGGAGAGGTCAGAGAGCATATTTCCAACTTTAGTTTCTCGTCATTTATTATCATAAAATTTAGTGTCATCTTCAAGATTACTGTTATATTGTGTTATATGAGACATTATCATATAAATTTACTAAAGATAGGCTTACAGCATGGAAGTAATGACGACATGTTAGTAATTTTCTTATGGAAATTAAATAACAAAAGATGATTCTAGCAAGCCTGGGGTGAAAACTGATACAAATTTCAGGGTAGGTCACTTCTGAGATAACAACACAAAAAAACAACTATTGAAGTTAACATTGAGCCTTATGGAGCTAAAATTTAAAGCCAAAGTAATTATTATTATTATTTTTTTTTAGATATCTGTTTTTTTTTTTTTTTTTTTTTTTTTTTTGGTTAAAAGTACAAGAGTAACCAAAAATTAAATGCAGTACTTGACAATCTCTTTTTTCAATATAACTAATCATTATTGCAGACTCTTCTCCTTAGTATGTATGTTTAAAAGTGCTGACTCAGTTTTTAAACACAAAATTGCAACGTAATATTTATTTTAAAGGAGTTTTCGTTTTTCTTTTTTATTTAATTTTTTTTACCAGCCTAATTGCTCTTTACTTGTTTATTTTTAAAATTACCCATGTCTCAGAATTTATAAATTTGATTATCAGAACTCTTAAAATTTAAATAGTAAATAAAACAATTAACTATATTTTAATAAATAATGTTTTGCCTGTAATTTTTTTCCAGTAAAATATCATCATTGCAGTATTTTTTTTTTTTTTTTTTTTTTTACTTTTATACTGAATATAAATTACAAGGCTTATATGAGAACTTTGTTATATATATATATATATATATATATATATATATATATATATATATATATATATATATATATATATATATATATATATATATATATATATATATCCAATTTAAAATTTGTGTATTATATACTTTAAAAGTGATTGCCCGTTAATAAATTTGATTGCATATTTGAGACTAACACCAGTGTCCTAAATTATTGTATATATATCTCCAACTTTAAGATCCTCAATCATTTAAAGTACATTAAAAGAATTGGAACGTACACATAACTTTTTTATTACCTTATGAAATGATTAAAAAGAAATAAAATATTAAATAGTTCACAATAGTACAAACAAAAAAAGTTATATTGCCTTTACGTAAATTATTTTTTTCGCATTTCGTAAATATTACGATGATTTAAAAAAAGTCGATACTTTGTTAAGTAATTTCAAAATATAGACGCAAGCATGTTTTTGTCCGGTGTAAATTATGTAATTTGTTTTTATTCTTTATTTTATAAAAACGGAAGTTAACGAATTATATCAGAAAAAGGAATCAGAAAGTTTCGTAACTAATAATACCAGAAAAAAAAATGTAAACCGTGTCTTACTATCTTTGCTGTCTTAATTTCGGTTGTATCATATTATTATTGTATTTTAACTATTTTATAATTTTTTTTATCTATTATAGAATTTTTTTCTTTTTTAAATAATTCAAAATAATATACACTTTAATAAAAAAAAAAAAAATTGTGACAATTTTATTGAAAATTGACTATAGTTAAAATTGACAATTTAAAAAAATAGAGATGACTTTTATTGAAAAAAGATTTGCAAACGTGGTTTGTAAATTCAGTACTTAAAAATTATAACTAGGTCTTTAGGAAAAAAGTTCATATTGCATTATATGCAAAAACAGCTTTTTTTTTTTTTTTTTTTTTTTTTTTTTTTTTTTACAAATTTTTCAAGAGACGTAATATATATATATATATTTTACTATAGATAAAGACATTACAAAATTCTTATAACGTGGTATATTTCTGCCGTAACACAATACGATGTGCATACAATATACATATTATTTAAGTACTATTTAAATTAGTAAAATTTGTTCGGGGTAACTTAAACAGAAAAATCTCTATTGAAATATATTTTAATAAATATTTATGATCTTAAACCTAATGGAGGTGATTTGTAATAAAAAAAAATGTTTAAAGTTTCTATCGAAGCATAAAACACGTTAAAGTGTTCCTAGTATTCATCATTTACAAATTTTATATCCTTAGTGCTGTAGTTTTATCAAAATAGTGCTAAAAAAATAAAAAAAAAGTCCCGCAATGCTCAAGGATAGGAAATTAAACCTACCCGATAACCTCCATTATATTTACATTTAAAAAGCGTACACTAATTAAGTGTATGAAAAGTTTCACACTTACGCAAGAAAATCTGAAATTGTAAGTTTTTTCCAATGAATTATATCCCTCATTAAGACGACAGTAAACAATAATTAATAATATTAATTATTTTGAGATAACTATAAATATATTATACATTATATTAAGTAATTAGAACAATATTTAATTAGTTTAATTAAGTTACGCTTGAAAGATTAAAAAATTTGCAATGTTATTTCTTTATTTTTCCATTATACTATAAACAAAGCATATTTTGTGAAAAAGTAAAGCAAAAATATATATTTGACATTTTTTTACATCACCTAGGAAATGATTTATAAATTTATTCCATTCATTTCAAATGCAAATGCTGTTCGTCTAAATTTATTTTGCAAATCATTAAATTATTTCTATATAAATTGCTTAATAAGAAATATTTTAGTAAAGAAATATGCAACAATACTTTGATTTAAACTTTATTTCCCTATTTTCTTGTATTCTTTAAAATTATAATATTTCTTGAAATATCATTGTATAACTATTTTAAATAAAACTAAAACAATAAATAAGCTTGCGCAGTACAACAAATAAAATTGTATTTTAGTTTTTCATTGTATATAATTTTTATTTAATTTTTATATTTAAATAGTTTTATATTTTTAAAAATATTTAATTATTATTAAACAATATAACACATGTAATTATTAAAATGTATATTATATATTTTTAATAATAATATTATTTTTATAATAAAAAGTTATATTTTAAATTTCTTGCTTTTGTAAACTTTAAAAAATATGTAATACAACATATACTAAAATGGTCACACTTGTTTGAAATTTGAAAATTAGTTCCTATAGAAATATTAAATTTAAAGATTGCGTTTAAATAAATAAATGCTAATGTGCTGTACTTACCACACTGTACTGTTTTCTTCATTATTGTATGAGTAAGAATATCCTTTGCTTTAGTTAATACAATTGCACATAAAACAATAACAACAAAAAACAACACAACGGAGATATATAATATACGTAATGAACGGTGCACACCACTATTCTGAATGTCTATACCGGCTTCAGAGCTGTTGGTTCGCTCAGTAGCTCTTTGCAAGCGTTCAGGTCACCTCATCCCCACCACTACACCACAACAAACTTAAACTATCTTTGCGTTTTTTTTTCTTCATCAGTTCAAAATACCTTCCTTCAAGGTTTTTAAAAAAGAAAAAGATGATTCTTTTCAAACGACTTTTTTTTATATACTGTATATAAATATATATAATTTTTTATATATATATATATATGTTGCAAATATTATATTATAAGCGCCAGAGTGTAATTTTAAGTACAGGCATGTACAAAAATATGGTATTTTTTGTTGTTATTTGCAATTTTGATAAGATAGTGTTTATGTTTTGTTTTTTGCATTTAATTTATTAATGCTAAATATAATTTTACTTAGTACATCATAAATTTTATGAAATTATTTACTATAAAATACATTTTTTTTAAAATTACACTAAATTATTAATATTTATAAAAATAATATTTGTATTTATTGATAATAAATTAATAAATAAAAAGATTTTATAAATAAAAATAAATTAATAAATATATTTTTTAAGTTAGTAAAACAAAATGGGTATTTTTTAATGTTTAAGTTATTATAAATTATATGTAAAAAATTTATTTCTTATAATCTTTTTAAGAATGTGTTTATTTAATAATTTTACTATTCTATATTATGATCATGAAGCTTATAAAATATAAATTTCTTGAAGTTTACTCTATATCTGAAAGACATTTTCCAATAGTGGTTTGTCCTGCAACTCTTGTAAACACATATTATGTTTATTAATTTGAAAAATTAAAAATTTACGAATTTGATATTGCTCCCATAAGAGCACATGTTATTTTCAATACATTAAGTTTAGAAATTTTTACCATTAACTTGCAAATAAAATCGAAGGGTACCAATTTTTGTTTTCTTTTTTATATTTAAATTCTATGATAATAAATTTACGTATAACCTGAAGGAGACGAAAAGAAATTAATTTTAAGTTTACAAAATTATATTTTAACTTTTATATTTAAAAATTTTTTATTATACATTATGTACGTTTAAAAGCTCCACCATGAGTAGAGGTTTTATGTATTTATATTTAATGATGAAGCAATAAATTTTATTCAACCTTGACCGTGGATAAACATTTGTGATTTGATGAATAAATGTTTATTGTTTTTATTTTATTGTTATTAATAATAGTTTAAGTGATATTATACACAGAAGAATAGGTAGATAATATCAAAATGTTTTATAACATCATGCAGAATTTAAAATGATATTATTTTTTTAAATCTCTCTCTCTCTCTCTCTCTCTCTCTCTCTCTCTCTCGTACTATCCTTATATTTATCCTTGAAAATTTTTGCAATAATATAAAGCTATATTTTAAAATATTATTCACATTTCCTGGTGGCGAGGCAAATAGTTAAAGCAGGAGAGAGAGAGAGAGAGAGAGAGAGAGAGAGAGAGAGAGAGAGAGAGAGAGAGAGAGAGAGAGAGAGAGAGAGAGAGATGCACACGATTCTGAGGTAAAAAAAATAATGAGAATGAGAAATAAAAATATAAGCAATTCAAAAAATAGGAAATCATAGACATTAAATTCTAAACTGTATCAATAATAGATCAAATAACATGAAATTGTGTAAATTTTTCTGTTGGATTATTATCTACAATTTTTCCACGATATTTTTTTTTTATGGGCGTTGTCGTCTGAGATTTTTTTTTTTTTTTTTTTTTTGTACCATCTTAAACTTGATGCTGCCGTTGTATAATTATATTTTAATGGTTTTATTTAATATTATATTACGATTAAAATATGTAAACTATATGCAAATGACTATATACCAACCATTAATTTTACTTTTGCTTTTTTTGAATGATAATTGTTTTGTACAGTCGGCTAAAAAAAAAAAAAAAAAAAAAAGGAAGAAAAATTGTTATGCACTATAGCTGTTATTCAAACAAATTTTGCAAAATAGAAAAAAAAAACTAGCATTAGCAAATAGTTACCATAAAAAAGGACAAAAGTATTTTGGAAATAACTAGTAATGTAGTTCTTCTAAGATATAAATACATTGAAAAATTTGTAAAAATATATAATTTTATTATTTTTACGAGTCATTCATGGTCCTAACTAAATCTATGTTATTTTCAAGTTATTACTTTTTAAGTTGAACTAGTTCAAAAATAAATAAACATATTTTATTTAGCCCAGGTGGGCGCTTGATCGGTTCTAATTTACACCTTTAAAAGTCGATGTATTGATATTTATTCAAAATTCTCCTTTGATTATTTGCGTTTTGCGCATGAATTTATAAACAGTGCGAATGAATTAAAATGTTATGCTGGTGAATAAAATACCATGTATTGAAATGAGACATAAAATTTGTAAAAGTCTGCATTGTATTTCTATAAGATATAACACTGAAACGTTATTTATATCATATAGGATCTGGGTGGTTTCATTCATGTTAAAATCGACGTCATAAGTCATAAGTGAGTACTAAATAACATGGTTCAGTATGGGAAAATGACATTTTGTCAGTTTAAAAATACTGCGCAATATTTTTGAGAGCATTGATGTTGTTAACAGGTTGAATTAGTTTTTCAAGTATGCAAGAAAAATAATAATAACCAAAAAATAGCTAATTTTCCAAAGAAAAGTAGCCAAAAACTACGTTTGTCCTATGCTTAGCAATGTTATTCATTGCTCAGAAAGAGCATCAAAAAGCATTCAGAATCAGTGGCGTAACTACCAGGGGGGGAGAGGGGGGAGTTCCCCCGGGCCCGTTGACTTCTGGGGGCCCGTCGGCTTCTGGGGGGGGGGGGGGGGGGGGGCCCGTTGATGCTTGGCGCAAAAAAAAAAAAATAATAATAATAATAAATTTATAATATTAAATTTTATGTTGAGAAACAGTATTTGAAAGTTAAAGTGGATCAATCAAATAATATGCATTTTGTGACAGAGGGTATTAATATTAACTACATTTTTTAACTGTCACCGCACCTTCTAATTAAATTTTCTATAAATGTCTTCTTCTATTTTTATTGTATTTTTTCTATTTATAGCAAAAATTAATTATTGTTAAAAATTAAAATCATGTATGATAGACCATTTTAAGTTTTTTTTTTTTTTTTTTTTTTTTCATGTTATAGTGACACTTTTTAATTTTCATTTTAAAAAATAGCTTAAAATTTCAGTGCCACGCCCCCTTTTCCAAAATTTTTCGACTGCGGCGCACAAACCCCCCTCCTCCACGGCACTGTCCCTCTTCCGGGGGGCTCGTGTCAGATTTTTCCCCCCTGGCCAAATTTTTGAAGTTACGCCACTGTTCAGAATGACGTCATGCGAACACACCCTATAGTATCTGTATACAAAAATTAAATTAACATACTGCGTATTATATTCAACGAATAAAAAGTGATAACAAAAGCATAAAATTTCATGTAATCTCTAACTTCTACCGCATTATAACAAAAATAGAACTCCGAACTGTAAGTAAAAATACTAGGAAGGTTGATCTTAACAGATCTTTGATTTTTCTCATCAATTCAATGCTGTAAAAACATTTAAGGTTAAATGACAAATTAACGTTTCGTGTTATAGAAAGTGTTCTTAATTTTAATTGTTTCTGTTCGCGTGTCAATTACTTTTTACTATAATTTCTTTTTCTCTTTTGTTTACAATATTTGGCCTTAATATTGAAGACGGGGAAAAAAAAAAAAAAAAAAAAAAAGTTATTGTCAAACATGGTAAAAAAAGTAGGGAAAGTTGTTTAATATTGTCCAAAAAAATATATACATATATTTATGTAATATATAATAACAAATTTTGCATGTGGGAAGTTAATTATAATAAAATTTCAATATTGTGAGTGAAATTTGTTAATATATATTTTTTATTGATGTTTTTACAACATTTTTTTATATTTACTTTTACTTAAATAATTACAACAATGCAAGGTATGTGCTTCCATATACTAAAAATTGAATGGATTTATGACATTTTAACATGATTTTATATATGGCTTTTTAAAAATTGTTAATATTTTATAACTGATTGAGTAAACTGTAAGTGAGTGATTGAATAAATGAAAGAACGAACGAACGAACGAACAAGCAAAATAATAAAACAAATGAAACTTCAAAGAATGAAAAAGTATGTATTATAAATGTATTAAAATATAAAATATTTTTTAGGTATGAATTAAATTACAATACAAAGTTTTAAAATGAAGCGACATAACTACACATAAAAGATGTAAGATAGTAATAATTATTTAGCACAAAAATTTAATATCACTGAGGCTTAACTAAAGAAAACAAACTTGCACATATGAATGAAAAATTGTAGAACATGGCAGCATACTCACTCACACTATAATATAAAAAATAGGTTATTATTGCTATATATTATATGCTTACTGTTTCAGTTATTGTTACGGATGGGTGCAATGTTAGGCTGGTTACATACATATCAGGTTAAGGTTTACTAGTTAAATAGAACATTGTAATATTATCTTCATTAATTATTAAATAATTATTATTATAAAATATTTGATTTTAGCACAAGTATAATATGTAGATATCAGCATTTTTATATTAGTTTTAGATATAGTTTTATAGGGGTAACGATATAGTTTTTCTTTCTTTTTTTTTTTTTTTTTTTTGTGTGCATATTTGCTGTTAATTTTTTTCTCTTGCCACTTCAACACAATCTTACAAGTGCACAGAGTGTATATAATATGTACAAGCAAACATATAATGTAATACTTTATTCCTACTTCAAGTAAGACTAGCGGTATTTTACTGTAAATGTCCACTAAGTATCTATAGTAAGTCGCCTCGACCACTTTTACTTCATTATGACCTCTCCAAAGTTTATAAAACCTGAATCTTCAATGATTCATTCATAGAGTATATTGCAGAATTTTTTTTATTTTTCTATAACATTATGGTAAATGTATATTCATATAAATCAATACACATTTATCACAATAAAAATCAATAGTTTCTGTCACAATAGTTTCACTTTCCATACAGTAAATTTTATAACAAAACAAATTTGATTTACACCTCGGGACAAATGTTTCCTATATAACGAATTGATAGGCGCATCCCGCTAGCACCCTCTATGCTATGTTTAAAGAGGTCCATAAAGATATGAGAGGTCCAGATAGCCCCTTTTGGAAACTTTTGTCCAGAGGTGTACACACACACGATTGTGATAATAATGCTGTTCGTAAACCCTGTTATCTGCACTAAAAATGACGATCGCCTATGGTTATTCAAATGGAATGCGCATTTTTTGGTGCAAGAGAACAGGGTTTACGAACACCATTACTGTTTACGAACAGAATTATTGTACGTTAATAAGTACTAAGTAGACTACTTTAATTTTATACCAGTCACTCAATCACTTTTCTATAAAGATTTGATATCAAAAATTAAAAAACAAAAAACAGAAAAAGAAATTTACCTTTTATTGCAAAATACATTTAATTATATTACATTTAGTTTGTTTAAACTTTTAGTTTGTAATTATATTAAATTAATTTTTTTTATTATTAATATAATTTTTTATATATTTTTGCAACCGCGCTTCTTTAAATGTTATCTTTAATAATATCAAAGTAATAACATAGTAATATGGAATATGCAAACTAAATTGTATGCATTAGTTAAATTAGATGTAATGCGAGATGGAAGGTAATGAATGTTGATTAATAGATCTCGTACGTTATTCTATATTCAGAAAGGACCATTCTTAAATCATTGTTACTTAAATTTGATAAAACAAAAAAAAATATTTCTTTATGTAATGTTGTTTTTAAGATATAAATTTTTAAATAATTTTTTTAATTATTGTTTAACGAGTAACGATAAATATTGCTTACTGGACCATACTATTTATACTAAATAAATACTACGTATACGTATAAATAAATTGTAAATTTAAAAGACCTTTTATAAAATACAAAAAAAAATTAATAATAAAGTAAACTTCTTAAAAAATATATATATTCCAGGAATTAATTATAATTACCATTGATCCAAAGTTATAATTATAAAATGACTTGAAAGTTTTATATAAAAATAATATTAACCATGTAAAAGAAAAGGTATACGGAAATTAAAAACTTAATTTTGTCATACACAAAAAATATATAATATCTTTTAAAAAAATCAAATTAAAATCACGACATTATTATTATTATAAAAAAATTGAGTAACAGTTGCAGAGAAAGAGGTAAAGGAAGGTTAAATTATAAATTGACCTCGTATCTATATAATGCAGTAAAACTGGCTTATGCAGAAGCAGCTGATACATAATAATTATTAAATCTTGCATCTTCTTGATCAATTTCACTCAAGGAAATTACCTTGTGTGTAGGATTAACCTTTTTTATATAAATTATAAAAATAGAAAAACAAATTGCTTAACTATAAAAGATTTCTGATTATTTTTTAAATTATTTGACATCAAGGGGAGACGATATACAATTAAATATTTACGTAATTTTAATTTTTTGATTATTTATGATAAATGCACATACAAAAATTAAAACTATGTTGTTAACTTATTTATTTATTTATAATTATTATTATTATTTTTGGTATTTACTCAATTAAGGGAGTAGGGTACCAACCTTATATCTAAAAAACAAAGTGTTTTGGGTCTAAATTTGGTGTCATTTTGTAGCTAAGGGTTACACCTAGCCGTGATAAAATTTTCAAGATGTTTGACTGTCCCGAAAAAAAATAGAAGAAATAAATTATTGAAATTAACATTGGGCCTTAAGGTCTTAAAATTTCAAAAAATCATATAAAAAATAATTTGCTCGGTGACCAGCTTGTAAGAGCGGTGGTTAGAACGGTGAAGTTTCAGTGTGTTTCAATGAGTACGTTGCCGCTGCAATACGTATACTTGACTCAAAAAACCTCAGTCGATTTATCGTTTTACCACAAATGGGCGATACCGTAAAAGGTCGATCGACAGGTAACTCAGGCTTTTTGAGAGGAGTGTAGGTTGTTGGCCAGGCAGTTTGACCACCTCTCGTCCATAGTGGCGAATGCTGCCGTCGTAAGATTTGGTGTTCCGAGCTGCAATGCACAGGTCTGGTATTAGGAGCCCAGAGGAGTGCAGTATGGTGTTAAAAGGGTAGAGCCTGTGGTTTGGTAAGCCACAGATCATTGTAGCCCCTCTTACTAGAAAGGATTCGTCCTGGCCTACCCCGAAAGTGATTATAGCGTCATGATATAAATATTTGTGGGTTAAAAATCACGCAATTCTTTTTTCTTCTCTTCCTTTTGTCAAAGATAACATTGAACGGTTAGTGAGTGCACACAATAATCTGAAGTGTTGAGTCATTGTCAACTTAGTAGCCACATCAACATCTATACGTAAATAAAATAACTATGAGTATGTTCATCAGCTCAGTAAAAACATGATTTTATAAACACGTATCAACCTTGAATTTACATAAATTCTTATCTTAATTTTTTTAAACCATTATTGTTAACAATTTGTTCACTCTTTATTATTATTATGTAAATTTAAGGTTATTCAAGTAACTTGTATTAAAAATAATTGGTCCATATTAAATTTGAATACACAATTTTATAATGCAATATTCGCCAAATTAATACAATGTAAAAAAATCTATAAATCATAAAAAACAGCATTTGTATGTAAAGAAAATATAAAATATAGATACAATATATATTTTTTTAATTTAATTATAAAAATTTAAAAATGTTAAAAAATCGTTGTAAAATTATTATAATAATTACTACTGTTATTAGTTTATTTTATTTTGTATATTTTATTTTATATTTTATAATATATTTTATAAATATTATTGCTTACACATCTGTTAATAAGGCGGAAAATCCATTCCATCATAGGAGCCTCTACATGTTAAAAGATGCATTCTGCATTGAAAATGGTATGCACAATTAGCTCACAGTATGGTTAAGTGAAAAATAAATATTACATTTATAAAAGAAAATGAGTAAAGTAACCCTAGATAAAGTTTCTGGCTAAAAACAGTGATGTCCTCATAAAAAAAAAAAAAAAAAATGGTCATATCACAAGAATAGGACATTCGGGGACCCTAAGCTGTTCCTGCGATCCTTTCCGCAACCTCCAATAAAGAATAACTAATACACAAAGATAAAAGTTGCAAGGGCTGTGCAAAGATAATTTATTATATTGACACAACTTATTGCAATTATAAACTCATACATTATTTAAACAGAAACAATTATTACGCACAATTATAAAAATATTGTTATGTAATAAATAAGTGGATTGTATTCTTTGACCTCTCTGGCAACTTATTTTATTATCTATTACGTATTATTATATTCCTGGAAATATGCTTAACAATATGACATTTAAAATATGAATTACGTCGACTTAAGGTAGTAGGGTACCGACCTTATATCTCAAAAACTGGAACGTGTTTCGGGTCTAAATTTGGTGTCATTGTGTAGCTAAGGGTCACATCTAGCCGTGATATAAATTTCAAGATGTTTGACCATCCCGAAAAAAAAAAGAAAAAAATTATTGAAATTAACATTGGGCTTAAAATTTCAAAAAATCACATAAAATTATTTTGACCCCCTAAAATTTTTATATATTTGAAATTGTCTAAAGTTTGAGTCTAATGGGCAATGGCCGACGTCGGAACCCTAATCACTTAATTTAATATAAATAATAATAATATAAAGTATATTTTATATTGAAAAGAAAAAAAATCCAAAAGAGTGATTTTGCAATACTAAAAGGGACAGGATAGTATTAAAGTAAAAAAAAGGCACTTTATCTTCTTCTTCTTCTTCTTCTTTTCTTTTTTTTTTTTTTTCTTTTTCTTTTTTTTTTTTTGCACGCCAGTTTTGATTGGCTATATAGCGCGATACTACGGTATCATGTATTAGATCCTAATATACGTGTAGCATACGATAGCATATATGTCATCCTTACTCTCTCTCTCTCTCTCTCTCTCTCTCTCTCTCTCTCTCTCTCTCTCTCTCTCTCTCTCTTCCTTCGTTCCATTTCCTACTCACATCGCTTTTTTTTATATGTATTATCTACATACCTACTCACCTCTTTTCATGCAAAAGTGCATACTAAAGCATGGATGAACGAAGTAGTTTTTGTGGGAGGAACTGTATACTCCTTTATTATGATATGATGCTATTGTATTATTATTTCATTATTTTTCCAGAAATAATCGTCATTCGTCAATACTGTTGATTTTTATTTCTAACTATTGCATGTTTGAGTTAAGCGTAGACATTTGTCAGCCCTAAACCTTGCCATTTCATTTTTTTCTTTTTTCTTTCAAAATAATAGGTACAAATGTACTGTACGCAACCACCCTATGTAATCTTTATGAGAAAACGCAGCGGCCGCCGCTGCCCCGTTCGGGAACTTTTGGCCAGACCTGTACCATTAATGTAATATCAATTTATTTTAATTTAGTATATTTTAAAACATTTGATTTTTCTTTTGATATACAAATGTTTTTATATTATTTAAAATAAGTTTGAAATAAAAATATTTGATTAATATTTTGTTTAAACAAAATAATTTATTGTTTGAAAAATTTTAACATTAGAAATTTTAAATTATAATAATTAAACTTTTTATAATAATAATAAATAGAAAAAATTATTTACAATTTCTTTGATATTAGTAAATTTAATATAATTTATAGAAAAGTAAATTTATAAATAATATTCTTCACCAAAATTAAACGAAATATTTCCAATTGAAGTTCAACATATATGTTAGTGGTATGCATACACATCGTAGGATAGCATAAGCTAATTTCGAGATCATGGATTGGAAGTTGTTAAACTGATATCATAGGCCACCATTAGCTATAAAAATTTTTTAAAGCAAGATGTGCTCTTTTTACTCAGATTCTTAAAAACAGATGAATTGATACATAAATTTGTCATGTTATCAGTATATAATATATTAATTATTACTTTTCTGAAAAATAATCGAAATTGCAATAAGTGTGTGGGTGGATTAGGTTAAAATTGCATATTTCTATAATTTTGGGTATGGGCTGCAACATCAATGTATATGAATAATAAACGAACAACTGTTTTGAGGCTGACTTTAAGCGATTTCGTTCACATACTCTTCTGTTTCAACGTACTGCACATGCGTAGTAAGTAGAAACGAAAGCAGATGTGACCGAAATCGCTTAAAGTCGGTCTCAAAACAGTTGTTCCTTTATCAATAAGTTATCTCTTCATAAATCATAATTATCGTAAAATAATTTTTTAAATAATGCGAGTAGCTAAAATAACTACATTACTATCATAACACTAATTAGAAACATTTTTATTAATTTCTTAGTTAAAAATGAAAGCGCATTCTTTAGAAGTGCGCGTTATATATATATATATATATATATATATATATATATATATATATATATATATATAGTGACCAAATTTTTCCAATAAAACAAGAGTTGAAAAAGCATAATTATGTATTTTAATATTATTATTCAATATATTTTTTTGTAAATAATAGTTTTTGTTTTTAATGTATAAATCATATTGACATAATTACGAATAAGATAAATAATAAAAATTATTATTACAAAATATTATAAAGTTTAAAATTCTATTCTAGCCATTTTACATACATACAACCTTATGTAATAATATAATATTATTATCATGTACATTTATAATATTATTTTGGTAAAACATTGGTTAATCATTTTAGTGATAAACCAAGTGGAGTATAACTAAACTTTTGTTTATTTTGTTTTAAGTGACACTACAAATATAAATGTGAAAATATATTATAGTGAATGTTATGATTGTTTATAGAATAAGCATGTTTTTTTTTAATATATAATAATTAATAATAATGTAAAAAGATTAACAGAAAATGATAGTAAATATTATTATTAACAAAACTGGGAGAAAAAGAAAGAAAAAAAAAAGAAAGAAAAAATAATAATAATAAAAAAAAAAACGAAAGGAAAGAAAAATATTTTCCAAGCTTTTATTTTAAAGAATTAATAATTTTTAAAAAGCTCCCCCCCCCCCTATTATTAGGGTGAGGGGTTAATAATGAAGATTGACAAATTCTAAAAATAACTGGATTTGGTATTCAAAACAATTTTGAAGCAAGAGAAACCCCAAAATCTGAAAATTATGGGAAGTCACAATGCAATATTTTGAATTGTGGTGGCTTGAAACTTTAGACCCATAGAGCTTATTGTTGTTGTCAATATTAAAGTAGTATGAGATTTTGTTCATTACACAAAAATATTTTAAATGACATCAAAATTGATGGTGGCAATGGACCATCAAAATCATGAAGATATGAGAACTTTTCCCTTAATATGTTATATTATTATAATTGAACTTTATAATAACAATTTATTTATATATTAAATTTCAGTGATTGTGAGTTATTTACAGTTAGTATTTTTAAATGATAAAAGTACAAAATACTTTAGGAATAAAATAGTTTTGATGCAGGCAGGACTGGGCAATGTAAAATTATGAGAAATCAGAAATATAAAGGACAAAAAGAAGCCAGCTATTAGTAGCAATAATAACTATTGAAAGTTACAGCATTTGACAAAAGCTTAAATTAAAAAGTAACTTCACTTTTAGTAAATGTTTATATTTAAAATAATAATAAACTTTATTTTTCATTTATTATTTTTATTAATGCAGTGATATCATAAATAATAATAAAAAAAAGGTGTACTATATATTTTTTTTATAGTTAGTATAGCTAATTTTCAAAATATTAATTTAAGTAACGATTCCATTTTTTTTTTTATGTATTAAAGAATGTGTATACACTTACTATACACTCTGAAACAGCTTTCTTTTTCATTATATTATTTTTTAAATCATATTTTTGGTTCTTTATTTTTGCTCTCGGAAGTTTTTTTTTTTTTTTTTTTTTTTTCGAAGTTGCAGAAAAAAAAATCGTTTATCAACTACTTAAATATGATCACGCAAAATAGCTCCTTTCAATAACATTACAAGATTTTATTAAAAAATAATGAAAAACAAGCTCTTTCAGAATAAAAAGATTGAAAAGATTCAGACTTGCTTACAAAAGACCCTGCCTGGCCAACATTCTGACAACAGTTTATATTTAGACAATTAATAATTAAAACAGAGCTTAATCTGTGTGAGATTTTACACTTCCTCCATTACGAGATCAAATCTCTCCTCGTCTGGACTCAAAATTGACTCTACGTTGTAGAAAGCAGCGTGAGCGGTGATTATGAAAAATGAAGCTCCTGAAACATAAAATAAATAAATATATAAATAAATGATTATGCAAAATAATTTTAATATACATCATGTTAAAAGTTTAGGGATCTAAATTACAAGCAAATTACTGCTCAAAAATATCACCCATATCAAATGGAAGTCCATTAGTTAAAAATTTATTTACAATTACTCCAATGTTCACAACATCTCTCAGGCATTGTACTGCACAATAATGTTTAACCATACCTATGACCCAAAAGACAGCAGCTCCTGCTCCCGCCCAGAAGAAAATAGGCATTGAACACGTAGCCACTAGCGCGTACTGTTGAGCTAAAGACAACTCTCTGCCCATTATGACCAGTTTACGCTCGGTATTCTTTAGAGACAGCATGTAGCATGCGCCAAGAGAAGCAGCTATGCAGATTAGGAGTAGGGGAGATGTCAACCTGTAAGCATTGGAAGCACATACAAAATATATTAATGTAAATAATAATAATAATAACAATAAAAGGAAAGTTAAAATATAAATAAATTTAGTTTTTGAGAAATTATGGAAAATAAACCATCGCGGTTAGGTATGCTTGAAAGAAAAGGATAGGAGAACCCAACAAGAACCTTACCATAGTGAAGTCATACTTTCTGAGTCTGCAAGGATTAACTAAGGCAAAACCCACTCCATCTCCCTTGGAGTTTAGAGACAAATTATATTTAGTTTTTTTTAATTTTTATTTTTTTTTTTATCTTTGTTCTAGCAAGATTTGCACCAAGCAATGGGACTCTCTCCACTATGGTAAGTTCCAGTCTAGTTTTTCCTGTACTTCTTCTTCTTCTTCTTTTTTTTCTTTTTTTTTTTTTTTTATCATTGAAATACACCCAACAAATTTCTGGAATACCGTAGCATGGTGTAACTTTAGACTAGGGGTGTAACTTTAAACCATTTTTTAAATTGCTTTAACTCTGAAACTTTTTCAGTTTGAATGATAATACCAAATATGCTGGAAAGCTTATATAGTTGAGCTTTTAGAAATTTGGGTATAATTTTTTTAACTGAAAAAGTTTCAGAGATATAGCAATTTAAAAAATGGTCTAAAGTTACACCCCTGGTCTAAAGTTACACCACACTTACTAATAAGAATGTACACTTACAAACAAAAAATGATGAGACCAATAAATACAAAAAGATAGTTGCTCTGGAAATACTCGATATTTTTAACTAATCTCCTCCCAAGTCGAGGTAAACTGGCGGGAGTTTTAAACTTGCTAGTGTTGACGAATGTCGTCCATGGTCTGACGTTTTGTCTTTTTTGGTTTACCCATTCTTGGGCAGCAGGGACGGTCATTTGTCCTGGAAGTTGCATCAAACTGTGGATAATAACACATTGTTAATATAAGACACAGATTTAGCTATAAACAGTTTTAAAATTCTATACTAAGCACTACAAGCTTATTTTTCATAATTTTTATTTTCTAGCCTTTAGCATTGCTGAAGCGCATTGATTATTATTATTATTTTAAAATACTGTACAGAAACAAATTAAATGAAGCATATTATTATAAACACACTTTTACACGTTTTAAGCTTATGGAGCTTATCGGTTTAGCGCGCGGAGAAAGCTTAGGGTCCCCTAATTTAACATTACGTCCATAAAGGGATGATTTTTTTTTTTTTTTTTTTTTTTTTTTTTTTTTTAATTTTGATAAAACTATATACTCCACCGATTCCAGAGATATTTAAATGAGAAATACTACACATAATTTTACGTGTTTTAAGTCGTATATAATTTTAAGAATTTTTGTAAACCGATAACTTCCAAATTTACATACTCATTTTTTAGCCATTATTATTATTATTATTTTTTTTTACCATGATATGATAATGTACAAATTCTTAAAAAATTAAATGCATATATATAAAAGGATTTTTTTTAATTACTTTTTTTTTTTTTTTTTTTTTTTACGAATTTCTGTGCAATTATAAATAATAAAAAGTAAAAAGTGCAAGAACAAAAAATAAAATACCATTTTAATTTATCTTTATTATGTACCGGAGCCAGGAAAAAACTATAAAACAAAAAGAAAATTTGTATACAAAAACATGCAATAATGACTCAAAAAGTAACTGCAAATTTTTAAACAAAAAAAATTTGAACTTTATATAGTCACGAAATATGTTTGAATAATATGAATCATTTTATTTTTATCTTGGGTCACAAGTATTTGCTTTTTCTTATCGTAAGTCAGAACACTCATACATTTGTGATTTCATAAAGTCTTGAGAAGTATTTCATCTGCATTTGCAGTTTATAATTATATGCATGACGCAATCATACAACATTATTAATCTTTTTTATATAAAAAAATATAAAATAAATTTTACGTTTAAATTTTACTATCGGAAAGTATCGAAAGTATTTTTAATTTTCAACAAAACTGACACAAAAATGAGCCCAAAAAATTATAAATTAACGATTTTTGTAAGAAAAAACATAAAAGGAGGAAAATTAGGTTACGCGATACATACTGTAGTACGTGTTGATTTATGATACAGACTTTCCAAAATTGACAAATTAAAATTAGAATATTAAAACAGTTAAGCATACCTTTTAAATGAAAGTGGTGGTTTTTCAATACCATCTGAAGTTACTGTCATCTCACCAGATATATTTTCAACGTCTGCCATGGTTAAATTATTAAATTAAATGCACAAAAATATACAGTTTTTATGAAATTGCCAACATCAAACCATAGAGAAACAGTATAGAGAAGCTACTGAATAGGGAGTTCATGTCGCTAAAATCATTGGAGGGGAGGCAGTGTTTACAGTCGATTTCAGTGAGTTCCGCTCCTTTGGAGTAGATGGCGTTGCATTATTTTTCGTTCTTATTTCGGGGAGCCGAGCCCGGGGCGCTCCTGAGGAGCGCCCCGGGCTCCTCAAGAACGAAAAATAATGCAACGCCATCTACTCCAAAGGAGCGGAACTCACTGAAATCGACTGTAAACACTGCCTCCCCTCCAATGATTTTAGCGACATGAACTCCCTATTCAGTAGCTTCTCTATACTGTTTCTCTATGATCAAACATGCCAGCTGGTCATAATATAAACAAAGTGTTTTTCTGAATGCTTACGCCATCTATTGTTAAATTTGAAACTACGTAAGTTTTATTCATAAACGTTTTACGTGGGAATTTGTTTGAAAGTTTTTGTAGCTCGTCAAAGCTCGATTTGGTTACAGTGGTAAAATCTATTATTGAATTGTTTATAGCTTGATTTATAAGATGTTAAATGTGAGCAGGGAGTAACATTGACCAGCAAATTGAAAGTTTTTGTATGTCATTTGAGAGTTTGATATTTGAATCACAACCGGTGAGTGAGAAACTGAAAATAATTCAATAATCCTTGATTCCCTGTAGCATTACGAGACCATATAGGGTGGATTCATTCATGTTAAAGTCAACGCCATAAGTGAGTACTAAATAACAATGGCTGTATAGGAAAATTACACATTTTGACAGTTTAAAACTACTTAGCAATTTTTTTGAGATCATTGATGGTATTAACAAGGTGAATTAGGTTTTCAAGTATGCGAGAAAAATAATAATGACAAAAAAATTACTTATTTTACAAAGAAAATAGCGAAAACTCACGTTTGTCCTATGCTACACATTATTACTCGGTGCTCAAATATGGCATCGAAGCGCATTTATCATGACGTCATGCGCACACACCCTACTTAATCGAAAATTCAACTTTTTAAATAAGGTTTACTAATCACACTTCTTTTACACGACAAAAAAAATAATTTAAATTTAAATATATTATAATAAATTTTTAGAATTCTAAAACAAAACACAACAATTAATTATTATTATAACTTATTTTAATTTTTTTTTATTATTATTATTATTATTTTTTCAAATTCTTCGTTACATTTTTGAATACACTCTTCGTCCAGCCAAGATCCTCACTAAAAAATATCAATGCTCAAGAACATACCTATATGTAGGTATATTAAATAAATTACTTTTAATGCAGTAAATATCTAACTATTTTATAACAACTAACTTTTAAGAGAAATGGGACAAATAAAAATAAAAATCTGAATGTATATTTAATATATTTTTATGTTTTATTTTTCGTTGTTACATCAGTACAAAAACTATAAAAATATCCTTCATTAGAAAATTATCAATTATTAAATATAGTTTTTGTCACCAAAACTTCATACTTTATAATATTATAGAACTATAACTAACATGTGGAAGATTGAAATGAATTAGGTCCCAGCACAAATTTGAAAACATCTTATAAAAAGTGTTGTATTTTATCTATTTGAGTCAGAATTGTAGTTTCAAAATCACATAGAATGCAATTTTACGGAGAAAAAAATCAATATGCAATCAGCTTAATTTTTTAAGAATATTTTTCTATAATTTTTATGGCTAAATTTTTAAATTCATGCTAGGATCATATTATTATAATTTTGAATACCAATAACATTTATTGATTAATAAAATATTTTGTTTCAAATTTAAAATCAATAAAAAAATAATTAACGGTATAGTCATCCTGATTATTATGAATTTTTAAACTTAATATTTTAACATGCATTTTTTTTTTTTTTTTTTTTTTTTTTGAAATATATATTTTCTTAAGATTATTATTCTACAAAACTCCTCAATTAAAATAATATAACTTAATTTCTAATCCCTGTTTATATTTTAAAATTTACTTATCAATAATATTTTGGCATCAGAGAAGATCAGAATAGCCATCAAGTATATCTCTATATTTTTTTTTATTCTTCATGCAATAAAAATTTCTCATACTTTGGAAATGTCTGAAAAAGAAAAATTGAAATAAGATAAAAAGTGATTATTTTTTTTTTGAAGACATCAGAAAAAGAAATTTTTAAGAAAAATAAAAGAAATTTAAAATATTCTGATCATCTCTATATGCATATATATTTAATTTTATATAAATTACTCCTAAAATAGTGCTTAATATTGCACATTTCTCCCTAACCATTTTTTTTTTTTTTTTTTTTTTTTAGTTTTTGATTTATTTATTTTGAACTTAATATTAATAGTATGATTTAAAATTCTTAATTGAAATTACAGCTTAAAAGTGACAAAATTAATTAACCTAAATATAATTAATTGTGCAATATTAAACATGAAATAAATTTAAATTCTTTAAATTAAAATCTTTTTGGGGAGGAAAAAAATATATAAATAAAATTTTGTTGCTTTTAAGAAAATGATCTTCAGTTACACACAAATTTCTGAAATTCTTCATTTAACTGCAAAGTAAAGACATTTTTCTCTTTTGACTTTGATAATTATTCAATATTCATGAATTAAAATTTCTTTGTTGGAAAGTATGAATTGAAAAAAAAATTAAATTTTGATTTTTATTATAAAAAAAAAATACATAAAAAAATTTTGTAACTGATTTTCATTAAAAATACAAATTAAAAAAAAATTGGTTTTAATCAATCTTCATCGTCAAAATCAGATAACTCCAATAACATTTGATCCATGGTCATATTAAATTGATCAACTTTAAATTCACCAATAACTATAGGTACAGTACTATTACCCATTAAATCAGTAACTTCCATTGTTGAATTTTCTGATTGTTGCATTATTGGTATTTTACTAGGTTCCATTGTAGTAGGTGCCATTGTAGTGGTAGGAGGTGTTTTTGTTGGAGGTGGACCACCAGCTAACATTCGCTCAATCTCTTCGATAGAATAAGATACTCTTGGTTTTAATGTTGATGGTATTATAATTGTTGTTAATTTTTCTGTTGTTGTTTCCGCGCTATCTGACATAGTTTCATTAAAATCTTCACTCATGGTACTATTTAGAAGTGTAGTATTATCTGATTCTATCATAGTATTATTATTCATCATAACATCAGTACCATTTCCAATCATAGGTTCTTCTTTCCTTACTGTATTCCAGAATGCACTACATTTACGTAATACGTACATATTTTGTACACATTTGTATGCTGAAACAAATAATAAAAATAATAAATAAATAATTTTAATTTTAATTTTTAATTTTTTTTTTTTTTATTTTTTTTTAAAGCTGTAGACCACATAAAACATGTGCTTTTACTGAATAAACACTAAATGGGATCTTCAAAACTGATGACAATTTTTTCCAGAATGTTAATATAGCCCCACGAGAGAGCGTGAAAATACTGTAAAGTATGCTATTTACGTGACTATTCATGTTTCTGACGCCAGAAACATGTAAAATTATTAACAAAAAAATGTTTTAAGGGTTGCATAAATTGTAATTTTATGATCACTGCTACGGAGCTATACAGTTGGATTTTGTAGCAAGTCCCATCAAGTGTTTTTCTTATATAAATACTTGTTTACTTCTGTTCTATTCCTTTAAATTAAAAAAAAATATGACAAAATTGTATGGTTCTAGCAAGGGAAATGTTATGAAAATCTAATTGTTTTAAATTACATAATATGACCTGCATAATATATGTTACGTATTTGTATTATATTTTACTCTTCATACGTATTGGTCCTAATCTGTTGGTATCTCAACCGTGGGAATACATTTCAAATTTGTACTGGGAATATGTGCAAGAAAATCAAGAACTAAAAAAAAAAATTAAAAATAAAAAATTAAAGGAGGTAATTTAATTTTAAATTCACAGAGGACATTATCCTGAAATGACTGATATGCAAATTTCTAAATTTTTGAGTTCATTAAGTATTTTTAATTAATTTTGAAAAATATAAAAATGACGTCACGGTCGGTAACTTTTGGGCCTAGGAAAAAGTTAATAACCGTGATGTCATTTCGTGACTTTAAAAATTTATTAAAAATACTTAATTAATGAACGTAAAAATTAGAAATTCGCATATCTATCGATTCAGGACAATGTCTTCTTTTAGAATATGCAACAAAACTACCTCCAAATTTTTTTTGGTCTTCCTCATTTTAAAATTGAAAATGTGTTTACCGCTTACTCAAATTCTCATTCTATTTTAATAATCTATATGATTCGGAATCAAGTTTCTATATAACTAGTATTTGCAGAGGACTTTTATCGCTCTCTTTCTTTAATTTGGATGTTGTTAATTAATACTAATATTTAAACAAATTTAAAATAAACATAATTGTGGATCTCAATTAATATCAGTTATTCTTGTACGACAAATACTTATCAGTTTAAGTACTGAAGTTTTTTCTTGGGAGCATAAAAGAGAAAACATTTAAAGTGTTACTTCATCAAATATTTTGGTATTTGTAAATATATAAATTTATAAAAATATAATTTTTAATAAGTTAAAAATAAATAGTATCAAATTTTTAAACCATATAAAACATTTTTAAATAAATAATAACATATTATATATGAAATAATTATTAAAAAAATATATTGTTATAATAATAGTTATTAATTTAACGAAATAACTTGTAAATTTATTGGCCTTGTAGTTTTAAAAAATAATCATTGCATTAAAAATTAACTATATATTTGTTTACCTAAATCTTTAATCTTTTTAACATTTATAAAACCAAACTATAAAATAAAACTGGAAAAAAAAATATAACCACAATTTTTTTCATTTAATTTTCATCTATCATAATCGTTATCGTTTTAAAATGTGAATTTACTTTTTTTTATGCTTTTATATTACTCATTTGCTAATTTAGCCCCATATGCATATTATAATAATGGCGCAACAGATAAGAACGCAGCTAACAACAAGGAAATCAGCCCGTTATATAGTGCGCCTAATTAAAACACCATCTACCTCATAATTGTTTAGACTATCCAAAAAAGTAAACATTAAATAATAATAATACGCCATATAGTGTAGGTCATTGTCATTAATATATATAGTTATTGCGAGTAAATTTCTCCCTCCCTATATCATCTTTACGCTCTTGTAGGTTTTCAACGGAAGTATTTGTGGTCATGCAAATTGTTACATTATTTTTTATTTTGTTTGCTTCAGTGAATAAATATATAAAAATTTATTTTTAGAAACTTACATTTGTCTAATTTATCTCCAGGGCAGTACTGTAACAAAATAAAAACATTTTTTGATTAGAATAAAGTGTAATTTTTTGTTGATAAATAGTCTACTTGTTAGGGAAGAATTATGCTTTATTGTTACTATGTGTGGTATAAATTTGATTGCATATTACATGACAATTTAATGGTTTTGCGTGCCAGATTATATGGAATCAAATTAATTGCGAATTATTGAATATTGAAAAATGTTGCAACTTGCAAAAATGAAACTTTACCACAAAATAAATAAGAAGTAAGGCAAAAAAAAAAAAAAAAGAAAAAGAAAAGAAAAGAAAAAAAAGGGGGGATTTTATTGCATATCTAAAAGAGGACATTGTTTTGAATCGATAATAGGGTGTATGCATTCATGTTAAAGTCGACGCCATGTTGTATCACTCAATAACATGGACCGTATAGGAAAATAACTCATTTTTCCAGTTTAAAAACAGTTAAGCAATATTTTTGAGAGCATCGATGTTGTTAATAGGTTGAATTAGTAGCACAATTATGTAAGAAAAATAATAATAATAAAAAAATTAACTGATTTCCGAAAGGAAATTGCAAAAAAGGAAGTTTGTCCTGTCCTGAGTAATGTTATTCACTACTCCAATATGGCCTCCAAGTTCATTAAATATGATATCATGCGGATACATCCAATTTTTAAGTTTTGAGTACATGAACTTATAATTTTATTATTATTATTTATTTATTTTTTACTTGCGAAATTACGTCGAGTTGATGGGCGTCAACTTTTTCCTATGCCCACATGAATCATCAAAAGTTGACTCCTGGGACATCATTTCGCGGCTTTAAAAAATTAATTAAAGATAATCTATGAACTCACAACTTACTAATTCACTTAACTATCAATTCAGAACAATGTCCTCTTTTAGAATGCAATAAAATTACCGCACTTAAAATTTTTTATTAGTCTTATGCACTACATAATTATACAATATAGTTTCCAAAGTATTTTACAAAGAGAAGTATTTTTTTTTAAGTTTATTATTATTATTAAACATTTGCAATATGATTTTTAAACTATTTTTAAACAACTTACCCTTAACAGCTTTCTCCTGATACATTGCAGTAAAAATCCTGGCGCATTATCACATTCAGCAGGTGCATATAACGTCTCGTTGGTGATACCGACTGAAAATAATATATTGCGTTAATTATTTTTTTTTAACAAAATATACTTAAAGGAATAGACCAGAAGAAAACATAAGCATTTACATCACAAAACACTCGATGGATTTTACATAAATAACATTAGTTTGCCTCAAAACCCAATAGTAGTCCCGTAGCAGTGATCAGAAAATTTGACTTAAATGCAACCTGCACAACATTTTCATACTAATTTTTGCATGTTTCTGACGTCATAAACATGAATAGTCACGCAAATTGCATAATTTACAGTATTTTCACGCTGTAACAGTTGAGCAAAAATTGTCATCAGTTTTGAAGATTTCATTATGTGTTTATTCATTAAAAAGCTCATGTTGTTTTATGTGATCTATGACTTTAACATCTACTCTGCAGACCTAACAACATATACTTTTATTTCAATTAATACAAAATGGGACACTCGGTAACATTATCAAATTTCATTATTATATTACCCAAACGTAACTCTGCAAAAGAGCTTGAAAATTTTTAAAGCAGTCAAAAACACATGCACTATTGCTGACGTCATGACTAATGATGTTCAATAGAAAAAGTGCATAAGTTGAACATTTTCTTATACGTTTAATAAATTTTGGATCGTCTATAAAAAAAATGAGCTTCGTACAATGGATACTTTTTGTAATATTTAAGTATGAAGATATAGTGCCTGCTTGACTAGGCTCGGCCTTCCGCGCAAAAAGTTTTGTCCGGCATCTTGAGGGTTAAGGTGTCACGATTGAGTTCTTGGACAAAGTAATTGTATTTTTGCCAATTCCATGTATAGTGTGTAATGAAATAAAAATGCACGTTGTCTGGTCTGGAGAGTTACTTTAACTATTTTTTAAAACATATATTTTAATATAATATTTTTTACTTTGTTGTTTTACTTTCTTAAAAAATTAATTTGTTAATAAAAAAAATTATTTAAAATGTTTTAATATTTTAAAATTAAATATTTTTATATGTGACTTTTATAATTTATTTTAATATTACATAATAATAAAAAAAAAATTATAATTATTTTTTATAAATTAACCGTTTTTTCATATACGAAAACGGTTTTAGTAATAATAATCAGTTATTTGGTTATTCCTATAAGGAGAAGGATTATATGATGCTCAATCAACAGGAAAGGATTGATGATAGAAATTATGAGTTTATGGAGTTAACCTTCATGTTATAATTTTTAATCATATATATTTTGTAAAAGTGCTTATCTATGTTAGTATCTCAAATATGTTAAACGATATTAGGCGATCAAATGCTTGCCACATTGTGTTATCGTGCTATACACCAATCCCAGTCAAGACATTGTCTTATCGACAGGTAAGGACTTTCCAATTAATGGAAAAGCACACACGGGCTGGCCACGGCCCAAAGTACACAGCCGCCATGACAGCCTAGAGAAACCGTGGAAACATCTAGGCAGCCCAACAATATACTTATCATAAGTAACCATAGTATAAGTTTTTTTACTATGTTATAATATATAATATGGTATTTTTATATAGGGTCAAAATATTACTTTTTAAAATTCAATCATGCATGGAAAAATTCTGTAAACCAACAATTAAGCTTAAACAGAATATATGCATTTATTATTTGTATATATATAGTATGTATGAACCTAATAAGAAATGCAAATATCATCCCATTAGGTCTGTATTTACAAAGAAAAGAGAAAGAAGGAAAAAAAAAAAAAAATGAAAGGAGACTTAAATTTACGAGACATGAAAATTGGTGCTAATGTTCCATGCGTGTGCATTTACTGTACTGTACTCAGACTGCGCATTCATGAATACAAATTGTATAAAATTACGTTTCAACAATTGCTTGGTACTGTACTGGCAAAAGATTTTATTGCATCACCATAAATACATATTGAATCAAACAAATACATTTATTATGTCGTTTTCTGAGTTTATTGCCTCAAATTAATATAGAAAATATGCATGTGATTCAATTTTTATATGGTAAAAAGTTGAATGAAATTGATCTTACACTACAACTTATACTTTTTTAATTCCTATAACTATTGCAATCTATATATAGCCAAATTTGATTTAAAATATAGTTAAGAAATCTACTGAAAGAATACCATATGGGTATACTATACAGTTATATAAATTTATTTTGCGATCATTGACATCTCTATGTCCCCGATCTCATAAAATGCAGGTGCGACATGTAACTTTCAACTGATTGCCAATTTTTTTAATTGATACTTTTTTTCATGCTTTTTTCTTCTTTCTTTTTTTTACACTTTACTTCTATTATTTTTTCTGTTTATTTATGTACGTTTGTTATTATTGTTTTATTTCTTCAATTAATCGTTATTCGTGTTTTCCATTCATTCATAGGTCTTTCATTGAGAAATAAATAAAAAATAAAGCTATAAAATTATGGCTAAAATAACAATATTTTGTTTTATAGATACACTATTGTCCTATATTGATATTACATAATTAAGGTACCTTTTTACGTCAAATACGCAATCTGCTCACTGCACATATTCAATATCGATTTGCAACATATCATTACAATAATAAAATCATAATGATTTTATGATGGTTATAAAACTTTTTGATATTTCTCCCCGTTATTTTTAACTAATTAAAATGTTACTTATATGAATGCTAAATTAAAGGTGTACTGTACTTACTTGGTATGGAGGTCTTGCAGCTGGTCATGGCACCCGATACAACACTTTGCCATGAAGAGTCCACACGAGATACGAAGTATTTACTTGCAGCCTCGTAGTCAATGGTATTGTCCTCGGAGAGCTGTGTATACATGATAAATATATCCATTTATTTTATTTAATATTATCAAGGTTTATGTAAACTACTTAGTCATATTATAAAATTATGTGGAAAATGACATTAGGGCTAATGGTACTATAAAAGGATGGAAATAGTATGAGAAAAATTAGTGTTGTTCGTAAACCCTGTTCTCTTGCACCAAAAAATGCGCATTCCATTTGAATAACCATAGCCGATCGTCATTTTTGGTGCAGAGAACAGGGTTTACGAACAGCATTATTATATAGGAATTAGTAATGCTGTTCGTAAACCCTGTTCTCTGCACCAAAAATGACGATCGCCTATGGTTATTCAAATGGAATGCGCATTTTTTGGTGCAAGAGAACAGGGTTTACGAACAGCATTAGTATTGAAAATTGATGCAAAGCGAAATTCTAGTTTAAAAGGAAGGGGAATTCAAATTTTAAAAAATGTCCTAGTATTGGCTGGTTAATTAATTTGAATCCCCCTACCTTCAACTATATCAAAATTAGCAAATTTTGCTTTGCATGAATTTTCCATACTAACAACTAACAACTAAGTGCTTTATTTTTTAATAATTAATTTTTTTTTTCTCGTGTAAAATTTTGAGTCATATTATATTAACATTTATGTGATTTAGTATTATTATTGAAAATGAAAAGTAAGGTCTGTTTACACAAAGCAATCTTTTCAAAATGCTTTTTACCGCCGATGACGATTTTTTTTAAATTATATTGGTTGAAAACATGTTTAAGTATGCCTAATATCCCCCATTAAATATTTTCCCAAAATCAATTAAGTAGTATTCTAAAAAAAAAAAAAAAAAAAAAAAGTTCTCCCCATTTATAAAAAAAGTCTTATTATTATTCCTAAAATTCTTATAAGAACTGCGTGTACTAACAATGATAATGGGTGCAACCCTTTTGTATGTTGTTGGAAAATAAGCAGATAAATGGGTCGCGCCTGTGTTTAGCGCACCTCTGATTGGTGTACGTCACCAAAACTGGTAAGAAGCATTGAATATATTTTATATGTAAAGAAATTTAATGATCTTGTGTTCATGTATCGGGCAACATTATTTAATGTTTAGTAAAATTGCTTGAATAATTAAAACTATTAACTTTATATATATATATATATATATACACACATATATATATATATATATATATATATATATATATGTGTGTGTGTGTGTATGTATGTGTGTATCATTACTATATGTGGACTTAAATGTTAAACTGGTTAAAATATCGAAATGATTCCCTCAAATAATCGGCATAAAAGTTATTATATAAAATTACATGGTAACTGAAACAGAGATTAAGTAATGGTTCAAGGTAACAAACGATGTTTTCCACGTTTTTATTCTTTAATTAAATAAATTGTAGTTATTAATCAAACTATCGTAGTAATTAATGTTAATCTAATTGACAGGACGTAACTCATCCATCATAGATTAAGACACTAACGTAAGCAATATATCTTAACTTATAAGACCTATACAAAGTATAACTATTATTTAATTATATAAAAATAAAATAACGATATAATATTATTAATACTTACCAAATTTTGATTTTTGAACAAACATCTTGTAAAACACTGAAATAAAAAACAAACAAAAAAATAATAACAATAATTAAAAATTATTAATAATAATTTGAAATATTTCAAAATATATTAATGTAATTTCGTTTGATAAATATAGAGTAAATTAATATTTGTTATATTTAATTCTCTTTATTATGAAAAAATGTATTTCTAGTTCTTTTCTTTTTTTCTTTTTTTCTTAAAAAAGTTGATAATTTTTAATTGAAACTTACCGCTTGAGGAGTATCTTTCACCACTGAAATTAAAATAATTTATATTAGAATAATATTAAATAATAAACGTAATATATTTGTTAGTTTATTTATTTACATAATTTGTTTACTTCAAGTTAGTAAACCGAATGTTAAAGCTAGGTGAAAAGTCAGGATGTGATTGAAAAAGTTAGGATGAAAATTCTTTAATATATTATGAATAAGGTATTTTCAAAAATGTAAAAAAATTTAGGGGGTCACCATACTAGGTTTAAATTATGATTTTTTGTAGTTTTACCCCCATAAGGACTCATGTTAATTTCAATAATTATTTTCTCTCTTATCTGATAGTTACGCGTTCTGAAAATTTTAGCATGTAACTGTTAACTTTTAAATGGTATGATAAATTTTGAAAGTATCTTTCTATTTTGAGATATATAAGCAATCTAAATACAGCCCTTAAGGTAATATACTCTAAAGATATTTTCTGAACAAGTTTTTTTTAATGCAAAGGGTTGTATATAGATGGCTAGTATCTCAAAATTAAAAAAAAACTTCAAAAGTTTATGATGCCATTTGAAAGTTAATTGTAACAGCTACCTTTGATAAAATTTTCAGAACCCGAGACCATCAGATAAGAGAAAAAATGACTATTGAAATTAACATGGGCTCTTATGGGACTAAAACTTCAAAAAATCATAATTTAAAATCTAGCATGGTGACCCCCAATTTTTTTTCACGTTTTTGAAGATACCATATCCTAATGTATCAGTGTGCAAAATTTCAGATTTTTCTTTCTTTACAATGTTTTAGTCAAATCCCGCAGTAGCTGATTTCCCGCCTTAAATCAATTATACTTACTTAAAGAGTCAGCATCAAGAGGATTCTGAATTTTGTTCATGATGTAATGATTGGCAACTGTAAACAATGCTTTGTCTTTGGTATTGTTGTTACAAGCTAGCATTGCGTCCTCACTGAACAGATTTTCTGGTAGTGTCTCACAGCAGTCCGCTAAAGTCTGTAACATTACAAGTATTACAACATTTTATTACGTTCCATATCTTTGCATAGTAAAACAATAGTGTATATCGGTTTAAAAAATTCTTAAAAATGTTGTTTTAAAACATGTAAAAGTATGTCTAGTATTTCTCATTTAAATTTCTCAGAAATCGGTGCAGTATAGTTTTCTTAAAAATCGCAAAAAAATCGTGTTTTCCCCATAAATTAGAAGACCCTTAGCTTTCCCCGCGCGCTAAACCGATAAGCTCCATTAAGATAACACAATATTGAATAATCATATAATATACTCTTATCGTAAAAATATTATTAATAATAATAAATTAACGGATTTAATTGGGCGAAATTAAGCTACAAATATCACAATATTTGGTTGTTATTTTATTTTATATTTTAATTTTTTATTATTAATTTTTTTTTTACGGAGTTAAGCAATAAAGTTATTACAGACAGGTGAAAAAAAAATGCAGTATGTTGCCCGTATTATTATTATATTTTTAGGGCATAATTTAAAGTTTTTGCAACCATTGAAGCTTCAATGGTTGAATTTTCAAGGGAAAAGGTAGCATTGTCACATCTAAAAAAAAAAAAAAAAAAAAAAAAAATTGTGATAAATATCTCCTTTTTATTTTTTTAATTGTGGAGACCGAATTTTCGATTCTTACACCTATTTCTGAGCAAATGAAGTTTTTTAGTTACCGTACATGTTTTATTTTTTTTTCTGTGAGAGCTACAATCGACCATTTGTATTGATTCTACAAGTTCATTATTTTTAATCCTTGTCATGGTTTTTTACACGTACAATATGCATTTTTTTATTGTCAAAACACAAACACAAATATTTTTTAATTTTATTTTAACATTGGATTTGTAAATGTTATATTACAAATTCATGTCCTAACAGCTTCTGATAAATATAATATTCATTTAAAAAAAAAAAAAAAAATCAGTCATTCTAAAAAAAAAAAAAACTTGTTTTATTTTCCTTGTAATATAATAAGTATTTTTTTTTTTATAATGTGTATGCAATGATACTTGATGTAATGTATATTGTACGTGCTACTTGATGGCAAGCCCACAGCAACATGTATTTACAGATAACCCCTGGGTTATGGCCTCGTTATACTCACTGATTATATTTTATTTTTATATTCAATAACAAATTCCGGTCAAATATTTAGAGCATTTTTTTTATTTTCTTCTATCAATTTAAAAATTTAAAAAGTATTAAAAAAAATAAAGATATAAATTTTCTTTCAAAAAAAAAAAAAAAAAAAAGCCAATTTTAAATTTATATTAAAGTTAAGAATTTTTATATACTTAATATTAGATCATATACACTTTAAAAAAAAGTACAATAATGGAATAAAAATAACGGCTGTTTTAGAATATGTAAATGCACACAGAAATTATAAATTACGCAATTTATGCTTCATTTATGTCCTTATATAGCATAAATGATACTAAATTAAAACAAAACAAATAATTATGCTGTACAAAATAATATTTATGCTATTGTAACATAGTTATTTTGCAGTTAGGTTGAAAAAATTTTGCTGAAAATAAGCTTGCATAATTACTATACCTATTTTATTAATTTTTATCCATGCATTTGCATTGTTATAGTATCTTTCCTATAATTTTAAAATATTGTTATTTTATACATTCTAAAGTGACCTAAGATTTAGAACTAAGCGGTGCCTATATTAAACTAATTATAGGGTTGACTATACTGTTTTATTAATAAAATATATGCTATAGTATCAATATAATTACGTAATATAAATTGACTTACCTTAAAATCATATTCCGGACAAGATAAAACTTCCTGTCTGTTGTGATAACTATTACGATTATATCCAAATCCACCAGATAACCCACGATGTGCTAACGCTCCAACAGCAGCTCCAGTTAATAATAATCCAGCGTTGGATAACATACTAGATCCATGTTTCTGTTTTCCATATCCACCATATCCACCACCATATCCATTAGATCCATAACCTCCTCCTCCAAAACCACCTCCATGTGATCCATATCCACCTCCAATTCCATGAGCTGCTCCTAATCCTGCTGCTCCAGCATAACCTCCTGGGTTACCATAACCGGCTGGATACCCACCAGGGGCACCACCATATCCGGCGGGGTACCCACCAGGGGCACCACCATATCCAGCTGGATACCCACCAGGGGCACCACCATATCCAGCAGGATAACCTCCTTGAGCGTTATGTCCTGCAGGGTATCCACCAGGAGCACCGTAACCAGCTGGATAACCTGCTGGTGCATTATGACCTGCAGGGTAACCTTGATTTGTAGGATAACCATGACCTTGTTGACCAATAGGAGCTGAATAACCAGGAGCCCCGTGTCCAATTCCTGCACCATGTTGTCCCGCAGCAGGTTGCTGGAACCCTATATGAGGTCCTTGATACGCTGGAGGTGCTCCATTAGGTTGTTGAAAACCAGCAGGTTGAGATCCATGTGGAGAATACGCAGGTGGGGCTACATTAGAGGGATAAGCTGGAGGTGAACCATGGGGTGAATATGCAGGAGGTGCTCCTGCAGGGGGTACTGCATGATTTTGATATGCAGGAGGTGCTCCTTGTTGTTGAAAGTTTGGATTTGAAGCACTTTGTTGTGGATAATTTTGAGCTTGTATTGGTTGATTTGGTTTATTAGCACTTGGCATAACAGGTGCTGAAGGTACTGGAGCAGGTGCTGGTGGTCCAACAGGTGGTGCTGATGCTTGAGGTTTAGGAGCTGGTTTTGCAGCAGGTTTAGGTGCTGGAGGTGGGGGTGGGGGTGGAGGTGCAGTAGGTGGTGAATATTGATTTCTATTTTTATCTTTTCTTCTTCTTGTATCTTGTTGACGGGATGAGGGAGCAACTTTTACTGTAAAATAAATTTAATATAAGTGACTGCTTGATAAAATATGAAGAACAAGTTACTAATAAAAAACAAACATATTATATCTTTGCATGAAAACGGTTGTTATGACTTTTAGTAAGATTCTTAACTTAATAAGCTGCGTTCAAATATTTCAATATGTACACAGGACCGCGATAAAATAATATTACCAGTGAAAAACTCAATCTAAAGTAAAGTTGCAATATTATTATTATGAGAAGAACACGCGCTGGATTTAAGTGGTAAAATCTATTTCCGCGGATCTGTGTGAAATAAATTTTAGTTTTAATATGGTTTCATTTATAATGCATAAAACTTCTGCGTGTTTTTTTTTTTTTTTTTTTTTTTTTTTTTTTTTTTTTTTTCCTGCTTAATTAATAAAGTTTTAAATTCTAAGCTCACTTTGCACCATTTTGACGTAAAATTAAAACTTTACTGAATAGTTTTTAAGCATCGGAGAGTTTTTACTATGAACTACCTGGCTCGTATAAAGATTCTTATTAATTATTATATGTTGTATTACTTTTTATGAGACCTTTGTTGTATTATTAAATTGTTATATTCATTAAAAATATAATGTTAATAATTAGTACAAATTTTGATTATATATCAAATACATGCATTTGTAAAGATAAAAAAGAAGCAATTTCAAATAAAAATAAAAATTAACAATTTTTGTTACACAAAAGTTGATAACAATATAACTTACGTCGAGTTCTGCCACCGCCTCTTTTACCAGAGACCTGAAAAAAAAAAAAAAAAAGTTAATAAATATGCAATTTTGAGATTCGGTTAATATTTTACATGAATTAATTGTTATTTACTGATTTATAAATATATTTTTATTATAATATATTTAGTAATTATTTATATATAGAAATACAAATTATATAATTTTCAGATGTTTACCAAAACAATTCCTGAATATCTATTTGATCAAATGACTTTCGAGTTGGGCATTTTTAAAACTGAAATAATGAATAATTATATTATATTTCTTTGAAAAGTTCAGATAAACCTTGATTTCTTTGACACATCGACGCATATTACAAAGTCAGTAACAATGTAAACAATTGGAGCAGGGTAACATGTAATTTTTTTAAAACAATATGAATGTGAACGGCTCCATTTGTTGTACATTGTTCCAGCTTTGTAATGTGAGTCAGATTTTAGTGTCATATGAATAATTAAAATAAATTATAGGTAAAAGTCGAAGCACGGGGAAAAAATCAACATTTTCATTATGTTATAATTTATTGGATTTTTTCAACAATTAAATTGGAAATGATAATTTGAAAAAAAACTATTTGACTTAATATTAAAACTTATCCTATTGTCTAATCAATAAAATTACCATATTATAGATATATCTATATGATCAATATATTGATACGCGATTTGTCACCTCGCATAGCAAACTTTAAACTATATAATATTGAACAAAAATGTTAATTCTCCATAAATCTGTGCACTTTTAAAATATAATATGATATTTTAAAACTTTACCATAAACTATACATGAAAAAAAAAAACAGTTTATAAACGTATGAATTTATTGCAGCTTATGTAATATGCTTATGTATATGGATATATATATTCATCTTTCGTTAATTCTAATTAAATTCTCTATAAAAAAAATTATGACTTAGGTTAGGCTTTTTTAGTATACAATAGTTACTCTTTTTTTTTGTTTTTTTTTTTTTTCATCGCATTATTATTATTTTTAGATGTAATTGCATAAAGTAACAATCAAATAACATATAACCACGTCCTGTTTACTTGTAAGAGTCTTGTTCAATTAAAATGAGGAAAAATGCGGTTGTAACCTTTCATTAGCGAGAGAGGAAATACAAGAAATTTGTGGTTGCATTGATATAAATTTTCATGAATGCCTTCAAGTAGAAGAATAATTAAAATATTTCGTTAAATATTTTATAAGTTAATATATATTTTTAAATATTTACTATATTTATGATGCTTGAAAATATACATTGTTTTAAAACTTAAGTACTGAATTTAAATATCTCTATAAGAGTATGTTCGCATGACGTCATTCTGAATGCTTTTCGATGCTCTTCTTCGAGCAATGAATAACATTGCTCAGCATAGGACAAACATGTTTTTTTTTTTTTTTTGCTATTTTCTTTGCAAAAATAGCAATTTTGTTGTTATTATTATTTTTCTTGCATACTTGAAAAACTAATTCAACCTGTTAACAACATCAATGCTCTCAAACATATTGGGAAGTATTTTTAAACTGGCAAAATGAGTCATTTTCCTATACAGGCCCATGTTATTTAGCGCCCACTTATGGCGTCAACTTTAACATGAATGAAACCACCCTATATATACAGTATATATATTATTTATGTGAAGCACACTTTATTACATAATTCAGAACGGAGCGATGCTTGATCCATAAGTTTTATATAACAAACCAATCCTAGCTTATTTGCATACTATAAATAGTGAGCTATAAAAGTGTATTCACATATTCTTGATTTTAATATAGCACTTTGTAATTGTATAACAAAATTCAACAATGAAAATGCATTATTGAATTGAATGTTGCTATGTAAAAACAATAATTATATGAAACCACCGTTTACAGAGAAATTTTTGAAAGTTCGATCTCTTTTATCTTGAATTCAAAAATTTGACAACTACAACAATGGACCGATTGCAATGCAATTTTTCTTATTTTTGTAACGTGTAGGTGAAAACTTTGCCATAAGAAATGCATTAAGAATATTCAAATTTATTGTAAATATTTCGTTCATTAGTGTTCCATTCACGATTAACTGCAATGGTAACTGCAATTTACGGCCGTTAGCTTATTTGCAATGATGATTTTTTGCAGTGGTATTTCCCATATTTCTAAGAATTTAAAAATTAAATCTAAATGCAATGTGTGTTATATTTTTTAATTACTTAGACGCCATATTTATTAATTTTAACCAAAAATTTGTTTATTTTTTATTCATCTATTAGTTTTCAGAGCCTGTATATACATGTTTATAATGCCTACTACTTTTGATAATTTTTATTATATTCTGTATATTTCACTTTACATTTAGTTGTTTCTTAAATTTATGCACACTGAAGTATGCAAAATGCATACTACATTTATGATGATACTGATCCATATTACTTTTAATCTGTGAATAGTTAATTCTATAATTACTTATTTATTAAAAAAAAAAAAATTATAAAAATTTTGACGCATATAAAATTTAAATAAATAATAAAAGTATTTTTTATGATATTATATTATATGAAAAATTCCCAAAATATAAAAAAAAATTAAAAGTTCTTACAATTTCATAAAATATTCAAGAAATACTAAAAAAAACTAATAGTATAATTCTTTCATTTTAGACTTGGAACTATGCTCAGGAATATCACATTGAATCTTATGAAAATATATTTTATATAAAAAAAACTCTTTTTATGTTTTATTATATAATCGCATGAATAAAATTTTGAAAATATTACATAGAGTACTCTAGAAGGGGGGAGTATACGCGATCCAGCAGAATTTTTAAAGCCCTTTCATTGGTTGTTGAAATCGAAAATTCAAATCTGATTGGCTGGCATGCCCAAAAATTTCATTGTTGTCAGTCAATGTTATTTAAATGGGGGTTTTTTGGTTCTGAAAATGACCGTAAGTAATGGGAAAAAATGAGATTTTGAACACTCATAAAATTTTACCAAAACGTTGTCACATTATGAAACTTTCACAGATGAAACTTATTTGGCCAAAAAAATAACATAAATTCAAAAGTCGTAATAATTCGCAAATACCGTTATTTACTGTTTATTTTTGTTCTCTTTTTCGTGAACGCTGTAGTTTTCAAGCAAGCATAAGATTTTTGAGTTTGTTTACATTTTATTTTTCATTGTTGGAGCGCATTAGCCAATGAGCGTTGAGTATTGAGTTTCAAAATATGATATTTTTAAAGCTTAACAAAATTTAATTTTTAGTAAACTCAGGGTTTTGAAATTTTAGACAAAAAATCGCCATAAAATGAAGTTTCTTTTGTGAAAATTTCAATGCTGTAACTTCCCTCGTTCAATAGTTATGACGTTTCAAAATCGCGATTTTTCCGATTACTTACGCGATTTTTCGTGATCAAAAAACCCCAACTAAGGGTGCGCGTATACTCCCCCCTTCTAGAGTACTCTAATATTACATTACAATTTTTTATTATTATTATTATATGGTAAAGGTACCAGTTTTCGGCACACCCCCAGTTTTCAGCACTATATTTTTTTGTGGGAAAACCGCCCACAGCTAAGCTTAAAGAAAAATCAAGGAGGTAGGGGAGGTTCATATGTATGACACAAAAAATCATCAGCTCTTGGAATTGCATTTTTCTGGGGTAAAAAAAAAATGTTAAAGTTGGCTGCCGAAAACTAGTTAGGGTGCTGAAAACTGGTACCTTTACCATTATATCATAAATAGTTGAAAATACCCTACCCTAACTTATAATATTTTGAAGTATATACTTCCTATATAAAATGATAACTATTCAAACGGCGTATATAATACTATATGATACGTGTTAAGAATCACACCACATCATAACACTCGAGTCAATTTAACTCTTGTTAAACTGAAAGACGGATATATCAATTACAAACCAATTTTTTCATTGATGTATAATTTGTCAATTTATATATATGTATATACGGCGGCGGCACATAAAACTGTATTATATATTATGAATATGTATATAGAGTGAAAGGGTTATGCAACTAATTATACTTAATCAATATCACGGGTTTTTTAATATACTGTATATAATATATTATAAGAGGGGTAGAATTATCTAGAGTTTTGATTATTTCTTATTATAATATGTCAAAATGTTTGAAGTTTATGATTGATATATTAGATCCTATTTAATAACACGGAGAAAAAAATGAATTCATTCTCAACACTTTTTTGTATACATAGATACAGTAGTGGCAGTTTTTGATTATAACTGTGAAATCCGTGGAAAAAAAAAAAAAAAAAAAAAAGAATGTACGGTACAGCTCCATAACTCAGAAAAACAGCAGATTCCGCTTTTTCACGGTGAAGCCGTCTATCGCACGTTATGTGTAATGCCAGTTATAACACGGCGCATGCAGTTTTGAAACCGTATTCATTTTTGCTGTATTCGACTTTACGGCGTACCTGTTATTTCACGGCTGTTGCAGTTACATAAACTACCGACGAGTTTGCCGTTATTTTATACCAAACTTTGCTAACCGCAGTGTAGTTCTTTCACTTTTAAAGCAGAATTAAAGGCATAGAATACCTTGAACAAAAAACATGTCTAATATCGTAACATTGATCAACGTTGATTTAGTCAGAGTAATTGATTTCTAATTTATTTTACATTCACAAAATTGCATCTGCAGAGGTCTATGACGTCACAGCTTGCCTGTTTCCGCGCCTGTGGCATAGTGAGCTGTGACGTCATAAACATGCTGCATTCATTTTAAGAATGGAAAATAAATTAGAAATCAATCACTTAGGCCAAATCAACGTTGATATTTAGATATGTTTGGATATTAGACAAGTTTTTTTGTTCAGTGTGTTCTATGCCTTTAAGTTCTAAGGTCCATAAGTTGCCTAGTTGAGTTAAACTCGGTTTAGCTATAGGGTGGTTGCATTCATGTTAAAGTCAACGCCATAAATGAGTACTAAATATCATGGGCTAGTATGGGAAAATGACACATTTTGCCAGTTTAAAAATACTTAGCAAATTTTTTGAGAGCATTGATGCTATTAACAGGTTGAATTAGGTTTTCAAGTATACGAGAGAAATAATAATGACAAAAGAATTAATTATTTTCCAAAGAAAATAGCAAAAACCCATGTTTGTCCTATGCTATGTTATTCGTTGCTCAATTATGGCATCGAAACGAATTTACTATGACGTCATGCGCACACACCATTTTAAACCTGGCTTAGAGTTATACGCTTTTGTAAAGTTGCACCATAGTTAAACTGAAATTAATTCAACAATACATAAACTGAGGCTTTATAGGGTGTATGAACATATGACGTCGTACTGATTGCGCTTGAACGCCATACTGGAGCAATGAATAACATTGCTGAGCATAGGACAAACGTGACTTATGGCTATTTTCTTTGGAAAATTAGTTAATATTTTTGTTGTTGTTATTTTTCTCGTATACTTGGAAACTGATATAATTTAACCTGTTTAAAGCAAAAATATTGTTGAGTATTTTTTAAATGGCTTAATGAGACATTTTCCTATACTGGCCTATGGTATTGAGTGTTCACATATTATGGCGTCGATTTTATATGCTATAGGGTGGTTTCATTCATGTTAAAGTCGACGTCATAAGTAAGTACTAAATAACATGGGCCAGTATAGGAAAATGACTCATTTTGTCCGTTTAAAAATACTTAGCAAATTTTTTAGAGCATTGATGGCTGTTAACAGGTTGAATTAGTATCTCAATTATGCAAGATAAATAATAATAACCAAAAAAATAGCTATATTTTTCAAAAAAAAAAAAAAAAAAAACTACATTTGTCTTATGCTGAGCAATGCTATGCATTGCTCAAGAAGAGCATCGAAAAGCATTCAAAATGACGTCATGCGCACACAACCTATACAACTGCTCTATAACTTACACCCTTGGGTATGATAAAAAAAATTATATTATTCTATATTCTGATTAAACTTATTCATTAATAATTTAATGGATGTTTTTAACATTGTTAATAATTTTGATAAATTTTAAAAATGTATATTTATCGCATTTCCTATTGACATTAGATATAGGGTGTATGCACATGACGTCATACTGAATACGCTTCGACACCATCAATAAACAACATTGCTCAGCATAGGACAAATGACGTTTTGACTTTTTTCTTTAAGAAATTACTTTAAAAAAAAATGTTTTGTTCTCGCTTAAAAACCTTATTCAAACTAATATCAGAATCAATTCTCTCAAAAATATTGCTATTTATAAGTATTTTTAAACTGGTGAAATGTTTCATTTTCTCATACCAGCACTGTTTATAATAGGAGGTATGAGAATAACGTCATATTTAAATGCGTTTGGACGCCATACTGGAGTAATGAAATGCATTGTTCAGCATAGGACAAACTGCATTTTCATGGCTGTTTTCTTTGGTAATTTTTTTTTCCACATTACTTGTGATACTAATTAATTCAACCTGTTAACAGCATCAAAGCTCTCAAAAATATTGACATAGTATTTTATTTGACAAAATGGGTTATTTTTTTTATTCCGGCCTATGTATTGAGTTATCCAACGTCGTTATAACAAAAAAAAATTATATTTATTTATTGTTTAAGATAATATTCATGATTCGTTGCCTTAATCTTAAATATGTCCACGCTCAAATAACAGAATTTCTTTTTCAGATTCAAATTTGTTCTGTAATATCCCAATGTAAAAAAATGCATCTTAATTTTCATGATCTCCTAATAAATTAAGTTAATTCATAGCATTACAAATACTCTGCTTTATATTTATAAAAAATTATTATAATTAATTATAATATAAAAATTTTTAGTAATGAAATTTTATTTTATATTTTATTAAAAAATAATAATATAAATAATATGAAAGGGTTTAGCTTTCGTGTTAAAAAAATTAATAATAACAAAACAAATTATTAAAAGTTAATATTTAAGTGTTTTAATTTCGTGAACAACGTAACAATAAAGTTGGCTATTAAAAATGCTAGAAAAAAAAAAGAAGTAATTATTACTACTAATTATATGCTAACTACATTTCAGCAACGTTTATTCATAACAAGTAACAACTGAAACTAAACTATAGGGTGTGTGCGCATAACGTCATTCTCGAGCCCTTCTTGAGCAATGAATAACATTACTCAGCATAGGACAAACTTAGTTTTTGGCTATTTTCTTTGGAAAATTAGCTATTTTTTAGTCATTATTTTTTTTTTTTTGCATACTTGAGGTACTAATTCAACCTGCTAACAGCATCAGTTCTCTCAAACATATTGTCAAGTATTTTTAAAATGTCAAAATGTGCTATTTTCCTATACCGGCCAATGTTATTTAGTACTCAATTATGACGATGACTTTAACATGAATGAAACCACCCTATATTGTCTGGAGATTTTGTTATATAGATTCCATAGCTGTTGCAAAAATTGCAAAAGGACATTAAATGCAGCAAAAATTACGTTATTTGTTATCTTTTCTTCGGGGGCTAAAATAATTCTATAACATGACAGTTTTTTTTTTTTTTTTTTTTTTTTTTTTTTTTTGCTTTTGCTTTTTACTATTAATTGCGCACTTTTTAGTACAATGGAACCAGGTTTCCGAACATCATTTTATAATTTTTATTATACATTGATTACGTTATTAAGGAGATAGCTTGTATCTCAAAATCTCAAAAGAAAATTTTGAAACTTTATGACGCCATTTGAAAGTTGACTTTAACAGCTAAGATCAAATTTTCAGAGTCCATGACCATCAGATAAGATAAAAAAAAATATTGATATTAACATGGGCTCTTATGGAATTAAACTTAGAGAAATTATCATTTAAAATCTAGCATGGTTACCCCCCATTTTTTTATATTTTTGAAGATTTCTTATTCTAATGGATATACAAAATTAACAATTTAAGATTTTTTCTTTCTTTACGACTTCTTAGTCAAATCCCGCAGTAGATGAATTCCCACCTTAATTTTATTATACTATAAAATTAATATGACAATAAATTGTATATTTTAAAAATATGATATTTCTCAGATTATTTACTGATTTTGTTTTTCCATAATTCGTAATTTGTGCTTAGGAAAATGGTAGAGAATCCCAAAATTTCTTAAATTTTCTTTATCGTTGCTAAATCCTTCGTTCAAGCAATGTGAAAAAAAAAATAAAAAAAATAAAAAAAATAAAAAAATAAAATTATTTTTGAATGGCGAAATTTAAATGTCTTTTCAATCAAGTCATACTTTTACATAATTATAAAGGTGATAAAAAAAATTTAAAAAAAAAAAAAAAATTAAATTTTGTACTGAAAAGAGGCATCAATTTTTAATTTGACAATTAAACACATTAAGGTTATTAACTGTTTTATATTTATCAGTTATAAAGAGAAGAGTTTGTTGATAATAATTATACTGATTTTACACATTAACTATTGCTATAATTAAACAACAAAATGTTTCAAAATTGTTATAAGAAATCTATTACCTCTCTAAAAAAAAAGTTCTAAAATTAAATTTGCGGATGATAATAATTTTTAATACTTATGACGATTGATGATAAAATATAGAAAGCAGATTTCTAATTTATTTTTGTAAACCTTGCCTGAAGTGATAAGCACATTCAACATAACTTTTACTAATTTTAAATTGAGAGTACTTACTAGTATATATATAAGTAGTCTGTATATAGGGAGACAAAAAAATACAGTATTGAAGTTATATTAAATAGAAACTTTGGAGTGTTGACTTTCTTTAAAATATAAGAAAAAAATCTTGAAATATCTAGACAAAGCGTGGACGTCATAAGATGAGAAATTTCTACCATCATAAAATATAAAATTGATTTTGAATTGATTTTAATTGAAAAAAAAAACATTAAAGGCGTAGCACAAAAAAAACTATCTAATATCCTAATGTACCTAAATATCAACGTTGATTTGCCCGGAGTCATTGATTTCTCATTTATTTTCCATTCCAAAAATGGCAGCTGCAAATTTGTGACGTTGCAGCTCACTAGACCACGCTCGTAGAAACAGGCGAGCTATAACGTCACAAACCTGCAGCTGCCATTTTGGGAATGGAAAACAAATTAGAAATTAATGATAATGACTCCTGCAAAATCATCGTTGATATTTAGGTATGTTAGGATATTAGACATTTTTTTTTGTTTTGTTTTTTGTTGTTTTTTTGTTCAAGGTGTTCTACGCTTTTAATTATTGCAAAAATTTAAATATCAAGTTCAGAGAAAAGTATTATCCCTTGTAAATTGTAACATTAACAAGAAAAGAAAAGACACACATAAATGACTCGCGTACAACTATAGTACAATAGTACAACTATATTTGTTAAAAATTAAAACTAAACTAACTGGCTGATTAAACTAACGTAACTTCATAATTTTAGTTATTTTAAATTACTATCATTATTTTGAAACGTACTATTTGAGAATCGTTTTATAAATATTCTTGCAATTGAACATTTTCGACCTTTTTTTTCTCTCTGCTTCTTTTTTTCTTAGCATTTTTCAAAGTTACCGAATGCGATTAATCGAGTCAATTTCAAATAGCAGATAAATTCTAAAAATGCAAGTATTAAATTAAAATTGTCAATCTTATATATAAGATATAAGAATGAAACAGCAAGGAAATATAACTGATTTCATTTCAGCGTCAAACACGATGCGTCATGGGTAGATTTGAAAAATATATATTGGCATAAAAAAAAAAAATGAAATTCTACTCTTTTCCTTGTAGATTCCAATGAAAGCAAACAATCTGATCTGACTACTTATATAATCGTATTACTATGTATGGAAAACACGTTTTTTTTTTGTTTTTTTTTCCTTGTTTAGAAATTGTGTACTTAAAAAAATAAAAACAAAGAAAATAATAATAATAATTATGAAAAACATTAGAAGCATAATAAAGATAGAAAAAACTCCACAGATTATTTTAATGTTGGTAATGATTGAGATAATGGTAGTTATCGACAAGAACGTGCCAGCCAATCACAGGTTTAGCAAAACAAATGATAGAAATCCCTAGTTTTCTACATACCCTTTAAAATTTTCATTGTGGGCCTCGTTATATTTTAATTATTATTATTTTTTGTATAATTATTAAAAATGCAGCTCTGTAAGAAAACTCAAAAAATAAATTAGACCGGTTTAACTTGCAAACCAGGGTTCAGCTTGAGAGCCGAGTTAATATTTGAAATACGAGCACAACCCTTGTCAAACTACCTCTTATGGTATAGCAATTGAAATTCCCAATGGTAAACCATTGTGTGGTTAATTGAAACACGATTGAAGCAATGGAGCAACCATTGGAGCCTTTACAATGGTTACCATTGAACTTGTATTATGGTTACCATATAATAAAAAATATGGTTTTACTATTGGATTGATGATGATATTTCAACCAAAGCTTGTAAACAAACTCTCCAGAATAATAGAAACCAATAACTTGTATTGACTATATAAATAATGTTCTTAATGTATTGAATTACAAAAAGCTTGTAATTATTTTTAAGAACAATAGATTCTACTTGTTATAGAGTATTAAAATATAACATTAAATAAATTTGAAAACTTTTGTTTTTCTTTTCTTTCTTCAAAAATATTTTATTAGCTCATTATATTCTATTCAAATGCTCGTTTCTATAACGAGTTAATTTCATGCTCAATTTGAGCTCGATCATTTTTGAGCTAAAATTTCTAACCCCAGATTAAACTTTAAAAAACAATAGTAATAATAAATAATAAAAAATAATAACAAAAAAAAAAAAAAAAAAAGAAAAAAGAAAAACTTGAAAATTTTGTCCCGAGCGGGTGCTCTTATAGTTTAAATTTACAGCTCTAATAATTATCATTTTTATATTAGTAGACCGAAGCCTTAAAATTTAAAATGATAAACATATATTTTTAGTCTCACTTTTACTTTTTCTAAGTTTTAAAAAGTGTAAGAAAACGTTTTTGTTACACCTATAGGGCGTATGCATTCATATTAAAGTCGACGTCATCTTGGATAACTCAATAACATGGGTCGCATAGGGAAAAAAATCATTTTGCCAGTTTAAAAACACTATGCAATATTTTTGAGAGCATTGATGCTGTTAATATGTTGAATTAATATCTCATGTATATGTGAGAAAAATAGCAAAATAACAAAAAATTAACCGATTTCTGAAAGAAAATGGGCTTAAATGAAGTTTGTCTTATGCTGAGCAATGTTATGCACTACTCCAGTATGGCCTCCAAGCGCAATAAATATGACGTCATGCACATACACCCTATAAGACAGTATTCTTTGATAATTTTCAACATTTTCCCCACATATTATAAATATATATCAATATTAAAAATAATAATATTAATAATAAATAAAAGGTCTTGTTCATTCGTTTATTAAAGTTGCCCGATGAAGTAATTAGAGTTAATAATTAATAATAATAATAACACTGAAAGATGTCCGTTTTTCTCAATTCCAACAAGCAGTGAAATTATAACCAATTAACTTTTAGTTTGTTTATTAAAGTAAACTTTAAGTTTTTAGTTTATATTAGTTTATGTTTAACTTTATTTTAAGTTGAAAGTTTAATTAAACAATTAACTTTTAGTTTAGAGTTTTGTAAACCGCATATAGAAGTCTTGCAAAAATCTATTTTCAATACTCTATAGAACAGAACAATTATTCAATTAACAACCCCGAAAAGGGCATCAAATATAGTCTTTTTACATATTTTTCGTTATACAGTATATTATTAGTATTATTATTTTAGTTTAAAGATTTAATTACTGGTTATAGGGTGTATGCATTCATGTTAAAGTCGATGCCATGTTGGAACACTCAATAACATGAGCCGCATAGGAAAATGACTTATTTTGCCAGTTCAAAAATTAAGCAATATTTTTGAGAGCATTATTCACATATTAATATATAGGTTGAATTAGTATCTCAAGTAGGAAAAATAATGATACCAAAAATTAACCAATTTCCTAAAGAAAATTGCCAAAAACGAGCGGAGCAAAGTTATCTACGATTACTCCAGTTTGTCGTGCAAGCACATTAAATATGACGTCATGCGGATACACCCTATATACTGAAACGAGGATGCAAATGAAAAGCTTATTACTTAAAGTTAATGAGAAATGGATGGAATTAATAAGATGGAATAATTAAATATAAAACAAAATAGTTCATTAAATAATATAGCGTTCCTAATCTATGTAATAGAATAATGACGTTTTTTCATATATTTGTAGTACGATTGCAAATTTTAAGTACGGTACGTCTCATTAATTGACTCGATAATGCTTGTCATATATAAAATATCAATTTCATCACAAATTTTGCAACAATGAAAAATTATAATGCATTAGTCATCAATTCATACATTATAACAACTAATAAAGCTTGCTATTCTAGATAAAATGTAATTATTGCTTTATATAGCGTAGCTGCCTTTTATTGTTGCGTTTTATATGGCGCATGATGAAATATACACTCCTCCCGAATAATTCTGACCGAAACGTTAATCTCTCCAAATGTTAAAAAATATATGGGGAAACTGTAATGCAAGTGGTCAGATTTATTCGGGAGGAGTGTGCTATATTGTAAACTCTTTGTACATATAGAATTTTGATCTATTTTACCTTTTATAGAAATATATTAACATCATAGATAGAAAACTGACTTTCCTTAAAGTCACCGCATAGAAACTGCATATTACCAGAAGTGTAAATATGGATTACAATTTTATACCACATTGTCCGTACAGTCATTGCAATAAAAAATGAAATTGTATTGGCTTATGGCCATTCAATGCAATCAGATGGAGATTTCATTTGACGCAAAACTCTACCTAAATACATGTTGTTCCCATATGCCAATAGAATTTCATTTTTTATATAGTTGAAGAATACAATATTCTGGGCCCTTTTTACTAACAAGTGATAAATGTTGATTTTTCAATATAATAATTGTCACTCCTATTATACGAGTTTCATATGAGTGGACACTGCGGACTGTTTTAAACCAAGAAGGATATCTTCGTAAAAATTTAACACATTCATAAATATATATATGGCAATGGTAAAGTATTTAATTCTATATTTAAATATATATATATCAAAACCTTTTAAAAAATACAATTTAGGTTTAATTAGAGGTTTCAACTTACGGCCCACCGTGCAAAGTTGTTTAAGGGACCGACCTTATATCTCAAAAACTAAAAGTGTTTTGGATCTACATTTGGTGTCATTGTGTATAGCTAAGGGTTACACCTAGCCGTGGTAATAATTTCAAGATGTTTGACCATCCCGAAAAAAAGAAAAAAATTATTGAAATTAACATTGGGCCTTATGGACTTAAAATTCCAAAAAATCATATAAAATTAATTTGCACGGTGACCTCCCAAAATTGTTATATATTTGACATTGTCTCAAGCTGAAGTATTATTGTGCAAAATTTCAGATTTTTTTGACGATAAAAGTTTGAGTCTAATGGCTGACGTCGGTACCCTACTCCCTTAAGATCTAAAGAGCTAACCACTGAAGAAATAACGTTTATAATACTAACAAGTTTTACTTTTTAAACTTTTTTTTACTCATTTATTTGGTTTGTACTGAAGAGTTACATCTATGTAACTGAACACTTTGTACAATTTATGTTTTCCTCGTGTACTAAAACTTATAATTAGTTATAGACACACTAGATACATACAAAGTGCAACGTATTAAAATTATTAACAATTTGCATTTTAATTTGGCTTACATTATTGTTTCATCTAGTACAATATAATATAAAATATATGGCTTACCTCTAAAACCGCGACGGCTAGCACAAAACACAATAAAAACCAACGTATCTGCATGATGTATGACGATAGACTGGCGTGATTCGCTCTCAAACTTTCTCAGCTTCTTTACTCACTCATGACGACGATATTTTAATAATATCGATTCTTTAAATATATCGATTTAAATTTTATATATACGTAACTAGAATAATATAGTTATTTCTAGTACACATTATATTTCATTCATTTTTTTTTATTTAAATAAATGTACATGCGGATTTAATTCATTATTGCTTTCGCTATAAAAAAAATTTGCACATATGGAAATAAAGCACTGGAGAGTTTCCATAGGATCAAAATTTAAAAAACATCGAAACTCAGATCATTTCAACGGACTAAAATAGACATAAACATAATTATACCCATTTTTAGCAACTTTTTTTTATTACAAATTTATTTATGCTATACTTTGCATAATAATATGTTTAATGATATGGGGACTTAAATGCAGCATAAATTACGTTTTTTCCGTATATACCTTAAAATTCTAAAAAAAAAAAAAAAAACAAAAAAAAAAACGAATATTTTAAAAAATATAAATGAAATAACAATGGATCTTATCGGTGGTGCGCGGGAAAATGTTATAATTTCCTTTATTTTTTTTAGCATTTTTGAACCATGGTTCTTACACCTATTTCTGAGTAACTGAAGTTTTTTTTAGTTACTGTACGTTTTAGTTTTTTCTGTGCATAATTATTAGGTTTTTAGTTTTTTTTTTTTTTTTTTTTTTTTTTTTGAGAAAACTTTTGTATGAAGTCAGGAAATATTTAAATAAAGGAAACTATTAACGTGCTTTAAGCGAATAGAAATTTTTATGAGTTTTTTTCATCACCGATAACCTTCATTAAATAAAATAAACTCGTGTTTAGAATTAAAAATCCTATATCATACAAACAATCGATTATTAAATTAAATCGATATAACGATAATTCTCTATAACCTTGTATATAATTTCCTGACTTTCAAATATATATTTCTTCCAAGATGAACTTTAATCGCTAACCATGTATACATAATTATACAACAAAAACAATTTAGACACGTGACATAAAGATAAGCAAAATTAAAAAATATTTTTTTGTTATTATTTTCTCTGTTGGTTATATAATTATTTTATTTGTAATTTTTGCCGACGATGCGTGTAGAAATTTCTCGAATATTCACTTGAAAAAAATAAATTACTGACTTATATAGAAATAGTCAATTGATTAATTGGTCTTTGTAATTGTATTCTAAAGAGTGGAAGTTGCGAAATTTAGTAAAGAAATTGTATAAAATGCGACGTAAATTATTAAATATTTTGATAAAATAAAAGTTTAAAAATAATTAAAATACGCTTTTCAGAATTCAGATCTACGATGTAACTCTTTTTTTTTCTGATACAGCTAATTAATATATTTTAATTAGTTAAATTGCAATATTCTGATTTTTAAAAATAATTTAAGGGAGTAGGGTACCAACCTTTTATCTCAAAAACTAAAAGTGTTTTGGGTCTAAATTTGGTGTCATTGCGAAGCTAAGGGTCACACCTAGCCGTGATAAAAATTTCATGATATTTGACCGCCCCAATTTTTTTTTTTTTTTTTTTTTTTTTTTTTTTTTTTTGAAATTAACATTGGGCCTTATGGGCTTAAAATTTCAATAAATCATATAAAATTAATTTGCACGGTGACCTCCCAAAATTTATGTATATTTTTTGAAATTGTCTTAAGCTGAAGTAACATTGTGCAAAATTTCAGATTTTTTTTGACGATAAAAGTTTGAGTCTAAGTTCGACGTCAATCCCCTACTCCCTTAACTACCTTTAATGTAATTTAATTTTGCTACTATATCTGGCATATCGGAAAAAACTACCAAGTATCAATTAAACTTTAACTAAATAATATATTTTTTTTACGTGGATCTTATTATTATATTTATTTAATTCTATATGTTTTGTTGCAATTACTTGCTGTATGTTAAAATGCATTGTATTTTCAGACAAATATTTATTTTATTTTATAATTTTGAAGGTACAAACAAAATTTACAAAAATTTCAATAAATCAAAATATTAACCCTCAAGCGTCTGAAGAAGGTTTATTGGACTCGCAAATCTACATTTTTAAATTTATAATTTATTCCAAATTTTTGCAGCATTAATTACAATTTTTAAATTAAGTTTTAATTTTGCCTGGAAAGCTGTAGCTTATTCTCGATAAGGTTAAAAAGTTGAAAAATTATGTCAATGATTTCGTATATATGGACAGAAGCTATTTTAATTTTTAAATCATGTAATTATGTAATGTAATTATGTAATGTAATTATGTAATGTAATTATGTAATGCGATTTTTTTCATACATAGCTCAATAATCTTTGTATCGACTAAAAAAAATTCTACTTGGTAAAAAAAAATCATAATAATAATAATAATAAAAATCTTATATATATATATATATTTTCCATTTAATACTTGACCTTTCACGCATTCTGTTGTGAGTTTTGAGTTTTGATTTGACCCGTGTATTTCAACGGGCATCTTGAGGGTTAAAGTGCTACATTAATATTCTTCTTAATCATCTCCATCAGATGAACTTGACAGTGCTTTTAACATATCCTCCATTGGTATATTTTTCAAGTCTTCCGTTGATGAAGCTTGTGGTACAGCTTCTATTTTTGCAGGTTCAAGAGTTACCGTTGTTGCAACAGTAGAGATTGTTGTTGATATAGTGGTACTTTCTGTACTGATTGTTGTAGTCTCAGTGATATTGTTGATCATTGTTGAATTTGCAACAGTGGACTCAACTTTCTGGTATGAATTTTCAAACGCAGCGCATTTTTGTAAAACATACATATTTTTTATGCATTTTTCAGCTAGAAAAAAAAATTAATAAAATAAAAAACAACGTGAAAAAAGGCTAATTAGTATATTTGAAATTTAGCCTATACCCATTTTTTATGCATTACTGTCTCTAGTTATATGTTATATTCTTATACTCGTAAATAATAATAAATAATAATAATAATATTATTATTTAATAATAATAAAAAAAAAGCAATTCTAGAAATAAAAGTAAAATGTACACTCTAATTCATATCTACAGTATACCATATATTAAAATATTAGTATTCCTTATTTATGTATATTTTTTGCTACTTTCGAAGAAAATGTAAAAAGTTAGTTCTGGAATTCTATAAACTCCATACTGTGATGATTTCATGGATGCTATCACCGCGGTAATGCTTTGCTTACAGTAAGCTTTTTCTATAATTGGAACTGTTAAGTGAGCTCCATAAGTGTGCTTGTTATTTTGATCAAATATAATTAATTAAATTTTAATTCTAAATAATTCCAATTATAAAAAAAGCTTCTTTTGAATACGGCTAATATAAGTGCTTAAAGAGTCCCTGGCCTCAAAAACTAATTTCCTCTCAATGATTAATTACGAGATAGGATGATTATAAATACACATATTTTGTGCCTTAACCCTTCAGAACTCTTTCAAAATAGGGAGAAAACTTGTAAAGTAGGCAACCTGTGTAACAATTTCTATATTAGACCCGGAATTGATGACGTCATGAATTTCTAAAGTTGCCTATTTTACAGTTTTTCAAACCCAGTTTTTGAGGCTTCAGAAGGGTTAAAGGATATAATACGTGTGTATGAATAATGGTCCCATCTCATGATTTTTACGTTTTTGATTTAATATTAGGACGCCAGGAGCCCTTTAAAATTTTGTATGGGCTCGGTGCAGTATTGTGCTCTCTCTCTCTCTCTCTCTCTCTCTCTCTCTCTCTCTCTCTCTCTCTCTCAGTGCTAAAGGCAGCAAGCAAGAAATAGTACAGAGAATCATACAATTCTCGCACACCTTTTTATTATGCACTATAATATACTATTGTGCTACACCCGTAACCTCTATTATGGTTAGCAAGCAACGCCAGTTACAGCTATTAATATAAAATATAATATTTCTATAATGCATCGTAAAACTATACTATTGCGATGCCAATGCTCTATGATGACTTAACTACGCCATGCAAGATCAATCTTAAATTATATCATCTATAAATTGTAAACCCCTCTTATAAAATAACGTATTTTTTTAAGTAGGGTCTATCATTTAGAGCTATATATACACTGTATCAAAACTTTAGACCATATAGTTAAAATTATAGCAATATAAATTAAAGTTACTACATTTTGAAAATGTATATTTTTATAAAATTAACTGATTAAAGAACGGATATGGAGAAATAAACAATTCGGGGTTGATTTTATTAATGTTAATTATATGATACTTACATTTTTGTAGTCTCTCTGATGGACAGAACTGTGAAATAAAATTTATAAAATTTTAATTTTTGTTTAGCTTTTACTGCCATGATTATATATTGCAAAATATTACTCTAAAATATGGTGCATTACTTTAGTTACGAATCCTAACTTATTCAAGATAATTACGATAATTACGAGTAGCTAAAATAATGCATTTTAGCAAAAGTGATTAAAAATAGCTAATTTAAGTTTTTTTTTTAGTTTTTTTAAAGTTTTTTTTAAAGCTATTTTAAGTTAAAATAGCTATTGTTAATACTTTGTTAAAATGCATTATTTTAGCTACTCATAATAACTTAAAAAGTGTACATCTTAAATAAGTTAGTATTCGTAACTACTAAACTAAAGTGATGCACCAATTTTTAGATATAGTAATGCATTTTATAACAAAAAAAAAAAAAAAAAAAAAAAAAAGTTCTTGGCCACGATTTTTATTTTGTTACTGATTTTTTTATAACTTCGTTACGATAAACACTACTTCAAGAAAAAATAATGAAACTACGTTACTCGCGTTACAATTTTTAAAAATTAATGAAACTATGTTCCTCACTACTCTTAAAAGTAGTGAAGTTACCATTTTAGCGTTACTTTACGTTATTCAATATATTCAATACATCAGTTTCATTGATAATGATAATAATAAAGATTTTACTGAGCAAATACTATACTTACATTGCGCACATAGTCAAAAAATAAATAACAAGATTTGCGATCTTTCTACATTCACCATGTTATAGCACTAATAATAAAAAAAATTAAATAACAAAATTTAATGTTGAAGTAATATATTATTTAATTTATCGTTGGGACTCGGATAGAATGAATTACGTAATTAATGCTGTACATATGTCATTATAGCATTAAAGGCATAGAAAACATGAAACAATAATGTTCTTTAACACAAAATGGGATCTACAAAACTAATGACAATTTTTACCAGAATGTAAATGTAGCCCCACAAGAGAGCGTGAAAAAACTGTAAAGTATGCAATTTGCGTGAATATTTCTGATTTTGACGTCAGAAACAGGCAAAAACTAGTATGAAAATGTTGTGCGGGTTGCATAAATTGAAATTTTCTGATCACTGCATGCTACGGCGCTACAGTTGAGTTTTTAGACCAATTTTATTTTATGTGTATCCCATCAAGTGTTTTGTGATATAAATGCTAATAGTTTCTTATTGTCCATGCCTTTAATATTGCTAATTTAAAACAACATAAATAATTAAGCTGTGTAACATAATATGTTATAACATAGTTACTATGCATTATAGCAGAAATTATGTTGGTAATGAATGCATAAGTATTGCTAAAAATGGTCTGGCATAATTTTCACGTACCCTTGTATTAAATAATAATAATATAAAAGTCCAATTGATAAATTACAAAATGGGAACTTTCTACATACAATATACACACATTATATCTGTTTCCTTCTGGACTATTCGTTTAAGGGAGTAGGTGACCGACTGATATCTCGCAAACTAAAAGGTTGTGAATTATAATATTAACACAAAGTAAAGAAGAAATGTTATATATTTTTAAAAGTTTAGCTACGTCAAACATGTAAAAACACGATCAAATATTTAAGTTATTCCACTTTAGAGATAACATGTAAATGTGGAAATTCAAATTTTAAAGGTAAATTTTAGTCAAATTAGAAACTTTTTTAAAATTAAAAATATTATTATTTAAAACTTTTTTCAGAACAAAAAAAGTTTTTTTTTTTTTTTTTTTTTTTTTTTTTTTAATTTATTCGATTTTATTTAAAATTAAAGTGTTTGTTTTGTTGGAAATAAATATACAAAAAATTATTGAGAAATTGTAATTCTTCTTTTAGGGATTTCTGGTCCAAGTCGGTCACCTTCTACGTTAAAACTTTTTTCGGAACAGCAAAAATATAAATAAATAAATAAAAATAAAATGAAAAAAAAATTTTGATTTCATTTGAAAATTATAGTTTTCTTTTTGCTGGAAATAAAGAATGTACAAAGAATTGTTGTGAAAAAAGAAAATATAGTTCCTCTTTTAACTACTTCCGGTCCAAGTTGGTTATCCTCTTCATTAAGGATCAAATTTCCATAGAAGGTACTTTCTAAACATTTGTGCGTTGTGTTATTTTCATTAATTTGAAATAACTCACTCTGAGTAATTTTCTTCGGATACATTGCAGTAAAAATCCAGGTGCATTGTTACATTGTGCAGGAGCTCCAACTGCATCACTATATCCAACTAAAAAAATAAAGTAAATAAATCAATTTTTTTTATTATTATTCGCACGTGCAAAAATAAATACGTTAATAATTATGCAAGTCTATTTTACGCAATAATTTATTCAGTACAGCATAATCTATTCTGCAGAACACTTTAAAAATTGCTATGTTTTAAACTCATAAATATTATGCTGTAAATAAATATAAAAAAATAAAAATAAAAATAAAAATAAAAATAAATAAATAAATAATTAAATAAATAAATAAATAAATAAATAAATAAATAAATAAATAAATAAATAAATAAATAAATAAATAAATAAATAAATAAATAAATAAATAAATAAATAAATAAATAAATAATAAATAAATCAATAAATAAACTTGTTGTACAGCATCATTTAGTATCATTTATATGCTACAATGACATAAATGCAGGATAAATTACGTTAATGTTTCTTTCCTTTAAAACTAGAATATGTATTTATATTTTATAAATAAAAACTGTAATATAAATATTTATATAACGTTAAACAAAAAAATAAATAAAAAATAAAAAAAGGTAAAACAGGGCACTGTAAAACAAAGCCATATTTCTTAAGCAAAATTGTATAAATAAAAATTGTAAAACTATAATGCAATAGTAATGTGTGCCACTAAGTTTGACGTATACGTGTGACGTAATGGAAAAAGCAATCATATCATGTACTGTAAATCATAATCACGTTATGGTTGAGAGCTAGGTTCAAAATAAGAAACCGTCTCTCCATAGTACTAAGGCGTAGAACACATTAAAAAAAAAAAAAAAAAAAAAAAAAAGTTGTGTAATATCCTAACAAACATGAAAAGCAACGTTGATTTGGCCAGAGTCATTGATTTCTAATTTATTTTCCATTCACGAAATTGCACAAGCGGGCACTGACGTCACAACTCACTTGTTTTAACGCGCGCGTGGAACAGGTGGACTGTGACGTCATTGCCCGCTCGTGCAATTTTGTGAATGGAAAATAAATTAGAAATCAATGACTCGGGCCAAATCAATGCTGATTTTCAGGTTTGTTAGTATATTAAGAAAAAATAAAAAATCTACGCCTTTAAAGAGTATGTTGAATATCTACCAGGGGCGTATTCAGGGGGTTGTTTACGGAGACCGGACTCCCCCGTCAGATCTGATAAAGCATGGGAAAAAGAGGGTGGTTCCCCCTCTTTGCCTATGCCGACTATAGGCTGGACCCCTCCGGTTGCAAAATCCTGAATACACACCTGATTTCTACCACGACAAAACAGAGATACCATATCAATAAATTAAAGGTATTTGCTACTTACTTGGTACCTGATTGTTGCAAGTATATACTGCCTTTCTCATAACCTCTTGCCACGCCACTTCAACTTGAGATTTAAAATATATATTGGCAGACTCAATATTTATTGCATTATCTTCATTTAGCTACAAAATATATTGTATTAAAATATTAAAGCCCTTGTCAACTTACTTTTTTATCATTTAGAATACTAGATTGATAATTACCATACGTTATTATCCATGAATTAGACACCAACACGTTGATTTTGTATTTATTTTCATTCATTTTTTAATTTTTTTTACGGTTATTTCACGTATCTGACGTCCCAATATACCGATGGGGTCGTGATAGGGGTAAAGAACTTGAGAGAGGGGCTTAAATTTATCTCGTGACCAGAGCGGTGACTGTGATTGGCGGTGGTACACTGTGACGTCAGATGCGTAAAATAGCCGTCAAAATGAAAATAAATACAAAATTAACGTGCTGGTGTCTAATTTATGGATAATAAGGTATGGTAATTATCAATATAATATTCTCAATTGATAAAAAAGTAACACAATTAAATTTAAACAGAGATTTTAGTATCGGTAGTTAAATATTCATAAACATATTTTCTATTAGCCGAAAACATGTAAAAAAAAATGTGTCAAGTATATTCTTCATTTTCCGTCTTCAGATCAATAGTTTTCTTAAAACGCGCCTAAAAACATGGTATGGTGAATTGTAACATACAAATGTTAACCTAAAATAGGGTATAGATATACCCTATAAGGGTGTATGCATATAGTACACCTAATTATACTTTATATTTTGTCTAGCCTCTTCTTTCAGAGTATCGTCAAACAAAATGACATATATTTTAGTTCTTCGGTCATTATATACGAGAATAATATATTCATTTATTTTGCTAAGAATACGTTAAAGTGTGTCTAGTATCCTGACCATACAGAGATACTAGAAAATTAGGTTACGTATAACAATTTGGTTAGGTTAATTAGACATGTTATATGAGTGTATGAGTATAAAACATGTAAGGTTAAAAAAAAGTGTTACGCTACATCTAACCTAGCAAAATATTATGTGTCAAAAAGTGTATTTATTCCAAGATCCACCTCATTATGTAACGAGCTACATATTTATATAATGAATGTTTCATATAATTGTATAAAAAAAAACTGTAATCTAGAATGTAAGTTTATTTTATTCTTATTTTTTTACTTATAATTTTTCAATTTACTATAACCTATGTATGCGTATATTATTTGTTTATGCTAATTATGTCCTTAATATTATGTCTTTTGTACTGTGTGTACCACCAATGTATTGGGCAAGTAACATTGCCTGTTTTTCGTTAACAATAAACTAAACTAAACCTCCTTTTCTTGCATTTCAGCTGATGGTATCCCTCAGTTAAAATGTTCTAACCTCGATGCAGTGTATAGTTATCTTTGAATATATACGCTTTGCGCAATAATATTAATAGAAGCCTAATGGGATATTATCTCTACCCGCCACCGATAAACTCCATTACAACGAGTCATACAATTTACATACTATTTACTAATAAAAAAAATTGAACTAAAATTGACGTCACTATATACGCTAAGTTGTTCCCTTTAACAAGATTAAATTATTAAATACGTACTCTACTACTTCTTACGTCATTTTTATTTATTTATTATTTGTGCTTAAAATGCTTTTTTTATTAAGTATGCATAGTAATCCGCAGAAATCAATGCAGAAGTCCCCCCCCCCCCCCCCCCAAAAAAAGTGTTTTTCCCCATAATGCGTAATTTTATAATTAATGCTACGTCATTGCCGGAAAGGAGCCTTAAAATAGACCATCCTGACTGTTTCCTACTGAGTCTGCTAAGGCTAATGCTGGGTTTACTAATTCTAGGCCGACCCGTTTCGGATGAACCCGCATAAATTAAGGCACAAGAAGTTTTTCTGAAGATTCTGGGTGTAGAAATGCAATTAAGAAACTGCCACTGCGCAGTGAGGTTTAGTCAAAGCGAAAAAATTAAATAAATAAATAAATAAAAAAAAAATAAAAAAAGATTAAGCCATATAAGATGCTTTATATAATAATATATAAAAAAAAAACACTTACCATATAATAATTTCTAAAGAGGCATGTAGTGAAACACTGCAATAAAATAAAGAAGTAATGAGATATAAAACAAATTATTTTATACAAACATTTATAATATAATATTAGTATATTCTTAAAAAATATTATTATGCAACTGATTAAAAAAAAATTCATTGTAATAATTTATTATTATTATTATATTTTAATTAAAAATTTATAAATAAAATAATTTTTAGTTTCATCTATAATAAATGAATTCATATTCAATTATTAATAATTACGCGTGTGTCAAACCATGTCAAACATTGCACATTGCACGGATCAAGAATTTGTAATAGGACTTAATAATTTGTTTAGCTAATTGAATGTGTTCATTTTATTCTTACCGAAGCTGGAGAATTTTTATTCACTAAAAGGAAGAATTGTGATTAAAATATTTGTAATATGAGTGAGTATATATAATAAACATAATAAAGAAGAATATTTTAAGTGAAATAATCATAGTTATTTCCATTTTTATTTAAAACTGTCTCTAAATGTTAGTATAATCATAAATACTATAAATAATTTAAAATAAAAGTTCAGCGAAAAGAAAAAAAATAGTATTATGATAAAAAATAAGTCGAAAAATTAAAATTGTACCCAACCCCAGAACTTTAATTGTATTACTACATGATCTAAACAGGTTTAGGAAAACAAGTTTTTTTTAATTTTCCGGAAAATCCCCTTTATTCAAAATTTAGCCATATCACGTTGGTAACCATTAAAATGACACTAACTCAAGAAAACGTGATCTGATGGGGGTAATATTTTTATGGTAGTATACACCCATACATAGGTCATGAAGGTATACTATTTTATATGTGTGTAGAACGTTGAACAAGATATTTAGCATTTTCTACATATTATCTAAGTTTTTACATTATTATATGACATCCATGATGTTTTTTATATTATTAAATAAAAATTTAGAAAACTTAGTTTTAAAAAAAATCTGTTTCTTATAATTTTTATGAAAATAATTCAAAAATGATTTTTTTTTTTTTTAAATTTATATATTTTTATTTCCCTGATATACTGTATAGGCAACTTTTTAAGCAGCAATGTTAAGAAAGTTGCCTATAATGCAAGGAGCTACGTTTATTTCAATGAAGAATACAAAATTGTCTTTTTTTACTTTCTTTCTTTCTTCCTTTTTTTATCTTATTATTATCTATTTTTTTTATTTATCGAAATACAGAGATTGGTTTTATATTTTTACTTAACTTAGAAATTAATTTTAAGTGCATGTATAATATCAAAAAAACTCATTTTACCTTTTGGCTGATTGGCTTATAAAATTGTATTACCTAAATAAAACCGTTTGTAATCCCTAGCTTTGTTTTCTGCTATTAAAATGACGATCAACTATTGCTATTTCAATGGAATGTGCATTTTTTAGTGCAAAAAAACTTCTTTTTTTTTTTTTTCACTTGAATTCCATGGAACTTACTTAGTGATTCGGTTGTATTTTCAATCTTATTCATGACGTAATCTCGAACTAGAGCGACAAAAGCCTCATCTCTAACGTTGTTATTACATGCTAATATCGCCACTTCACTGAATAAATATTCAGGAAGTGTATTGCAACAGCTCACCAGTTCCTGTAATCAAAATAATTTATATTATTATATATTTTCAAGAGTTGAATTACTGTATTATTATTTATTAAAATTGCAGATTTAGAAGACTCATATAGATTCTAATATTCACACGGAAAAAAAAATAAAAAAATATGTAATTTATGCTGACGTCATTATAGCATAAATGTGGCCATGACTCTACAGGTATCATTGCTTATTTGTATTTTTATACAATAAAACCCTTTGAAACTAAACTAGAACAGTATTAAAGGCGTAGAACACCTTGAACAAAAAAGTTGTATAATATCCTAAGAAACCTGAAAATCAACGTTGATTTGGCCAAAGTCATTGATTTCTAATTTATTTTCCATTCACAAAATGTCACTGGTGGTCACTGAAGTCACAGCTCACTAGTCCACGCGCGCGTAAACCGGGCGAGCTGTGACGTCAGTGACCGCCAGTGTCATTTTGTGAATGGAAAATAAATTAGAAATTAATGACTCGGCCAAATCAACGTTGATTTTCAGGTTTATGAGGATATTACGCAACTTTTTTTTGTTCAAGGTGTTCTACGCCTTTAGTTATGCTTATTTAACGATTATATAAATATAATAGGGGAAATATACAGTATATCACAGGTATAATAAATTGGAGCCGAAATTTTAAGAAAAAAGAAAACGAAATCATGTAGTACTGCTTATGTTACTTATTTATGTTAATTATTCAGATAAATTAATTACTGAGAAAATTTTGAGAATATGAAACCCCTACTTTTTACCCTTTAAGCTTCATCTATACGTAATTTATAAATGTGCCAATTTTCAACTTTTTTTTTTTTTTTTTTTTTTTTTTTTTGCTGTTTTGTGACACATTTTAAAGTAAATAAATATTTAAATATTACTTTGGTATTAACCAACAATAATTTTTTTCTGTATTTATTTGACTTCCTCTTATATTTGTTTTATTGAAAAATAAATATCAATAATTATTATTGACCTATTTCCTGGAAGTACAGTATAGTATGACAAAACTTTTTATTGCGATATGCAGTACAAGCAAAATCAATAAGTTATGACCTTGTCTTAAATTATTGTAAACCTTATATGTTATTATTCTTTACTATTATTATGCAATAATATTTTATATTTGAAATGAATATTTTTCTAGAACTATTGTGGAACTAAATCATGAAGTAAATGAACGACAAAATATTGAAAATGTTATGTGGCATGGCGCATGATTCTCTCTCTCTCTCTCTCTCTCTCTCTCTCTCTCTCTCTCTCTCTCTCTCTCTCTCTCTCTCTCTCTCTCTCATGATTTTTTTTAAACCTTTACTTAAAAGAGTAGGTGACCAGGTGATATCTTACAAACAGAACGATTGAAAAATTTAAAAATAGGTAAAAGTAAAGATTAAAAGTTTAGTTATGTCAAACACATTAAAAAAAGAAAGCCCCCTATTATTTAAGATATTTCCCTTTAAACATTACATGTAGAAGTAAAATTTCAAACTTTAGACCCAAATTTTGATATCAAATTAGAAACTTTTTTTAAATGTAAAAATATTATTAGAACTTTTTTCGGTTCACAAAATAATTTTTTAATTCATTCAATTTTATTATTGTATTTGTTTTGTTCAATGTAAATAACGTAAAAAATAAATATTATGAAAATAAAGTCCCTCTTTTGACTGTTTCCACTCCAAGTCAGTCATTACTGCTTTAAGACGAGGAGTCAGTATTGCATGGATCAAACGATAAAGAGCATTTTTTTTTTTTTTTTTTTTTTTAATAATTTTAACTTTGAACGAAAGAGAACTTAAAGATCTAAAAAATTATAGGGTGTCACCGGGCTCATTCAAACTTTCAAATTCCAGAAAATGTACTTTTGAAACGGCTCAATATTAATTTTACCAGAAAAATTTTGCATTCTATACTTTAACGTAATGCGGCCATATTAAATTAAACTGCGACGGAACTCTACATAATCATGAATAGAACATTTCTATTATCAATGATTTTTTTATGTTTGTATTTCCGTGCTAAGGATGGCAATATGATTGTCAAAGTGATTAAACACATGCTCTTTATACACGTACCTTAAAGTCATATTCTGGACACAAAAATGTTGATTTAGATTTCTTTTCATCAGTACTTTTAGATGATGAATGATGTTGTCGACTTCCACCAGATAAACCTCTATGAGCTAAAGCACCAATTACAGCTCCAACTCCAAACGAACCAACATTGGAAAGCATATTAGATTTTGGAGCTTGATTAGCTGCTCCATAACCCATTGGTGCGCTACCCATTGGTGCACCACCCATTGGTGCACCACCCATTGGTGCACCACCCATTGGTGCACCACCCATTGGTGAACCGTATCCTGCTGGTGAACCATACCCATTTCCCATTGGCGCTCCATGTCCTTGACTCATGGGAGCATTATACCCATTATGCCCATAACCCATTGGTTGGCTCATTGGTTGACCCATAGATGCACCATGTTGACCTGGGGCTGAGAAACCCATATGTGGTCCTTGATAATTTTGAGCTCCATTTGGAACTTGACCCATTGGTTGACCCATGCTTGGGTTCTGATTAGTAGGAGCAGAGTGAACCATTTGATTTGAATTTGCTTGATTTTGAGTTGGAGGAGATTTTTGAGGCTTTGCTGCTGGGGCTGAAGGTTGTGTATATTTGTTTTGGTTTTGTTTTTTCTTGCTTGAAAATAAGCTAGAACCAGACGACTGTCGGGATGATGATTTGGCTGAAATTTGTTAAATTGAATTATATATCATATTGAATGTATATGTTGGAGTATATAAAAAGGAGACGAGAGAGAGAGAGAGAGAGAGAGAGAGAGAGAGAGAGAGAGAGAGAGTCAATTATATTTTATGTGAACTTGCTGAAATAAATAATTCCTCTTAAAACTCACATTTGCTACTAAAAGTTTTAGAGCCCATTCTTCCTCCTCCTCTTTTGCAGGAGACCTAAAAAATTTACAAATATTTAACTTAAAATTTATCCTGATCTTAAAAAAAAATAATAAAAATAAAAAATATCATTTATGAGCTATCACATGATGGGACTGTTTTACATAAACATATTATGTCATTTATGTCCCTTAGCCCATTTGTAGCCTCATAAACTGTGGAGAATACTTGTAAAGTAGGTAACTCACATTACAATTTCTATCATAGATTTGAATTTTATGATGCCATGAATTCCAGAAATTCTCTATTTTACAGTTTCTTTTACCCACATTTTAACCCCATAATACATAATTGAAGATATATGCATAACATAATATTTGCAAATATGGTGGTACCATCCTATGATTTTTTTATTATTTTTTTTTATTTTAATGTTTTTATGCAGGCCAGGTTCATTTAAAACTTAGTTAATCCATGCACTGGTACAACAGATAAAATGTCATTTAAAATTTTAAGTAAATGCAATAAGAAAAAAAAATTATGTGGTAACTCAGTAATTTAGTTGAGTAATGAGAATGAGTATGTGCGTGTGTGTATATATGTATATAATTTATAATATATATACTCATTACCCACATAAAAAAATTAGTGTTTAGTATGATATTATAAACATTGCTTACCTCAAATATTAAAATTGTCACCAGGAAACATAGAATCAACCATCGCATATGCATTTTGTAACTGTATTGCTTGCACTACTGAGTATTGTAATAATTTAAACATTCATATAAGTCATCATCGGAAGTAGACAAGAGGGAAAAAAATATGGTTAAAATCCATGGTTTAATAACATGCTATATAACGGAAGTAAAAAAAAAAAAAAAGTGAATATTAATGTTGTTGTTTTTATCTAGTTTTTAACAACGTGTATTTTATATTTATTACTATTTTCTGCTTCCTTAGTTTCTATATAATGCAAGGAAAGAATAAAATCCTTTATTTATGCTGAATTTATGTTCTTATGGGTCTATGCATTCGCCATGTTGGATAACTCAATAACATGGGTGGCATAGGAAAATAACTCATTTTGCCAGTTTAAAGTGACTATACAAAATTTTTAAGAGCATTGATGCTGTAAATATGTTGAATTAGTATAATTATAAAGTATGTCAGAAAAATAACAATAACAAAAAAATTAAGCGATTTCCCAAAGAAAATTGGCTTAAATGAAGTTCGTCCTATGTTGAGCCATGTTATTCACTACTCCAGTATGGCCTCCAAGCGCATTAAATGTGACGTCATCCTCATACACCCTATAGCATAAATGATGCTAAATTAGAACAACATAAATAATTATACTGCACTGTACAACAAAATATTTATGTCTTCTAAACATAATTATTATGAAATATAGCATAAATTATGCTGTACTGAACAAATTGAAAATAAGCTAGCATAATTATTACGCGAATTTATATTTGGCTATGTAGGTGGTACTTCTATTGGTGACAAATTAATGAAACAGGTAATGGATCATTTTTTAATTTATTTTCTAAAGTTTCTTTGGTTTCTAAAGCAGGGAATTTTTAGTGCTTTTTACTATTAAAAAAATTTGTGTTCTATTTGTTAAAATAGCTTAAAATATGTAGAAGTGTATGTATAGTATGCATCATCTAAATTTCTCCGCTCTAGCTAAAGTACTGTACATACATAAAAAAAAAATCAGTACTATAAATAATATATAGGAAATTACCATATTCCAGCGCACAAGGTTAAATTAATGTGTGCAATCAACCACAGCTCTCAGAAAAGCAAAAATATGTCTGCTTTGTCAAAAACGTTTTCTTACTTTTGCGAAGCTCTTACCCACTCAAAATAGCTTTAAAAAAACGCGTAACTTTAAGAACGTTTTCCGGTTCAGTCTTAATCTCAAATTTTTCTATTTTTTTTTTATTTGATTATCTTATGTCCACTGTATTGTATTCTGGGACTGAAGAGGATCCTCTCTCTCTCTCTCTCTCTCTCTCTCTCTCTCTCGTTTTTAATTGTTGCAACAATCAGGATAATCAATTAACTTCGGTTTAACTAGTATTTAAGTGTTGCAACTTACAGGAGTAAAACAGAGTGCGTATGTTTATACTCTAAAAAACGGAAAAGGAAGTGCCGGAAAAAGAAACCACGTGACGGTAAAAGTGGGAGAAAAGTGTTTACTGAGTGCGTATGTTTACTCTAAAAAACGGAAAAGGAAGTGCCGGAAAAGGAAACCACGTGACAGTAAAAGTGGGAGAAAAGTTAGTGCCAGCAGCAAGCTAGACCTGAGTTACCTCCCACTTTTACCGTCACGTGGTTTCCTCTTCCGGCACTAATTTTTTTTGTCGCATTTTGGGTAAACATAAGCAGTTATTTGCAGCAAGCTAGGCCTGAGCTACGTCCCACTTTTACCATCACGTGGTTTCCTCTTCCGGCACTTCTTTTTCCGCGTTTTGAGTAAACATAAGCAATTACAGACCATTATTTACCTTTGAATCGTATAGGTTAAATAAAAATAAATCATTGAACATTGAATAAGAATTTTCAGCTTTGTTTATTCATTTAATTATAATGATAATTATATTAATATATTATGTTAACATTTTTGTCCGAGTATATATAATTTTATTGTATTAAGAACTAGTTTTGTTTTATGATTACTATTTTTTTTTTGTAATAGCAATTGCATGCTAATGTAATGCAATAAAAATATTATTCTTTATAGTCTTTTTGTATGAAAAAAAAAGTACTAACAAAGAAAGCTTTCGTAAAAATGTAGAAAAAAGTATAATAAATAAAGTAACTTAAAAAAATATAGGGTGTATTATGCATTCAGTCGACTAATCACTCAATGACATGGACCACATACAAAAATAACTCATTTTGCCAGTTTACAAATACTTAGTAATATTTTTGAAAGCATTATTGATGCTGTTAACAGGTTGAATTAGGTTTTTAAGTTAATAAAAATAATAATAAAGAAATAAAATAAAAATTGTCTAATGCTACAGTCCATTCCACCTAAGGATGCAACCAATGAGCGAGCGCCTAAAAACTCTCCATTTAGTTAACATTACCCCACCTTCTAGTGACCTTGAGCGTCAATTGGCTCGTCGTGGTTCGATTTTGATTAAGCGTAAACATCCTTAGGTGGCACGGACTGTAGAGCAATGTTGTTTATTGATCCAGTATGGCTTCGAAGCGCATACAGAATGACGTCATTCGGATACACCCTATATAGATTGAAGTTATTATTCTTTTTTATTATTATTATTTATTATTATTCCTCAGCTACTTCATCAGCTGGAGTTTCTGTATCTTCAGATTTTTCTTCAGTTGTTGAAGTCGATTCTTCTTCAGGTTTAGGTTTTTCATCTTTAATAGGAGCTTCTATTTTATCTTTTTTACCATCAGTTTTCTTAGATTCACCATCTTCACTTTCTTCTCCTTCTTCTGCAGTTTCTGCTGTTTCTGCAGTTTCTGCAGTTTCTGCAGCTTCAGTAATAGTTTCAACTTTTACTGTCGGACTTCTATCTGGTTTTATATTTTTTATTTTTTTAGTTGTAGTTTCTGATTCTTCTGATTCAGATGTTTCTTCATCATCTTCAGATTTTTCTGTAGTTTTAACAGTAACTGTATTTTTACCTGAAGATTTTACAGTTGTTTCAGTTTCTTCTGTTTCAACTGTTTCTTCTTCTTCTTCTTCTGATTTTGTTGTGGATTTAGTTACGGTAGCTTTTTCAGGTTTTTTGTCCTTTTCTTCACCTCCTCCTTCTTCATCATCTTCCTCATCATCATCTTTCTTTACGGCTTCAGTTGTTTTTTCACTAGCTTTAGAAGTTGTGGCAGTTGTTACAGATTTGTTACCGATAACCAATCGAACCGTAGTCGCAACTGTAGGAACAGAACTTGATACAGACTTCATTCCAATTGTTGATAAAGAAGTTGTAGTCTTATTTACTACAAATAAAGTGTCAATATCTGTTCCAGTTGTATTTTTATTTTTTATACGTTTTGTGTATGCATTTTTTACAGTAGTTGAAGCTACTACCTTTGTTGATAAAGTATCAATATCAGTTTTAAATACGTTACATGAATTTATGTTTTTTAGCATACTTGCACATGTAGGATCTGAAAAGAAAAAGAAATAAAAATAGTAAAAAGTTAAATTGAAATATAAATCTAAAAATCAATTTGCTTTAGTAATAATAACTAATAATAATTTAATGCAAAATGAAAATAGCATACGTACATCATGAATTTAATAATAAAATAAATTATGATTTTCTTTTATTGCTTTTGTAATGTTGAAACAAAATTCTCTCTTTCTCTCTTAATATTTTAAAATATATAAGAAATAGGTCATCTAGAATTCATATAATTATAATTTATCTTTTTTAATTAAAGTCTTTTGATTAAAAATCAATGGAGACTGAAAATTAGGAATTACAGGGATTTGCCTAAAAACTGTTTAGGAAAAAAAGTTGTCACTCAAAATTTCGATTCAAGGTTTAATTTTTATCTACTCTCATATAAACCCCATTCAAATAAGTTTTTTATTTTCTTTGCTATTTTTGTTCTTATTATTTATTCCATTTCATATTCAATAATAAGACAATGTTTACTTAGGCAACAAAATAAATGCTGTTTAAAAATCGTTTAAAGCCATAGACCACATAAAACAACATGTGCTTTTTAATGAATAAACACCAAATGGGATCTTCAAAACTGATGACAATTTTTACCAGAATGTTAATGTAGCCCCACGAGAGAGCATGAAAATACTGTAAAGTATGCAATTTACGTGAAAACTCATGTTTATGATGTCAGAAGCTTGCAAAAATTAGTATAAAAATGTTGTGCGGGTTGCATAAATGGAATTTTCTGATCACTGCTACGGGGCTACTGTTGGGTTTTGAGACAAACTAATGTTATTTATGTAAATCCTATTAAGTGTTTTGTGATATAAATGCTTATGTTTTTCTCTGGTCTATTCCTTTAACTTCTCTTTTGAATGACGATATACCATGATCTACACATTTTTTAAAAATATTACCCAAAGTATAAATTAAATATTTTAATAATCTTATATATAAATAATAATAATTATTTCCACAAAAAAAAATAATAAATATCTTTTTACGTTACCGTTTGAAGTTAATTAATTAAGCTTTCATACTTACTGTTAACTATTGCTTCTTTTGGACATGCCTAGAAATTTAGAAATTAGATTAAAGAGATCAGAATTATCGTAACAAAAAATTCAAGTTATTTTACGAAATGTTAACTTTACCTTAAATATGTATCTTCTTAAGCATTGAATAAATACCAAGGGCCGAGTTTCACATTTTTCTGGTGGTTTTGAATTTGGCATCTGTACTGTTTTAACTGTCTCAGCTGAAATATTATTTTTCACCATTGACATTTTATGTAAAATTAAAAAAAACAGGAAAAGGAAGTTCCGGAAGCGGAAATCATACGTGATGGTAAAAATGGGAGAAAACTTTGCACCAGCAGCAAGCTAGGTCTGAGTGAGCCAATCTCGTGGTAAAAATCTCGTATTAACATATTAAGTTTGAGGCGCGCAAATATAGAACAAGTTTACTTGTCTTCGACTGTACACAAAATTAATAATATACATTCAAATATTCAATCTAAATATGCAATATTTTTGTCAGCACATTAAACAGATATTGAATTTGAATGATAAAATATTTTATCATAACTTACTGTTGGTGATAACTTACTGTTGGTGATAACTTACTGTTGGAGAGGAGAGGAGAGGAGAGGAGAGGAGAGGAGAGGAGAGGAGAGGAGAGGAGAGGAGAGGAGAGGAGAGGAGAGGAGAGGAGAGGAGAGGAGAGGAGAGGAGAGGAGAGGAGAGGAGAGGAGAGGAGAGGAGAGGAGAGGAGAGGAGAGGAGAGGAGAGGAGAGGAGAGGAGAGGAGAGGAGAGGAGAGGAGAGGAGAGGAGAGGAGAGGAGAGGAGAGGAGAGGAGAGGAGAGGAGAGGAGAGGAGAGGAGAGGAGAGGAGAGGAGAGGAGAGGAGAGGAGAGGAGAGGAGAGGAGAGGAGAGGAGAGGAGAGGAGAGGAGAGGAGAGGAGAGGAGAGGAGAGGAGAGGAGAGGAGAGGAGAGGAGAGGAGAGGAGAGGAGAGGAGAGGAGAGGAGAGGAGAGGAGAGGAGAGGAGAGGAGAGGAGAGGAGAGGAGAGGAGAGGAGAGGAGAGGAGAGGAGAGGAGAGGAGAGGAGAGGAGAGGAGAGGAGAGGAGAGGAGAGGAGAGGAGAGGAGAGGAGAGGAGAGGAGAGGAGAGGAGAGGAGAGGAGAGGAGAGGATTTACTATTTATTTAATACAAATTAAGTAAATATGTATTTAAAAAATACTTTGCATGTAACACAAATTTACATACCTGCTGCAACTTTTTTACAATCATGTAGCGCATTTTCCACAATAATTTGCCAACCAAAATCCACCATGGTTTGTACGTGAACCAACGTAGTATCATAGTCAATAGTTTTGTTTTCAAATAGCT